>CM060324.1:19539883-19547383 GCA_030674155.1 Stramonita haemastoma | reverse complement strand
TACATGGGTGCGCACGCGTAGGCACGCTCACACACACACACACACACACACACCACACACACACACACACACACACACACACACACACACACACACACACACACACACACACACACACACCACAGTTAAAAGAAAAGGAACATACTGTAGTGCCATACTCAGTTACCTCCCCCCCCCATTTTTGCACGGCTGTTGGGGGTTATGTGGTTTTTTTCTTGGGGGGGGGGGGGGGGTCTTTTGCATAATATTATTTCGTTCCCTTCTCCCCCTCCCCATCGAGATTTATGATAATTAAAAAGGTGTAGAAAAGTACAAGGGGACGGGATAGCTCAGTGGTCAGAGCACTCGCTTTCCCCCCAGGCTAAGTTTCAGCATCATCGAGCGTGGTTACCAAGTGAATGGGTGACCGTTTGCGCGCCTTGGCTTCAGCGCAGTCCCCCCAGTTCACCCAGCTATAAATGGGTACCTGCCCTCTTTAGGGTCAGGGAAGGTAAAGCAGCTAAGGAGAGGAGATGGGCGCCGCCCTCAATATGCTGGCCCCTAGAGAAGCTGAGGTGACTAACACCTCGCTCCCCTTACGACCACTTAGGTTACGGGACACCTTTACCTTTAACTTTTAAGAAAAGTAACGCTCAAAAATAGCGACATATAACAGAACGATGCCATGATTCTTTTTTTTTTAACATTTAAAAAATTAATTTCAGGTGCTAGAGCGACAAGAGTGGCGAGATCTGCGGAAAACGCTGAAGAAGAACAAAAATTACCCACGCAAATGTCGACGGCAGTTTCTGCGCTACTGCGATGAAAACGACGACAAACTTTTGTCCATGGAAGAATGGAGGGATTGCCTGGGTTTGAATCGTACGTCTGTTCTGTCTTGTGCTTTTGTTGTTGTTTTTGTTGTTGTTGTTGTTGCTGTTGCTGTCGTTGTTGTTGTTGTTGTTGGTGGTGGTGGTGGTAGTGGTGGTGGTGTGGTTGTTGTGATGGGGATAGTGGTGGTGTTGCTGTCGTTGGCGCTGTTGTTGCTGTTGTTGTTGCTGGTGTTGTTGTTGTTGGTGTTGTTGTTGTTGTTGGTGTGGTGTGGTGGTGGTGGTGGTGGTGGTGGTGGTGGTGGTGGTGGGGGTGGTGACAGTGTTGTTGTTGTTGCTGTTGGTTTTGCTACTGCAGTTGTTGTTGTTGTTGTTGCTGTTGTTGCTGTTATTACTGTTTTTTGCTGTTGTTGTTGTTGTTGTTGTTGCTGATAGTGGTGTGGTGGTGGTGGTGCTGCTGCTGCCCCATAAACAGAGATTGCAGAAGAGCACAAATGCACACAGAGAGGAATATAAAAGCGTACCATGCAAATTAATGAATAGACAGTCTTTTGGATTTTTTGGTGTCTATCTATCGATCTGTCCCTTAGTCTGGCGACCGTGGGGGCATCCCTGAAGACTTGACATCCAGTTCCCTCCATTCCTCTCTCTGTTCTGCCTTTCTCAGGATTTTGTTGAGTTCTAGGCCTGTCCATTCACTGATGTTGTCCTCCCATCTCTTCTTTTCATTTTTGGTGTAAGGGAGATCATTTATGAAATATTCCCGGGCTAGGCACTTTCGATAAAAAAGCAGACTTGTCTTTCTTGACAATTTCAGCTGTGAGTCTGTTTGGCTCTGTCTCATGTGAGTGTTATGGGTGGCGCTGCTCTTGTGGTGACGCACTCGCCCCGGAGAGAGCAGCCTGAATTTCACGCAAAGAACTGTGCCGTAATGAAGTGATAATTATACAATACAAAATATAAGACAACATATATGTATGTGTCTATGCGCGCGCACGTGCATGGGAGACACAAACATGGCCCGTTCATGTTTCAATAATAATTATCACTGACAAGTAAGAGTAGCCTCACAATAAATGTAGCGCCACACGAAACGTAACTTACTGGTATGATAACCCATCATTCAATGGTGACGATTCATCAAGGAAACAACCCCCTTGTTTTGTCTCCTTTGCAGATAATCTGTTCAACGCCCTCCCACGGGACCCCCAACGCTTTGGAAAGACCAACCCTTTCCGTAAGTATCTTCAGGATCAGTGATCTCCACCATCCCTCTGTTGAACACATCTGGGACTTGGTAAAAATATTGAAAAAAAACACCCAAAAGAAACCCCCAACAAAAACAAACCACCACCAACAAAAAAAGTACTGAACACATAGCATGTTGAGACATGCCATCAGTACTCTCTCTCTTTTTCTTTGTCCTGTCTGTCAGTCTGTCTGTCTGTCTGTCTCCCTATCTCTCACTCTCACTCTCTCTCTCTCTCTCTCTCTCTCTCTCTCTCTCTCTCTCTCTCTCTCTCTCTCTCTCTCTCTCTCTCTCTCTCTCTCTCTCTCTCTCTCTCTGCAATTATTATTATCAGTGGTGATGGCTATAAACTTGGGAAAAACTGGACGTTTTTGTGTGTGAAAAACACAAGGAAAACCAAGCAAAAAAAAAATATTAATAAAGAATCCTGAGTCATCTCCTTGCCCCCCCCCCCATCCACCTCCCCCATCCCATGCAAGTTGTCTGTAGGTTTGGATATTATCAACACAGTCTGTGTTAATTTAGTCTGAAGCGAACCTGCACAGAATTTCAGAGGCCGTTTATGAACTAACGAAGAATTGAAAATTATTGTGATCAGACAGAAACTGACATTTCTTTCTTCTTTTTTTTTTCTTCTTTAATTTTTGGTTTTAACTTTATTCCTCACGCTAAAATACTTCCGTGTGCATAGATCCAATGACTGACTGAAGCCTCTGGATAGTAGGTCTGAACCCTCGGCCTCCAGGCTTCAATTTTGTTGTTGGTGTTGTTTTTGTTGAAAGAGTCTACTGCCATGCCACTTTCAACACATTGGAGAAAACACAGAGTTGTTTGACAGTGGATAGTGTGGCACTGGCCTAACGATTATTAGGTGACAATGTTGTTGTGGTGTGAAACTGCCCATACTTTTTTATGAGGTGACAATGGTGACACTTGTTTTAACGTCTATGAGATGACAATGGTGACACTGGTCTTAACGTTTTATGAGGTGACAATGGTGACATTGGTCTTAACGTCTATGAGATGACAATGGTGTGACTGGTTTTAACGTTTTATGAGGTGACAATGGTGACACTGGTCTTAACGTTTATGAGGTGACAATGAGGATTGTGACACTGCCTTTACGTGAATGAGGTGACAACGAGTGGTGTGACACTGGTCTCAACGTTTACGAGGTGATGACATGCGTCTGTGACACTGATCTTCCCTTTTCTAAGCTATGGCTATGAACTGACGCATACTTTGGACTCCACAAGTGGAAAAACACAGTGTTGTGTCGTCTATGAGAAAAAATAAAACCTTTGTGCATTTTTTGTTTTGTTTTGTTTTCACTTTAAGGCCGACAGTTGACAACAACAAATACACGGTACAGTGTGACATAGGATAAGGTTGACAGGAGATCACTAGAATAAGCTCAAACTGTTAGCGGACATCCGTTACATATGCCAGAGCCAGTCTAAGGAGATAAGTGACATAATCATAGGTTACAGCTCGAGTGAACCAGGCTGACAGCTCATGTAACTAGCTCATGAAGGGGTTGGAAGCTGAAGGCAGACTGGAGGGTGAAAGAAGCTGTACAAAAACCACATCCAACATCTTCATCTTCTAGTCGTCTACTAACACGCCAGAATTGTCATCATTTTTTTTTTAATCAAGAGAGGATTCTTGAAACTCTTTTATCTTTGAACATGGGGAAATAGGTTACTGCCGGTCCGTAAAGAGAGATTGATCTGTATGCTGATTTTGTAACGTACTGTGAAATTTGGTGGGATTCTTCTTGAAGTAGCTTACTTCATTGCATGTTTCTCGTAAATGGATGTGTTTCTATAGAAGTAAAGTGTTTTAATAACATACACACAGAGAGAAACCTGATATGTACATCTAAACCACGGCTATGCATGCAGTTTCTTTTTGAAACCCCCCTCCCCCCAAAAATAAAACGAATTTAAATAAAAAAAATATTTCAAATGCAAGGAAATCCACTTCTACAAGAGACTTGACCTAAGCAGGCCCAAGAGATACATGCTAATTTTGAAGAGGACACACTGTTTCGAAGGAAATGTACACTCCTTAACTGTGTTACCGTGCCGGTGCCTTTACTTTTTAGCAGAAAGATACCATGAAATCCAGGGGAAAAAACCCAAGTCTCCAGCCTAAAACGCCTCTCTCGTCTGATATACTGTTTTGAGATAGTGCGAACGTTACCTGAACATACGTTTCTGTCAGATTATATTTTGGTTGCGAATTGCGAACGTTGCCTGAACATAATTATATTATTTCTGTCAGGTGATGTTTTGGTTGCGAACGAGACTAATCAAGTGAGTGCTGCGGGTGGATTATTTGCCTGTAATAATATCATCGACACAGTGACACAACTGCTATTGTTGTTGTTGTTATTTTTGTTGTTGTTGTTGATTGTTTTGGTCTTGTTTCTATGGACCCGATATGTCTGCTTTGATGAAGGAGTTATGACATGACCTCTACGTGACCCTAATGCAGGGAGAGATGTCTTCAAGAAATCTCTGGGCTGGAGGAAATATTTTTTAAAAAGGTTATGGTTAAGGATATATTATTTATATTGATGTTATGTCCTCATCTGTTCGTAAAATAATTCGGTAATTATTCCTCTTTCAGAGGTGGGGGGAAGGTTGGAAGTGTCTCTACCAGCAAATCTTTTCCTTCAGTGAAGTGGAGCAATGAGTAACACTTGTGTGTTGTTTTAGTACAAAGACACAGACACGCAGACTGCATACACACGGGGACTGAATGTAAAAAGCACATGAGTGCTTATTCCATTATCCTCAAAATAAAATAATAAAAGCATACACACACACTTATACACACACTCACACACACACACACACACACAACACACACACACACACACACACACACACACACACACACACACACACACACAGTCTGGTGGTTATAGTGATGCCCATTGCACTCACGTGATCTGAGTTTGAATCTCGTTCAAGAAAATGTTTCTCTGGATAATACAATACAATACAATACTATTCTACACAATGCAATAAATAAAATACAACACAATACAATACTACATAACGCAATACAGTACACCACACCACAACAATAATATACAACCCCACACAACACAACACAATACAATGATGACACCACTGTTCACAATCGGACTATATCCACACTTGAAAGGCCAGAATTACTGAATTATTTTGTGTTTTTTCTCTATTTCTTTTACTTCCTCCCAACCTCACAATAACCCCCCTCCCCCGTTCTCCCCCAAGAAAAAATACGCTGGTCTAATGGAAGACAGGAGTAATGGTAAATGTAGACATAAGTATCTGCAAAAGAAAAGGAAAAACTCGGTTTGGTTAATATGTTTAGAAACTCGAAGGTTAAGTGGAGAGAAGTTGCATTTTCAAAAACTGCCCTGAAATGTTAAACGGGCTCGTAAAAACATGATTTTAAGGAGGACGGAATAGCTTGGTGGTTAGAGTGATGTGCTCATGATCTCCTGACCCAGGTTCGAGTCTCGTTCAAGAGGATTTTTCCTCTGGAGTTAACATCAATGCCGACTCCACTCTACCTAAAAGTCCTTCAGATCAGACTAAAAACCAAGCACCCGTGTGTGAACGCACGCAGAACATCTTGCGCATACGTTAAAACCCATTTCGCTTTTCGGAAGAGTAGGCCATTGTGTGCCGGCGGAAACGGACGACAAAATTTACACAACTGCATTCACACGGGGACTGGGTGTTAAAAAGCACACAAGAGCTTATTCCATTATCCTGGCAATAAATGAAAGAATACAAGAAAGAAAAAGAAAGATACCCCTCATGTCTATGTTTTGCTTGAATATCTTTTTTTCTTGTATTATCAGTGATTGCATCCAAGTTGTTGTTAAACAAATTATTGGTTGACCTTGGCTACGGGCATGCAAATCACTGAGTTGTTCGATCAAGATTTTGGAAACAAACCAAGCAACAACAACAACAACGACAAATATTTTTTTCGGGGATGTGTTGTGGTTTTGAATTTTGAAGCTGCCATAATGATGATGTATGTACTATGCCAAATGTATGTAGTTTGTTTTTGATGTGATTGTCATGGTTTTGTTCTTGTATTTTTTTTTTAAATAATGGGATGTAGTCGATTTTTACGTGGACGGGATAGCTCAGTGGTCAGAACACTGCACTTGCTTTTCCCCAAAACCAATGTTAAACAGCATCAAGCGTGGTCACCAAGTTGATGGGTGATCGTTTGTGCACATTGGCTTCAGTACAGTGCCCAAGTTCACCCAGCTGTAAATGGGTAACTGCCCTCTTTAGGGTCGGGGAAGGTAAAGCAGCGAGGGAGAGAAGATGGGCACCACCCTCAATATGCTGGCCCCTATAGAAGCTGAGGTCTCTCATTCCTCGCTCCCGTACGACCACATAGGCCATAGAACACATTTTCAGTCGTTTTTTGTTTGTGGCGTTTTGTCTCCCTGTACTTCAGATTGTCACAACTTTCTCTTGTTTTTTTTCCGTTTCTGTTCGTTTTGTTTTCAAGACTTATGAATAGAAGTGAGTGACTGTGAAGAATGCTGTTTGTTGAAAAGAAAGGATGTAGTTGGGACTGGGAGTTGTTTTTTGTGTGTGAACACGCATGTATGTTTTGAGCGTGTGTGTATATATGTGTACGTGTCTTTGCTTCTGTGTGAGTGTGTGTGTGTGTGTGTGTGTGTGTGGTGTGTGTGTGTGTGTGTGTGTGTGTGTGTGTGTGTGTGTGTGTGTGTGTGTGTGTGTGGCGCGCGCGTGTGCGTGTGCGTGTGAGTGTGTGTGCGCTTTGCATAGTACAAAAATGATGCTCTAAATCGATGTATATCGGATGTGCCAAGGTATAGTCACGTGGGTGTGCTCTCGAGGTCAGTCCCTTTGTTTCTTCCATAAAAGACATGCAAGTCAGTGATCAGTCTCAGCTTAAAAACAACAACAAAAACTCAAAAAAAACAAAGATGGCAAAAAAGACATTAAATGACTTAAGAGTTGTCATTTTTAAGGAGCTAAAAATAGTGTACGTGCCTACAGACGCGTGGTGTGTGGTGTGTGTGTGTGTGTGTGTGTGTGTGTGTGTGTGTGTGTGTGTGTGTGTGTGTGCGTTCAGTGTGTGTGTGTTCTGTGTGTGTGCGTCTGTGCGTGCGTGCGTGTGTGCGTGCGTGCACGAACTGCTAGGAAATAGATTTGATTCTGTGATAAGAATCCATTCCTGTGTTTTAAAACACACGCGCGTATGTTTGTGTGAGTGCGCGCGCGTGCATGCACGCACGCGCACAGCACGTGCATGTGTTTGTCTGCCTGCTTTGCTGTCTGCTTTTTATATTTTTAGTGTTGTTGTTGACATCTTATCCAGTCATAGCTTGTTTTATGAAGTTGTTATGTTTTATTGCGTGTCTGTATAATCGTGTAAACTCACTTT
>CM060324.1:19529883-19537383 GCA_030674155.1 Stramonita haemastoma | reverse complement strand
ACTGTACTTCTGGAAGCTGGCTGATCTGACTGATGAAACTGGGATGGCAGATTGATTCTTTTATAATATTTTTTTTAACCACCTGTGGACTTGGAACTGCAATGGTGGAGCAGTGGATGATTGATAAAGAAGAAGAAAAACAATTTTAAAAAAAACCGCCAACAACAAATCTAAACCCAGCGATTTTCAGAAAGATACGCAGTGCAGTGTGTGTGTGTGTGTGTGTGTGTGTGTGTGTGTGTGTGTGTGTGTGTGTGTGTGTGTGTGGTGGTGTGCGTGTGTGCGTGTGTGTGTGTGTGTGTGTGTGTGTGTGTGTGTGTGTGTGTGTGTGTGTGTGTGTGTGTGTGTGTGTGTGTGTGTGTGTGTGTGTGGTGTGAATGTTGGCCCGCCCAAGTTCCAGTTATGGATCATCAGAATGGAATCAGACTTGTTGACAGACAAACGAGAAGGGGTCGTTCGGCCCCAACTGCTTGTGGGTTTTTTTTTCTCACAGTGCTGTGGTGGATGTGAGCTGATGATAATAACAATAACGATGATGGTGTACAGAGGTATGGTGACCAGTCAAGTGACCAGTCAAGTGATAAGCGCTGTATTAGGGAAGATGGCGCAGGATCAAGTTTTGGGTTTTTTTGCTGTTTTTATTTTACACACACGCGACGTGTTTTAATGGGTTTGTTTTGCATGCGATTGAAACAATCTGTTGCCTCCCTCCCTCCCTTCCTTCCCTTGCCCTGTCCCCCTTCACTCCCTCCCCTACTCCCCCCATCTCCACTCCCTATCTGCCAGTTTTAATGATTTTTTTGGATGTTGTCCTTTCTTTTTGTTTGTTTCTTGTCACCGCTTGTTGATTAAAAATAATTGCAGCAGGGAAAAAAAAAACACATTGGTAGCATCGCCTTGTGTGACTACACCTTTATCCCTGTTAATAGAAGACCTTGATATGCCAGAACGGTCACATTCAGTGTTTTCTTTTGATTTTCGTTGATGAAAAAAACTTATATAATTTATTTTTGTTTGTGCGATGAAAAAAGATCTTTTTTTTTTTTTAATTTGCAAAACCCACTAATCTTGATTACTATCTTGCTGTCCATGCCATGCATATGGAGCTTACAAAAAATATGTCATCCTTTGGAGTAATGGATAAGACGCTGGCCACTCTTATGGAGACATAGGCAATATCTGGAAAAACAAGAGCAACTTTTAGTTAAACAGCGTCATTTTCTTTTGTTCTTCCAATGTGAATCACAAGAATGATGTGCTACAATTCATAGAACATGCTGTGGAATGGAAATAAAGAGGTCATCGCATGGCAGGTAGGTACCCGCGAAAAAAAAAAAAAAAAATCCTTCATGCATACTAGTGTGGTGTTTTCCACTATCATCAGCCCCAAAGCTGGAATGTGGTTACCTTTAATGGTGGACAAAACATAACAAAATCAGTTGCAAGTAGGACCCCAAACCCCCTAAAAACAAACAAAACAACCCCCTCCCCCCCACACACATCTCACCATTAGTGAAACTCAGAGCTCTAGCTGGAAAGGTAAAGGTGTCCCATAACCTGTGTGGTCGTAGGGGAGCGAGGCGTCAGAGACCTCAGCTTCTCTAGAGGCCAGCATTTTGAGGGAGGCGCCCATCTCCTCTCCCTCGCTGCTTTACCTTTTCTGACCCTAAAGAGGGCAGGTACGTACCCATTTACAGCTGGGTGAACCGGGGGAACTGTACTGAAGCCATGGCTCGCAAACAGTTACCCATTATAATTGATAACCACGCTCGATGCCGATTTTCATTGGCTGAGGGAAAACGAGCACTCTGACCACTGAGCTATGCCGTCCCCCTTTGCTCTAGCGGAGGAATGTTTAAAAAAAAAAAGTGAACAGACAAAAAACTGTTTTTTCTACTAAAATCATAAGTTAGGACCGTCCCTATCTCTTCACGTTTTAATATCAAAGCTAACTGAAAAATGATTAAAGGCTATCTTAACCCCCCATCTTCTCCTCCCCCTTCACCAGATAGAATGAAGTCATGTAGTGTGAAGAAAATGACAGTGGATCAACTGCAAAGTTTGCAGGTGATTTGCCATAGAAGCCGAGATGAAAGGGACTGTTTTGACTGCAACGTGTGTTGCTACTGTATTGTAGACTATTTCAAGTCATGGCAGAACTCTCTGCGTGAATTCTCCCCAGGAACAGCTCGTCGCCACAAGAACAGCGCCACCCATTTTTATCTGTCTGTATGTGTTTTTATTTCCCCACCAGAGTGGATTTTTCCTACAGAATTTTGCCAGAAGCAACTCTTTTGTTGCGGTGGGTTCTTTTACGTGTGCTAAATGCGTGTAGCACACGATATTTCGGTTTATCGTCTCATTCGAAGGACTAGCATCTAGACCACCACTCAAGGTCTAGTGGATGGGTGAATATATCGGGCACGAACGGGAATCGAACCACCACACACTTTTAACCCGGACGTTCCGCTTTCCTGTGTAACCTTTAGACCACCAATCTACTTGCCATGAAGGTATGGCTTCAGCTTCTGATAAACTGCAGAACCTTGCTTATGTTTTTCTCTTTTTTCTGGCCAAGTTTTGGTTAGTTTTTGATTAAAGTTACATATGCACTGCCTATGTTGACTATTTCGCGCGCAGTCAAGTTTTCTGGGTATGGGGAAAATAACCATTTCAAAATATAAATGGTTCCCTGGTCAGATAAAGTGCCTGATAACTGATTCTAAGTATGGTATAGGGCTCTTGTAGATGGAAGTTTCCCTTCATGTACTGTAAATTCCCCCCCCCCTCCCCCTTTTTTTAAAAACTGTTTTTCTTTCCCCTTTTTTCTTTTGTTTGTGCGTTTATTCTTTCCACGCCAGGATTTATTGTATACTTCTGTATTTGGTCATGTACAAAACATTCTTATTGATATTTTGTAGATTTTATTGTTTCTGATTTTTTCAAAGATATTTTTACAGAGAAGGATGTAGTGACCATGAGGTGAACTTAGAGCAAAGGGAAATTCTGATGGAATAGTAAAGCGTTTTTTTCTGCCTGCCCCCCGCCCCCCCCCCCCCTCCCCCCCCCTCCCCCCCCCCCTCTCTCTCTCTCTCTCTCTCTCTCTCTCTCTCTCTCTCTCTCTCTCACTTGAGTGTAGATAGGCTGCCACAGAAAACATGTCCTGCGTTGTATGACTTTCCTTAAAACCGAAACCTACGATAGAATAATCATGTGATATTTTTGTAGCTCTTGTTTTCAGTCAGCATGTTGTTTATTGGTGGATTTTTTTGTAGAATATTTTTCTTTGAAGAAATGACACAGTTCCTTTTTGGACGAATTTTTTGGATTGTTTTTGGTTTTGTTTTGTTCTGTGTTTGGGAATTTCGTTGCGTTACTTGGTTTCAGTTCATCTGCTTTGCTATGAATTAAAAGGAGCTGGAGGCGACACTAATGTGTGTATGTGTTTATTTTTATTTATTTATTATTCATTTATTCTTTTTTTTTTATCAAGGATAACGGAATAAGCACTCGTGTAATTTTTAACATCCAGTCCTCGTGTGTATGCAGTTTTGTCAAGTTTGTCATCTATTCCCACCGGCACACATGGCCTACTGTTACGAAAAGCGGATCAGGATTTAACGTGTGCGCCAGATATGCGTGCGTTCGCACACGGCGCCTCGGTTTATAGTCTCATCTAAAGGACTTTTGGGGAGAGTAGAGTCACCACGGATATTAACTCCAGGGGAAATATCCTCTCTAACGGGAATCGAACCCGGGTCGTAAAATTGCGAGCGCAATGTTCTCTATTTATTTATTTATTTATTTGTTCTTTTATATCGAGGATAACAGAATAAGCAATCATGTGCTTTTTTTCATCCGGTCCCCGTGTGCATGCAGTTTTTATAAATATTGTCATCTGTTCCTACTGGCACACGATGGCCTACTCATACGAAAAGCGGAACAGGATTTAACGTGTGCGCAAGATGTTCTGCGTGCGTTCGCACACGGGGCCTCGGTTTATAGTCTCATCCGAAGGACTTTTGGGAAGAGTGGAGTCGACACTGATGTTTACTCCACTTCTCTGTGTGTGTGTGTGTGTGTGTGTGTGTGTGTGTGTGTGTGTGTGTGTGTGTGTGTGTTTGTGTGTGTGTGTGTGTGTGTGTGTGTGTGTGTGTGTGTGTGTGTGTGTGGTGTGTGTGTGTGTGTGATAGAACCATGTGGTCTGTTGTGATGATGGGTTGAGTGACAAAGTCGTAGGAACAGGAGCTTGTATTATAATATTGTTGGTATTGTTTTGTGGGGACGAGGTAGCTTAAATGTCAGAGCTCTCTCTCTCTCTCTCTCTCTCTCTCTCTCTCTCTCTCTCTCTCTCTCTCTCTCTCTCTCTCTCTCTCTCTCTCTCTCTCTCTCTCTCTCTCTCTCTCCCTAAGGTTAATTAAGCAGCGCTGAGTGTTGTTACCTCTTTGATGGGTGACGCTTGGCGCATCCTGGCCTCAGTACAGTTCACTCAGCTGTAAAGGTGTACCTGCCTGCCTTCTTTAGAGTCAGGAAAAGTAAAGCAGAGAGAGAGAGATTTGATTTGATTTGATTGATTGATTCTTTTATATCGAGGATAATGGGATAAGCACTCTTGTGCTTTTTTACATCCAGTCCCCGTGTGTATGCAGTTTTGTAAATGTCATCTGTTCCCACCGGCACACGATGGCCTACTCTTACGAAAAGCGGAACAGGATTTAATGTGTGCGCAAGATGTTCTGCGTGCGTTCGCACACGGGGCCTCGGTTTAAAGTCTCATCCGAAGGACTTGTGGGGAGAGTGGAGTCAGCACTGATGTTAACTCCAGGAGAAAAATCTCCTCGACCAGATTCGAACCCGGGTCTTCAAATTGCCAGCGCAATGTTCTGACCACTAGAGAGAGAGAGAGAGAGAGAGAGAGAGAGAGAGAGAGAGAGAGAGAGAGAGAGAGAGAAGAGAGAGAGGGACGGACGAACGGACGGACGGACAGACAGACAGACAGACAGACAGACAGACAGACAGACAGACAGACAGACAGACAGACAGACACAGAAAGAGACAGAGATGGGCGCGTCTTCAATATGCTGGCCCCTAGAGAAGCCGAGGCCTCTGACACCTCGCTCCCCTACTACCGCCTAGGTGATGGGACACCTTTACCTTGTATTGTTTTGTATTGTATATTATTTTCACTCACAACAGATTTCTTTGCGTGAAATTAGTGTTAATTGGAGAGGGTGTCGCCACAAGAGCAGCGCCACCCTTTTTTTATATTAAGAATGAATTTCCTGTCTGCGTGTGCATGTGCAACTATTGTTGTCTGTCATAAGAGCGAAAACACGTTGCACCACCGTTAGTCCTCTAACAAATCAGGCCCAGTGCACCCCACTTCGGCGTGGAAGTGAAAGGCAGAAACAGAGACAGAAAAGGGGAAATTCTTTGCGCAGAATTTTCAGAAGGTGTGGATGCTCCTTATACTGACACGCCCCCCCCCCCCGCCCGCCCCCTGCCCCCCCCCCCCTTACCCCCCGCACGTATCCCCCTCCCCCCCAGGGGAATTATATAGTTATTACATTCAACTAACGATTTGCAAACGAGCCGGTTCAAATATAATCAAAGGGAGAGAAAAACATTTCTCTTTCTAATAATGATGGATTGGTAGTCTCCCTTTTTAAAGAATTTCTTCACGTCTTTTTGCCGACTACATTAATCTGACACCCATTTCAATGATGTTTTTGTTTTCCTCTTCATCAAACGCTCAGACAACAGTATAAGCAAAACTGCGTTAACAGTGCACCGCCGTTAAGCGACTGAAATTTGTGTTAATATGTATTCAACATACACGACAGTAGCAACAATAAGAACGCATATGTGTGTGCGCGCGCGCACACACACACACACACACACACACACACACACACACACACACACACACACACACACACGCACACAACACACACACTTTCTAATTCTGCCTGCTAGAAACACCAACTCGGTGACCCGAGTTCTTTTAAACCCAAACCTTCAAAATCAATAAATAGAGAACCAGTAATAAAGAATAAGCAAACAAAAAAGAAAGCAAAAAAGAACCCCATAGTGTATGTTCATAATTATTTATTTTTCATTTCTTCCCTTTCTTTGGATGGATGGGTATGATTTTGCCTAACAAACAAAAGGGGAGGGGGGATGATAAAGCCACATTCCACATTCCAAACAGCAGAGTCGAGTAAAGCTTTCATTTTGCCTTCTCATTTTCACTCTCCCTTCATCCTTGGCAGTGCTAGAATGTTTTCCTTGTGGGCCAAAAGTGTACCCTGAGGTCCGCCATTTTGTTGCCTGTGGTCACGTGGTTGCTCAAGGGAGACAAATGTCCAGTTGCACGCCATAGTGGTCTGACACCATGGTGTTGGGATTGTCAAACACCCTCTGTAAATGAATTCGTCACAGAATAGCTAGTATGAGTACCCTCTGTAAATGAATTCGTCACAGAATAGCTAGTATGAGTACCCTCTGTAAATGAATTCGTCACAGAATAGCTAGTATGAGTACCCTCTGTAAATGAATTCGTCACAGAATAGCTAGTATGAGTACCTCTGTAAATGAATCCGTCATAGAATAGCTAGTATGAGTACCCTCTGTAAATGAATCCATCACAGAATAGCTAGTATGAGTGATCGTATTTCCATCAAGTATGACAAGTACATCAACGAGGAGTAAAATGAACAAGTGTCAAAAATATTTTGATCAAACACACACATGCGTGCTAGTACGCATGCACCCACGCACCACTTACACACACGCACACACGCACGCACGCACACACACGCACGCACTCACGCATGCACACACACACACACACACACACACACACACACACACACACACACACACACACACACGGGGGACGGATAGCCTAGTGGTCAGAACATTGCGCTGGCAATTTGAAGACCCGGGTTCGAGTCCGGTCGAGGAGATTTTTCTCCTGGAGTTAACATCAGTGCTGACTCTACTCTCCCCAAAAGTCCTTCGGATGAGACTTTAAACCGAGGCCCCGTGTGCGAACGCACGCAGAACATCTTGCGCACACGTTAAATCCTGTTCCGCTTTTCGTAAGAGTAGGCCAACGTGTGCCGGTGGGAACAGATGACATTTACAAAACTGCATACATATGGGGACTGGATGTAAAAAAGCTCAAGAGTGCTTATTCCTTTATCCTCGATATAAAAGAATATATATATATATATATATATATATATATATATATATATATATATATATATATATATATATATATAACACACAACACACACACACACACACACACACACACACACACACACACACACACACACACACACACACACACACGTGTCCAAAACAAGATCACCAACAAAACCGCAACAGTTATAACAACACTAATAGAGAACTAAAAGAATGCTATTACTACTACTGCCACTACCAGTAGATCTACGACTTTTTCTCTCCTTTGTACACCGTCATACGTAT
>CM060324.1:19517383-19524883 GCA_030674155.1 Stramonita haemastoma | reverse complement strand
GAGGCTGTAATCTTTCGTTGGTGACACTAAGCTAAGCAAGGGGCACACAATTTCAAAGAAGAGGCTGTAATTTTTCATGCATTATACTAGGATAAACAAGGGACACAGCATGTCTAAAGAAGAGGCTGTAATTTTTCGTTCGTCACACTAGGATAAGCAAGGGGCACTAAGATAAGCAAGGGAAACACAATAATATTGTCGCAGGCTATAAAGTTTTTTTCCTTACACTAAGGCAAGCAAGGGACACAATTGCCAGAGGCTTAATACGTCGTTGGTTACACTAACAGATCAGCAAGGGACACAATTGCCAGAGACTTAATACTTCGTTCGTTACACTAACAGATCAGCAAGGGACCCACAATCGCCCAAGAAGACACTGTAATGTTTCTTACCTTCAAAGTAGTAGGGAAAACTGGCGGTGAGATGAGCGCACACATACGTCAACCCTTGCGCGGTCTGTTATAAAAACAACACAGAAAAAGAACCATTCACAGTACAGCTAGCGCAGCGCGTGCGCGTACACATGCGCACATGCACTCATGCATATACCCACACGCGTGCGCTTGCCCACAAACACAGACACATACAAGTTTGGGAAAATGAGTGCTCTGACCACTGAGCTATCCCACTGCCAACCTAGACAGATTTGTTTTAAATGCTGCCCACTCAGCTAGCTGGGTCTCTTAGAACTGACATAACCACTTACTGTTTCAGTCTATTCACAATTTTAATGACAACATTGCTATTCAACTAAGAACGAAAAAAATTGAAACACAGTATGCAAATACAATGCCATGAAAAGGTAAAGGTAAATAAAGGTGTCCCATAACCTATGTAGTCGTAGGGGACCAAGGCATTAGACACCTCAGCTTCTCGGGAGGCCAGCATATTAAGGGCGGCGCCCATCTCCTCTCCCTCACTGCTTTACCTTCCCTGACCCTAAAGAGGGCAGGTACCAATTTACAGCTGGGTGAAATGGAGGGGGGGGGGGGGGGGCTGTACTGAAGCCAAGGCGCACAAACGGTCACACATCCAACTAGTGACCATACTCAATGCTGCTTAACTTTGACTTGGGGAAAGCGAGCGCTCTGACCACTGAGCTATACTGCCCCCACAGTGTCCTAGTTTTTTTTAATACTTCCATACACAACGGAAGGTCAAACACGCGATCAAATCTACCCCAACATGATTCTATTTTTTCTTGGGTTTTCGTTCCTCAGCTAGAGCTCCAAAGTTCAAAGTTCACCACTAGTGAATTGTTTGTGTCTGCTACCATTTGACCCACCACATTAATTAGAGCAGCCTCATTCTGAACAGGAGGATGATCATTTCTAAACACCTCATCAGTGTGTATGCGGTCTTTTCTTTTGTCCTCTCTTCCTACCAGCATGCAATGGCCTACTCTTCCCAAAGGGGAAATGTTTTCATGTGTGTGTAGCATATTCACAGTCCTTTTGCACACAGGACCGCGGTTTCTAGTCTCATCCAAGGACTTTGGGGAAGTGTATTTGTACTGATGTTAACTCCAGGATGAAATTCTCCTTGAACGGGTGCATCGGTGATGGCTGGAACCCGGGCCATCAGATCGCAAGCTCATTGCTCTAACCACTTGGCCATCAGTAGGATATTTTTAGGGGGGAGGAGATCGGGGAAGGGAGGGGGGACAATATTATTGCCTTAACAGTTAAATAGCAGCTATGTGTTTTGTGTCGTGCGGTGTGTATGGGTTCGACATTGTAATCCTACTTCATGTAACGATTATAACGTAAAGAAACCATAATAAATTTTGCTACTCCCATTAGGGGTGTACTGTTCGTCTATTCATCATTCTGTTATTTCGAGGACAATAGATTAAGTATTCATATGCTTTTTTTTTTACATCTAGTCCCCGTGTGTATGCAGTTTATGCCAGTCAATGTATGCGGGTGCTATTCAGAAATAACAACAAAAATGTAGATTAGAACTGATTTCAAAAACACATCATAGCCTCAAGTAGCCAACAAACGATACTCAAAAGAGTTGGAACCAAAACGATTGCTCAATGTTCAACTGGGAAACACAATTATACATCAATCCATCTGCTTCAAAAGGCACTACTGAACATCATTCTATCCTGGAAGTTTGGCAAGGCACTGTCCAAAGAGGAAGAAAAAAAGACAGACCAAAGAAGAGTTCGGAGGACAACATCAGCGAATGGACAGGCCTAGAACTCAACAAAATTTTTAAAAAGGCAGAACAGAGAGAGAGAGGAATGGAGGGAACTGGATGTAAAGTCTTCAGGGGTGCCCTCACGACCGCCAGACTAAGGGACAGACAGACAGACAGACAGATAGATGGATAGGTACATATATACTACGTACGTACGTACGTACGTACGTACGTACGTACGTACGTACGTACGTACGTACCTACGTACATACATACATACATACATACATACATACATACATACATACATACATACATACATACATACATACATACATACATACATACATACCTTTGCTTGGATATAGCCTCGCTCCAACAGAACTTCAGCTCCAGGATGAAAATTCTGGTAACGCACGTCAGTCAGAGGATGTTTACTGAGAATCATTACACCCTGAAACATAGACAAAGAGGAATGAGAGATGAGAGAGAGGGAGAGGGGAGAGAGAGGGAGAGGGGAGAGAGAGAGGGAGAGAGAGATGGGGAGAGAGAGAGACAGAGAGAGAGAAAGGGAGACAGACAGACAGAGACGAGACAGACAGAGACAGAGAAACAGAGAACAGGGGAAATGAGAGAGAGAGGAGTGAGAGAGGTGGGGAAAGGGGGGAAGGTGAGAGAGAGAGAGAGGGAGGGAGGGAGGGTTGGAGAGAGAAGGGGGGAAGGTGAGAGAGATATAAGAGCGAAGGAGGGGAAAGGAGTGAGATGAGACAGAGAGAGGGGGGGGGGGGAGAGAGGGAGGGGAGTGAGAGATAAAGAGTGGAGGACGGCAGGGAGAGAGAGAGAGAGAGAGAGAGAGAGAGAGAGAGAGAGAGAGAGAGAGAGAGAGAGAGAGAGAGTAGAGGGGACACACACACACACACACACACACACACACACACACACACACACACACACACACACACACACACACACACAGAGCGTCTCTCCGAGAGAACAAACAACAACAACCCCACCATTAAAAGAAAAACACACACGTGAGGTGCTGATAAGGGGTTCTTTTGGCGCTAATAGGTAAAAAAGCTCAACAGCACAAACATCAACTATAAGTAACAAAAAGTTTGGTTTTCTTAAACTGCGTGTACGCACTCACAAAATACTGTCTACAATAGACATAGCAAGTGCAATTTTTCCTCTTAGTTTAATGTGCAAGTTGTTTAAACACGACTAAAAGCATTGGCAATAAAAAAAAAGATAATTTTTTATACACCCAATGGAGACTACAGGCATAAAATACTGCTAAAACCTTTCCCATTGGAAAAATCTGTCACGTTTTACCCGATTCGGTGATTACAAAATGTTGAGATTCTAAGGGCATTACCTTTAATCTATTGTGGTCCATTAATATCAGAACAAGAACTTGCCAGCCTAATAGAACACCCGAGTAAGGCCTCTAAAACATACGGCGTGGAAATCAGTGCAGAGAAGACGAAACTGATGACCACTAACGCCAAGGGCATTAGCACTGATATCAGGGTCAACAACCAGAAGCTGGAAACGGTTCAAAGCTTCAAGTACTTGGGAGCCCTTGTATCAGACAAAGAGTCCAAGCCAGATGTAGTATGCAGGATTGCACAGACAATGACAGCACTGTCAAAACTGAACACCATCTGGAAAGAAACAAAATTATCTCACTCAAGTCCAAGATCAGACTAATGCACTCCCTTGTTATATACATATTCCAGTATGCCTGTGAATCGCGTAACCTGGCTGCAGATTTGGAGAGAAGAGTACAGGCAGTAGAGATAAGATGCTTCTGGAGACTCCTTGGCATCTCCTACAGAGACCATATAAGCAACGAAGACGTGCATAACAGAATCCAGCAAACCATTGATCCTACGAGAACCTTCTCTCAATCGTAAAGAAGCATAAACTTAAATGGTATGGGCATGTTACAAGATGAAAAAGACTTAACGTACTTGCAAAAATAATACTACAAGGCATTGTCCAAGGAGGAAGAAAAAGAGACAGACCAAGGAATAGATGAGAGGACAACATCAGCGAATGGACAGGCCTAGAACTCAACAAAAGTTTGAGAAAGGCAGAACAGAGAGAGGAATGAAGGGAACTGGTTGTCAAGTCTTCAGGGGTGCCCCCACGGTCGCCAGACTAAGGGACAAGTTAGACAGACAGACAGACAGACAGACAGACAGACAACAAGACTAGACAGACAGACAGACAGACAGAAAGACAGACAAATAGATAGATATGCTGAACGGAGGGGGGAGGCACGCTGTCCAAAACCAACAAACAAGCAAAACCCCTCACTCACGGGCCGATTTATTCGGTTATACTGTTTAAAGACGTTGGAGCATTTGGAAAAGATGTCCTTAGGGCCAGAAGAAGCCACAGCAAAGCAAGACCGACAGTTCTGGGAGAGCTTGTAGAGCGATGCCGAGCATTTCTCCATCATGCATCGCTGCTGGTGTGCAGCGCTCCTGCAGTAAAGGCCCATGCATCTGAAAAATAACAGTACAGTTCCACAGAGGAAAATGTAGACGAAAATGTATACAACCACGAGCGGCGACACACACGTGCTCGCGCACGCGCACGCGCACGCACGCACGCATATACGCGCACACACACGCACACACACATTTTCTTTATTTCTTCATTGTTTATCAGCTAGCAGTTTAAGAAGCATGTCTATTTTGCTATTCAGCATATACAAATTACTTAAGATTCTTTCTCCTGTTATCAACTGCCCCAACCCTTACCTTTACCTTGTCTAATATTACGTGTACAATCTTTCTGTATACATACATACATACATACATACATACATACATACATACATACATACATACATACATACATACAGACAGACAGACAGACAGACAGACAGACAGACAGACAGACAGACAGACAGACAGACAGACAGACAACAGACAGACAGACAGACATCTTTTAAAAAGTTTTTTGTTAGATAGACAGCAGCTGGTAACTGCAAATAATCAAACATCAGAATTAGTATCTATTAAATATGGAGTACCACAAGGATCAATATTGGGTCCTCTTTTGTTCTCAATATATGTAAATGACTTACCCTTATTTCTAGATTGTAGCTGTGAAATGTTTGCTGATGACACATCTCTCTATTGTAGTGATACTGACCCCCACAGACTAACACTCAAACTCCAAAACAATATCAACAAATTGATTACTTGGACTCAATTAAACCATATGTCCTTAAATGCACAAAAAACTAAGAGTATGTACGTACTAGCAAGACAAAAGAGGCAAAAAATGAAAAGTAAATTTCAACCTCTGTTGATAGATCAAAAAATTATTGAAGAAGTTGACTCACAACAAAATTCCGGGTGTAATTATCGACAAAAATCTTACTTGGACTGACCACGTGATGGCACTATGAAAACGTCTTACAAACAAGGTACGTCAACTATCAAAAATAAAACACTTTCTAGATAGTCATTCACGCAAACTCTTTTTTTGTGGACACATCTTGCCTATAGTTGACTATGCCTCATCTCTTTGGGACAACTGCAGTGAAACTAATTTGAAATTCATTCATCGATTATATAAAAGAGCACTAAAACTTGTCCTATTAAAATCAAGCTCCCTAACCATCAATGATTATAAGCAAACAAATATTCGTACATTCCAAAACAGGCTTTATTTCAATAAAGCTCTATTTGTACAAAAAGTTGTCAATGGAAATGCCCCTCTCAAGATCACCTATAGATTCAAAATTAATGAGCACAGGCATAACCATCTACTAACATTTCCCAGACCCAGAAACAATCTTTGCAAAACAAGCTTCCTATATTCAGGTAGTGATTTATGGAACAAGCTCCCAAAACATTTAAAATGTATCAAAAATAAAAATCAGTTAAAAAATCAGTTGAAAAATCACTTAATGCGCTTATGCAAAAATGTTTAAGAACTACACATCAATCCAATCAACCATATTTAGAACAGACTAAAGATATTGGTACTCTCTGCTCACCCCGAAAAATCTTTCAGGTGTGGTTTACTGTGACTGAAAAATCTACACTTTGCTCGCTATATATGTATGTGGAAGGGGAAAAGGCGGAGAAAGGTTGTTTTTTTTTCTATAATTTAATTTTGAACAGGATAGGGCATAAGTGATGTATGTAAACACATGTATATTCTGCAAATTCAAAAGGAGAAAACCAAACCACTGATCTGATGACTAGGTTGGAGAATTTTTTTTTAATGCATTTTTTTTCTTACCCAGTTCAATAGTTTCAGTATAAATTTTTAAAAATTATTTTATTAATTTTACTAATGGGACAATTAGCACTATTATATTTATATTATTTTGATTAGTGGATAAGGCCTTACTTTTTGTTCTGGTTGTTGTTGTTGTTGTTGGGAGTGTGGGTTTTTGTTTGTTTGTTTGTTTGTTTGTTTTTGTTCATATGTGTAGGGATTTTTATTTATGAATATAATCACAAATCATTATAATTCTTCCGTTTGCTGTTTGTGTTTTCCCCCTTCCTCCTTGACATCCCCTCCCCACCCGTTCCCCCCCCCCCCCCCCCCTCCCAATTTTTTTTCTTTTTTGTGTGTGATTCTTTTTGTTTTTTGCTTTTGTTTTGTTTGGGGTTTTCGTTTATTTTGTTTGTTTGGTTGTCTGTTGCTTTTGTTTTTTTTGTTAGTTTTTTGTTGTTTGTATGTTTGTTAGTGTATATGTTATTTCCTCTCAGTGGAGATCGGTATTATCATATGGTATTGTTGCGGGTTTTTTTTTTTTTTTTTTTTTTGTTTTCTTTTCTTTTTTTCTTCCTCCTAATATACAAGTATGAACTAAAGTGTGGAGATATTGTAATCTGACATAAGTTGCTTAATGACATTTCATGGATTCTTTTCTTAAGTCTTAAATAATGGTTGGTGACATTGTAATTGATATAAGCTGTTTGTTTGACACTATGATTTTTTTTTAAAAACCTTAAATGTGTACATGCCCGTACGTTTGTTATGTTATTTCCACTCAGTGGTGATGGGTATTATCATATGGTATTGTTGCTTTTGTTTGTTTTTTTTCTTTTCTTCCTTCTAATATATAATCCGTGTGGATTGGTTTTTGTTGTTTTGGTTTGACTGTTTGTTTTTTTGTGTGCTTTTTGTGGGGTTTTTTGTTTGTCTGTTTGTTTTTGTTTTTCTTTTGTTTGATTGTATGTTTGTTAGCGTATATGTTATTTCCTCTCAGTGATGATGGGTATTACTATAAAGTATGTTGCGTTTGTTGTTTCTTCCTTATCTTTCGTCTAAAAATATAAAGTATGAACTGAAGTGTAGAATATCGTAATC
>CM060324.1:19504883-19512383 GCA_030674155.1 Stramonita haemastoma | reverse complement strand
AAATATGCACGTTAAAGATTTTCCGTACTTAATGTTAGCGTGGGGTGGTTTTTGGAAACGCGTACATCCCCAGCATATTATAGTCCCTGAAGTCGAATGCGGCTATCTTCCTGATGACAAAAGCGGTCGGTATGCAAAAATCTCACCATTGGTGAACTAGGAGCTCTCGTTGAGGAACTAAAAAATATAATTCCACATTGAAACGGTGCATCTGTGCCCTTAATTTTCAGATTCTACATCCAGATGAAGTTGCACTTGGGAAATTATGTATCTGGTGACAACGAGAAGTGTCGAGCATTGTCTATGTCATGACATTTACATTTGCACTTAGCATTAGGTTGGGATGTGGGTGTGGTGTGTGTGTGTGTGTTGGTGTGGTTGTTGTTGTTGTTTGTGTTGGTGTGGTGTTGTGTGTGTGTGTGTGTGTGTGTGTGTGTGTGTGTGTGTGTGTGTGTGTGTGTGTGTGTGTGTGTGTGTGTGTGTGTGTTGTGTGTGTGTGTGTGTGTGTGTGTGTGTGTCAAACGTCAAGTCAAAATTTTATTTTCAGATGGTACATTGAGTAAGCATCGATTTGCTTTTTTTCATCAAGCCATCTATCTAAAAAAAAAAAAAAAGCAGAGAAAAACATTTCACCAACATTAATTTCCAACATGATTTCAACAGCCTCAAAAATACAATATGCCTATAAAAAATACAAGCAACAGCACTAACAACAAAGTTGGTAGAGACGTTAAACAGAACATTGTGTGTGTGTGTGCGTGTGTGTTTGTGTGTGTGCGTGTGCGTGTGCGTGTGCGTGTGTGTGTATGTGTGTATGTGTGTGTGTTTGTGTGTAGGTGTATTGGTGTATAGGTGTATGTGTGTGCGAGTGTGTGGGGGTTGTATAGGTGGGTGTGGGTGGCTGTAGGTGTGTGAGTATGAGTGTAAGCGTGTTTGTGTACGAGCGCACACACAATGGCCTCTTCTTCCGAAAAGCGGAACAGGTTTTAGTGTGTGCGCAAGATGTTCTGCATGCATTCACAACGGAACCTCGGTTTATAGTCTCCTCCCGAACGTTCTTCTGGTTAACATCTCCACCAACTCCCTTTCCCGGAAAGTCCTTCAGATGAGACAAGAAACCGAGGTCCCGTGTATGAACGCGCTGCAGAACATCTTGTGCACACGTGAAAACCCGTTCCGCCTTTTGAGAAGAGTATGACATTGCATGCTGGTAGGAACGAATAACAAATTAAAAGAGAAAACAATAACAATAAAAAAAGAATTATACGGACACTTGTGTCGTGTTTCGACATTTTTGCAGTCGGGTCAGAATACCGCTAACCTTCATGGTAGACAAAAGAGTCATGTCTGCAAAATCTCACCAGTGGGGAACATTGGAAGTCTTGCCCAGGAACAAAAAATACAATTTAACACTGCCTTGAAAATCTGTATAGTATACCACTTTAAGCCACGGCTGATTTCTCTGCGTCAATTCGGGCTGCCCTCCTCCCGAGCCCCGGGGAGAGAGCGTCGCCACAAGAGCAGCGCTACCCTTTTTGTTTTCTTTGCCTGTCTGCAACTGTATTTCCTTTCCTATCAGAGTGTTTTTTCTACAGAATTTTACCAGGGACAGCTTTTCTGTTGCCGTGGGTCCTTTTGCCAGTGGTAGAAATTATGTGTAACACACAACACCTCGGTTTATCGTCTCATCTGAAAGACTACCACCCAGACTTCCATCGCGGTCTAGTGGATGGGGAGAAGCTTCAGGCCCAAACGGGAATCAAACCACCGCACACTTCCAACCCGGACTTTTCCGCTTTCGAGACGGGTGTGTTACCTCTAGACCACCGAACCACTGACTGAAAATGAAAAAGATGATGTGAAACACCCACCCATTTGCTCTTTTCGTCTCCTCGTAGTTTTCCAACACTGTCATGGATTGCAGAAAAGTGATAGGGAAAGTCGTGGCTCACACGGTTCAATAAGTTCTTTATGTCCTCTTCGAACCTTAAAGATATTCAGCAGAAGAAAATCAAATTATAATACAGCCAGAGTAGAAGAAGCATTCCGATTCTTGAACATGATCAAAATCAATACCAAGACTTTTTATTCATCTCAATAAGCAAAGAAATTCATATGGCTTACAATGCTATGATACTATATGAGAAAAATGAACCTAAAGATATGTATCAGAAAAGATAATAAAGATCCAATCTTTAAAAAATGTCATGAAAATATTTAAGATTCTACATACACACACATGCACGGGCGCGCGCGCAACCGCACGTACGTACGTACACAGACATACAGATATGAGCATACAACCCACCGTGCCTACACCTACACACGCGTGGGTGTACGGACGCAAGGCACACGCACACACACACAAGGACACATACAATACACAGGCACACACGCATGAGCAAATACAGCGTGCAAACACAGACACCAGTGTACAAATCAATATAGAGTGTGATATACTGAGAGCATATCAGTTATAATGATGCATCAAAGTCAGCTATGATGATGGTTATGAGAGTGATGATGATGATGATGATGATGATGATGATGATGATGATGATGATGATGATGATGATGATGATGATGATACTTTTTTTTTTATTAGAGACTGTATCTTCTCCGTTTGTAGGTCCTCAATGATCTTTGCACGAGCATATCACTACAGTTAAACGGTAAATAATTCAACATGAAATTCAAGCAGGCACTCGCATGGAGGATTC
This sequence comes from Stramonita haemastoma, assembly GCA_030674155.1. Lineage (NCBI taxonomy): Eukaryota > Metazoa > Mollusca > Gastropoda > Neogastropoda > Muricidae > Stramonita > Stramonita haemastoma. The sequence continues at coordinate 19,509,663 of CM060324.1, read as the reverse complement.
ATGGAGCTGCACGCACCTATCCATCCATCCATCTAAACATACATACATTCATACATACATTCATTAATACATATATACGTACGTACGTACATACGTACATGCATACATGCATACATGCATACATGCATCCATGCATCCATGCATCCATGCATCCATGCATCCATGCATCCATCCATCTATCCATCCATCCATCTAAACATACATACATACATACATACATACATACATACATACATACATACATACATACATACATACATACATACATACATACATACATACATACATACATACATACATACATACATACATACATACATACATACATACATACATACATACATACATACATACATACATACATACACATACATACATACATACATACATACATGCACACACGCGCACGCGCGCACGCGTGCACGCGCGCACACACACACACACACACACACACACACACACATGCATGCATGCATGCATGCATGCATGCATGCATGCATGCATGCATGCATGCATACATACATACATACATACATACATACATACATACATACATACATACATACATACATACATACATACATACATACATACATACATACATACATACATACATACATACATACATACATACATACAACATACACACTGACACAAACACATTAAATACGTACATGCATACATACAGACAAAACAGACCGACATACATACAGACAGACGTACAGACAGACAGACATGCATACAAATATCAAAACCCGGATAATTATGGCAATGCTCGCTGAAAATGAGGAAAGAAAAAATGGACTCCATGCTACTATGAATTTTCTCTTGGCAGAAAACAATGTAAATGCTTCCCTCTGTATTACATTTTCAGGAAAGTAATCTAATACCATTATACCGGCCCACTGACAACCAGCTTAATAATTATATCATTGTTTGCCGTTTATCTTTGGCATAAGTGAAGTGGCCACACCGACCCCTTTTTGGAATGGTTTCTCGCAACCCTCAACAGGTTTCTCTGCAGCAGTCCACCAGTTTCAAACAGGATTACTTTGCAGTACTTGCCTGGCATTTTAACCCGAAATTGCACACGTTTTATCTACAAATGGCGGTTTTCGTTTGTATGTTATCTGCACATTGGTTATCTACGTGCGCAGGCACACACACACACACACACACACACACACCACACACACACACACACACACACACACACACACACACACATCACACACATTACACACTAACAAACAACAAACACACACAACAAACACACACAACACACACAACACACATACACACATACACACACGCACACATACACACATACACACATACACACATACACACACACATACACACATACACACATACACACACATACACACATACACACATACACACATACACACACACACACACACACACACACACACACACACACACACACACACACACACACACACACACACACACACATGTAATATCATATTCAAAATTTGGTCAGCATGATTCAGTGTCGCATGTCCTAGTGTCGGCTACAGAAAAGAAATTGCCAGTCCCCATTAGGAGAATTACTGTACATTTAATCTGACAGACTCGACTAATAAACATCCATCACATTCTCCACCCTTCCACCCTCCCGGCCCCCTCGTCTATTTCCATCCACCCCCCTTTTTCCCCTGAAATTCGGAACATAATTGTACAAGTGTCTAAATTACCTTGTAGTGCATGGAATAGAGTTTAAACTAATAATGCTAAGAAGAAATAAATACAGAAAAACACACCTTTTGAATCAGTTCAGCTATAGAACATTGATAGGATCATGATACAAATACATGATTTGTAATACTGCTCCCGCATCGCTTTAGCAGTTTAGTAAAAGGTAAAGGTAAAAGTGTTCCCATAACCTATGGGGTCGATGGGGAGCAAAGTATCAGAGACCTCAGTTTCTCCAGGGGCCAGCATATTGAGGGTGGTACACACACATACACACAGACACAGACCAGACACAGATACATACACACGCACACGTGTACACAGACACACACACACACACCAAAGCACACCAAAGCACACCACAGCATGCCACAGCACAGCACAGCACAGCACAGCACACACACACACACACACACACACACACACACACACACACAACACCCACAACAAACCCCACAACCCCACCCCAACACCACACCACACCACCCCCCACACCACACCACACCACACCACCACCACCACCCACCACACCACACACCCCCACCACCACACCACACCACACCACCCCCATACCACACCAACCCCCCACACCACACCACACCAACCACACCACACCACACCAAATTCCCCACCGTCCCCCAGGCGGAAAGCTCCAGCCCCTCCCTCCCTCCCTCCCTCACTGACCAGAGCTCCTGCAGACACATGAAGTCGACATCGTTGGCCGTGGCCTCTGTGGCCTTAATGACCGGGTCGCGTCGCTTCTCGTAGCCGTGGACCGTGGTGGTCAGTCCCGTGTTGAAAGTGACCACCGTCTCTTTCTGACAGGCGCACGTTACAGAGCCCACGACCATTGCCGCTACCACCACTACCTTCACCGCCATCGTCGCCGCCGCTTCGGCTGGGAGAAGCGTGATTTTCATAGCTAGCTGCAAACACAGCAGTTAATGCAACAGTATTAATATCAGCAGCATCAGCAGCCCTTTATTTATCATCATCAGCAGCAGCAGCAGCAGCAGCAGCAGCAGCAGCAGCAGCAGCAACAGCAGTAGTGTCAGTAGTATCAGTAGCATCATCATCATCATCAGCAGCAGCAGCGTTTTAACCACTAGACTATCCGGTCCTCCATACTGTTTGGATTCTTTTGTGTGTGCATTCTCCGGCTAGAGCTCCCATGTTGACCAATAGTGTGATTTTATGAATGTGACCGTTTTTTCCATTCTGACTGAACCAACTCTAGTTTGCCAGTGGCTAAAAACTTCAGATCACGACAGACCGTATGAAGAGCTCCTCACTTCAGTGAAAAACCGCAAACTAAAAGTGGTACGGACACGTCACACGAACATCTGGACTGGCCAAGACTGTCCTAAAGGGAACAGTACAAGGAGGGAGACGAAGAGGCAGACAGAGGAAACGATGGGAAGACAACACCAGAGAGTGGACAGGCCTTGGGTGGAGCGACCTGCTACAGAGAGCGGAGGATCGTAGGGTGTGGAGAAAGCTGGTTGCAAAATTTTCAGTAGTGCCCCCACGATCCGTGGGACTACGGGACAGGTGAGGGTGAAGGAAGGTGAAAAGCTTCAAATAATAATGGAACAGGGAGCGGAATAGCCCAGTGGTTAAAGCGTTGAGCTCGCAATTGGACAGCGCAAGGTTCGAGCCACCTGTAAGAGGGGACCCCCTACCCCCCTCTCCCCTTCGCCCCCCCCCCCCCCCCCCCCCCCCCCCCACGTTCCTGAAGTTAACTTCAGCACCGACTTCACTCCCCTGAAATTCCTTTAAATGAGACCAAAAACTGAGGTCCCACATACGACCACAAACAAAACATCGTGTGCCCGTATGCATCCGTTCCACCTTTTAAAACAGTAGGCAGGTGAGTGCTTATAGGAACCTATCACATTTCTTGTAAATGCATGCATGCTACTGTCATGTTTAGACATCATTCCCGTAGTCGAAAAGCGGCTGACTGAATGGTAGGCTACACGTTGCATAAGCATAACAATCTCACCACTGGTAAACCTCGGAAGTATACTTGAGGAAGTAAACAAAAAGATTAAAGTAACATCTGGGAGCAGTTGCAAGTTCAGCAAATTCTCCCTGAGAATAAAGCGAACACAAGACTGGACATAGCGCGTACGTATAGACCTGCCCTCTTTCAGCAAGGCCGTGTGGACAGATGTCTGTCCATAAATTTAAACAGCCACCTGGCTGACCGAAGCCGATTATAGTATGCTATCAGCATAATTATAAACTGCAAATGGCCCACATGGGGTGCCCCTACAGTTCGTTAAGCCCTCGGTATGACTGAAGCCATTTTCAGTTTCACAGAGTATTAACAGTGGCTACCAAGCCGACGGGCGACTTGTTTGTGCGCCTTGGCTTAAGTATAGTCCACCAGTTTACCCAGCTGTAAATGCGTACTTATCCTCTTTAGGGGTCAGGGAAGGTAACACAGCTAGGAAGAGGAGATATAGGCTCTGCCTTCAATATACAGGCCCCTTGAGAAGCTGAGGTCTCTGATGCCTCGCTCCCCTACGACCACATAGGTTATGGGACACCTTTACCTTGTACTTTTACCCTTTTATCTTTTTATCCATTTTGTTTTTATTATTTTTGTTGTTGTTGTTCCTCAGGTAGAATAGCCGAGGCTCACCAACAATGAGATTCTGTGTAGGTGACCGTTTGCTACACTAACAAACTATATTTATTTATTTATTCATTTATTTGTTTGTTTATTTATTTATACCACTTTGTGTCACGGCAGATTTCTCTGCGTGAGACTCGGGCTGCTCTCCCACAATAGAGCTCGTCACCACGAGTGCAGCGCCACCCATTATTTATTTTCTTTTTCCTATCTGCAACTGTATTAAAAAAATTTGTTTCCCTATCAGAGTGACTTTATCTACAGAATTTTGCCAGGGAAAATCCTCTTGTTGCCGTAGGTTCTTTTACATGTGCTAAATAATGTTGCACCCAGACCACCACTCATGGTCTAATGGATGATGGACAAGTTTAGGACCCAAAACTTCAGGGAATGATGTCTAAACACCACTCTAGTTAGTAT
>CM060324.1:19499883-19502383 GCA_030674155.1 Stramonita haemastoma | reverse complement strand
CATACAATAGCTCATTTGGTGTCCTTATATCTACCCCCAGAATTTTTTTCAAACCATAAGTGTGTACTTTTTCTAACTCATATGTTGCTCCATGAAATGCCCATATTTCAGCCCCATACTGTAACATTGGTTGTATCTGTCCATCAAACAGCTTTAAAAATACGATGGGTGAACTGTTTTCTAATCTGCGTAATGTAACAAGTATTTTCATTAGCGCTTTCTTAGCTCTCCCTGCCAAGTCATCACATGCTGAGAGGAAGCTAAGTTTTGTTGAAAAGTATATGCCCAGATACTTATAACTGTTTACAATCATTTCTTTTTCACCATATACCCATTTCTCTCTTGAAGCTAAGTATCCTCCATTTCGAAAAACTATTACATTACTTTTGGTCATGTTAACCCTCAGTTTAAGATTACTAGCTGCCCTGTAAAGGTTATTCAATTGATTCTGTAGCCCTACTGCTGTTTCTGACAACAAAATAATATCATCTGCAAATAACAAAATAAAGAGTTCACAAACATCATGCGAAAATGTAACACGATGTTTTCCATTTTGAATTATTTCTAATGCTAGCTCATTAATGAATAAGGAAAACAAAACAGGACTGCATACGTCCCCTTGTTTGACCCCTTTGGTACAGTCAATGATATCTGTGAAATCAGATCCATTTCGTATTCTGGCTTTAACTTCATTATACATACTTCTTATACATTTGTATAGCTTACCGTTTATTCTATTTTTAGCAAGTATTGGCCATAAGAGTTTTCGTGAAATAGAGTCGAATGCTTTTTCAAAATCTATAAATGCTACATATAACTTATGATTATTAGCTAGCTGTTTCTGAACAAATGCCATAAGAGTAAAGATATGATCAATTGTAGAATAATTCTTTTTGAACCCTGCTTGATATTCCCCAGTACAGTTATTGTCTTTGGTCCACTCTTGTAGTCTTGAATTAATTATAGAACTGTATAACTTACTACATACATTACTTAAAGTTATGCCTCTATAGTTATTTGGATTGTGTATGTCTCCTTTTTTATGGATGGTACAGATAATGGATTCAGTCCACTGCTCAGGATACTCACCTCTATCAAACAAAACATTGAATAGTTTTACAAGAAACATAACAGCACTATCACATGAATACTTGAGAAATTCGCCTATAATGCCATCTGGCCCCGCAGATTTTGACTTTTTAATTTTTCTTAATGCATGTGTGACCTCTTCTTTTGTTATAGGCTGGTTAAACCAGCACTCATTTGTTTCATCACAATCGACTAACTGGGCATCTTGATCAAAATCAGACTCTGTGATATCTATATCTGTTTCAGTTTCTAAAATATTTTTAAAGTGAATATACCAATCTTCCGTTGTAATATTACAGCTTAGCTTGCCTTTACGCCTTGGAATTGTTTTACGAACAGCTTCCCAAAATCCACACTGATCACCTACTGAGGAGACAAGATTATTCAGTAACATGCTTTTATGTTCTTTTTCTTTTCTTCTTAACATGTTTTTATACTCTCTTTTAGCTTCACAATAATCAACTCTGTCCGTATTACATAATGTTCTACAAAATTTTGAAAGCATTTTTCTGACTTGTTTTCTTGCAAATTTACATTATATATTGTATATGATATGTTTATGTGCGCACATGTACACACACGAATGATTGTATGCACGTGCATATGCACGTATGTATGAATGTACACACACGAATGATTGTATGCACGTGCGTATGCACGTATGTATGTATGTATGTATGTATGTATGTATGTATGTATGTATGTATGTATGTATGTATGTATGTATGTATGTATGTTTATGTATGTATGTATGTATGTATGTATGTATGTATGTATGTGTGTGTGTATGTGTGTATGTGTGTATGTGTGTATGTGTGTGTGTGTGGATGGATGGATGGATGGATGGATGGATGGATGGATGGATGGATGGATGGACGTACGTACGTATGTGTATATGAACGTATGTGTGTATGTGTGTATGTACGTATGTGTGTATGTGTGTATGTACGTATGTGTGTATGTATGTATTATATGTATGTATGTATGTATGTATGTATGTATGTATGTATGTATGTATGTATGTATGTATGTATGTATGTATGTATGTATGTGTGTATGTACGTATGTGTGTATGTATGTATGTATGTATGTATGTATGTATGTATGTATGTATGTATGTATGTATGTATGTATGTATGTATGTATGCATGTATGCATGTATGCATGTGTGTGTGTATGTATGTATGTATGTATGTATGTATGTATGTATGTATGTATGTATGTATGTATGTATGTATGTATGTATGTATGTATGTATGCTACAGATTCAGAGCTCCTAGTTAGGAATGTTTGTAGTATTGCAATAAATGACATTCTTTGATTATGACGCATGGAATATTAGTTTTATGAAGAAAGTTTATTACCTGTAGTTTGAATAGATGTTTGTTCTGTAAAATCAATAACGTAACAA
>CM060324.1:19482383-19492383 GCA_030674155.1 Stramonita haemastoma | reverse complement strand
CGAAAATTTGGCTTTGAGCACTGCCAAGCTCTCACGACTCTCTGCAGGCTGGATAACATCCACAGCATCATTTCGGACTTCGTCAGCATAGGTGAAGGTCTTTTCTTTCTCAATGGCTTCTCTGCCAGCTAAGCTGAGTAAGATGTCAGCCTTTGTGCGCTCATCCTTGTCACCATATGCAGCCTGCACAAAGATGTCAAATTCAGCTTCAAAGTTTTGCCAGTTCTCAGCAACATTTCCTCCAAAAGACAAAGGCTCTGGTTTGTGCAAAGCTTCCATGCTGGTCCCTCAGCAAAATCTGTACCACTGAACCAGGTATTAGAACCTGTCACTCTTTGATGTGCTCACACCTGCTCAGCCCCCTGCAGCCTGGTAAGTATTGGAGTACCAGAAATTGAATTGAGCAACTGCCGTGTCATTCAATATATTGCCAAATAAAAAGTCTAACCAACCTGCCTGACTGCAAACCTTGGCGAAAGTAATCTAGGGGTTCGTGTTCCTTCTGACACCATGTAAAATGCACTTCTATTCAAGATCAAAGTCTGGTGCTCCAGAATGAATACGAGCCAGTAATTTTATTTGCCAGCTTCATCTCACAAGTGCATGCAGAAGTCACGTGATCGCACTTTCTTGTGACGTCATAGATTGAACACATTTATTCTACAGGAATTATTCATAGTCCGCTGCTTATACAATGTTAACTTTATAAAAAGATATTCACAGTACTTTTATTACCGAAGAAAATATTATTTAAAGAATCCAATCCATCCAGTGATATGACCTGGTAATGGAAAAGGGATACTGTAGTGTCAAAAGAAATCAGATTCGTTTGGAAGCAGTGTGTATGTTGCCACACAATATGAAATAAATAGGCCTACCCCCACACTTGTGGGTTGATTTTGCTCTGCTAATGCTAGAGGCTGACCCTCTTTTCAAACTCCAACAGGTTTTTTTTTGGTTTTGTTTCCTTACCTTACAACCCCCTGAAAAAAAAACCTGTTTCAAGTTGAGAAGTGGACGCTTAAGTGAAGTCGATGATCTTTTACAACTTTATAGCATACGATTTAGGATGAAGGAGGAAAAAATTAATTTGTCATTGCCAGGGCTTCTTGCATGTCTGATCGCTCACAAAGCTGAAAAAAACCGTTGGTTTAGACCAGGTCTGTTTCCTGAATCCACTAAATAATCCAGTTAAGGCCAGGTGTTTCTTCTTACCACTTAAGGACAAGGTTAAAATCGTGAAAGCCTGGTCAAAACTGGGAACAGGCTATAAGCTGTTGGCTTGTTGTGGTTCTTTAAAATTAAATTGTTTGTAACCGACAGAAGAACAGGCCGCTTGAAAATGAATGATGAGTTCCCTGGCCATGTCCATTTTTTGCACGCATGTGAAACGTGGACCGTAACAGCAGACATTGAATGAAGGATACAGGCAATGGAGATGAGATGCTTTGGCAAACTCCTTGGTATCTCATACAGAAATCACTTGACTAACGAGGAAGTGAAAACCGGAATTGAAAGCGCCATCGGGCCATATGAAGAACTCCTGACTTCAGTGAAAAAGCGCAAACTGAAGTGGTACGGGCACGTCACACAAACATCTGATCTGGCCAAGACTGTCCTACAAGGAACAGTAAAGGGAGGGAGACGAAAAGGCAGACAGAGAAAACGATGGGAAGACAACATCAGAGATTGGACTGGCCTTGAGTGGAACCACTTTGCTAGGAAAAGCTGTAAACCTCGGGGAATGGAGGAAACTGGCTGCAAAATCTGCAGTGGTGCCGCAGTGGTCTACACGACAACGGCATATGTGAAGGTGAAGGGAATTATAGAACAAACCTTTGTGAGAGACACCATTTTTCCATTCCCCGTTCACATGGTTTAAACAGCTTTTATTCACTAACGGGAACACACATTGAAAACAAACAGCATTGTGGAAAGTCACAGCAATAACAACAAGCTTGTAGCTTGTGGTGTGCTCCATTCAACAATGAATTATTTAATTATATATGAACATGGCGGCTGCTGAGAAACACGTTTACATCCTCGTATTTGAATCGAAAGTAAAAAGATGGTGAAGCTGGCATAGCTAATGATATCTTTTCAAAACTGTCATTTTGTTGATTATTTGAGAGAAAAAAAACGATACAGTGCTAAACGCAAACTGAAGTACAAGTCTCTTTTTTTTTTTTTTTTTTGGGGGGGGGGTGATTGGATAATATCTTTTTAAACAATATGGCAAAAACCAAACCAATAACAATAACGCTACAACAGTGGGTTCTCTTTGGCCTTGTGGTCTAGTTTCACTTGACGCTCGGTTTTGAGCTACCGCAATAGTATGACTCATAATGATAATAAAATATTGTGTGATGTATTTGTCTGCATAAAATGTCAGACTAGATCTCTGCTAGTTGTGGTGACGATATGAGAATGACACAAGCTTCCGCAGCTGTGCATGATGTGCTGCCTGACAGCCGTGATGGCTTAAATGGCACCGCTGTTGATTTTATCCGTCGTGCCTCTGGTAATGTAGTGTGTGTTAGATTGTCATTGGTTTTGCTGACTGCGGCATTCCGAAACTTATTTTTTTACCCCTGTGTTTTGATTGTTTTGTGTGCAATACTAAGATTCTACGTTTGATCTTTTTTTTTCACTGCAATATTCAGGATTATGTTGTTTTTTTTTCTTCTTTCTTTTCTTCTTTCTTTCTTTTCTTTCTTTCTTTCTTTCTTTTTTTTCTTTCTTTCTTTCTTTCTTTCTTTCTTTCTTTCTTTCTTTTCTTTCTTTCTTTCTTTCTTCTTCTTCTTCTTCTTTCTTCTTCTTCTTCTTCTTCTTCTTCTTCTCCCGTCATTGTCGTTGTCATCGTCGAACGCTCGGACAGCAACTATTGCTGTCTGTTATAATTATGAGCAAAATTGTGTCAAGCTGCCGTTAAGCGCCTGACAAGTCAGGCCCAGTGCATCCAACTTTGGCATAGAGAATTGTTGAAGTGATCTTGGAGCTAGTTCTTCGGGTGAAACAATAAACCGATGTCCCGAACCCAAACACAAAACAAACAAAAAAACCCACATCAATAAGAGCATTGTCCTAGCTGGCTGGCTAAAAATTATGTGGAAAAACTACCCATGCAGACAGGAAAGGAAAGATGGGTGACGCTGCTCTTGTGGTGACGAGTTCTCCCCGAGAAGAGCAGCCCGAATTTCACGCAGAGAAGTCTGCCGTGACTTAAAAGTTGTATACAATACAATACAATACAATACAATACAATACAATACAATACAATACAATACAATACAATACAATACAATAGTTTACAACTGTGCCTGAATGCCACGAAAGAGTCTCTGTTATAATCTTTTTTCGATATTGTAAATTGTATTTTTTATTTCAAAACAGTGTCTAAGCGATTTCAGACTTTAGGGGGTAGTAAGCTTTCACTGCTATATAGGGATCTTAAATCACTTGATAATGATAATTGTTAGGATTTTTATCCATGCAGAATTCAGTCTGTTGTATAAAATTGTAAATTGTGGAAAATGTTTCTAGATAAAGTTACCCGGAGACCTTAAAAGCACTCAAGATGTGATCATTTTTTTTAGGATCTTTATCTATACAGAGCCCATTATGTGTACTAACAGGAAAAACAATTGTACATAGTTGAAATTGTTCCTAGATAGGATGATAAACCCTGGACAGGTCAATATCTATCAGATTGTTGTACCGCATGAGCGTTTCTAAATGGTTTACAGTGGCGATGACTGGAATGATTACTTAATGCACAGTTCAGACACAGATGGTGATGTGCTTGATTAGTGTGTTGTGTCGTGGGGGTTTACTTTCTGGTGAGTGTGTGTGTGTGTGTGTGTGTGTGTGTGTGTGTGTGTGTGTGTGTGTGTGTGTGTGTGTGTGTGTGTGTGTGTGTGTGTGTGTGTGTGTGTGATTTTGTGTGAGTGTGTGTGTGTTTATTTTATTATTATTTTTTTTATTAAAAAGGTTGATGAGAATAAGAGAGTTTATCAAAAATAATAATAGACATTTAATTTAGCTGGTTCGCCGTGTTTAGAATTTTTTTTTTAAATGTCAACAAAATAACAAATATGAAATATAATGTTTCAATCAACTGTAAAGCATTTGGGGCGCTTTTTGTTTAGTAGTAGACAATATACTAAAATGATTTCATGTATCATGAAGCTAGGTAAACTTTCATGTGCATATTAGGGCTGTTTCTCAGTGTAAAGAATGTTAATTACGGCGGAGAAGAATAGCTACTCCATGAAAGATATGTATACACCTCGAAGTTCCGAAAAGAAGACACAAAACACTAACCCAACAACAACAAAACCAAGCTGTGGAAACAAAGCGTCGGTACAAGATACTGGGAGGTTTGAGACATTTTCCTAGCGTTCCTCGTAGACAGCTCCAGGTTTACCAATGGTAAGATTTTTTTTTGCATATACAAGTTTTTGGCTGTGATTTTTCATTTTTTAATGTCCGTCATCAAAGTAGCCACATCCACATTTGGGGCATAATGTTTAAACACAACAACAATGTGCATGCAGTTGTTGTTTTTTTTAAATATAGATATACGTCTTATTTGTTATGCATTCACAAGGGCACAAATAGTCTAGAGGCCCCGTGTGCGAACGCACGCAGATCATCTTGCGCACACGTTAAATCCTGTTCTGCTTTTCGAAAGAGTAAGCCATTATGTGCCGGTGGGAACAGATTACAAAAAAATTGGCAAAACTGCAAACACACGGGGACTGGATGTAAGATAGTGCATGAGTGTTTATTCCATTATCCTCGATACACAAGAATAGATAAATAAATAAATAAATGAATAAATAAATAGAGAAATAAATGAATAAATATTTTTAATACCTATTCACGACAAGCTGAACGGGTTTTAAACGTATTTGTTTATTTCGGCCCCAAGCGCAAACAAAAAAGAAGAAAAAAGCAAAAGACCAGAGCATGACCTCTAACATGCCAAACACAGCTTATGCTGCGAACTGTAGCGTCACATAATGTTAACGCCGATGATAATCATTAAACCACTTCCGCAAGGTGATAAATTTCAGAGTGTTTGACCATCCCAGCATTGACGAATGGGAACTTCACCATAACCGCCACAGAATCCTAGTAGAAGGCTTTGAACGTGTATGAAACGACGTCTTTCTCGTGGCCACAAGGGCACAAAAGGAAATCCTGGCTTGGATGTACATGTACCATTATGCGAAGAAGAATTACAGATACCGCACGCCACACGGATCTTGAATTACGACAAACGTTTCCTGGTATGGGCTTTGTGTTCAATCCTATACGAATTTCTCCGCGGAAGTTTTTTTAAATTTATTTATAATCATTTATGCTAAACGAGTTTGAATGCTGTTAGCAAATCCTCTCTCTCTCTCTTTCTTCTCTCTCTCTCCTCTCTCTCCTCTCTCTCTCTCTCTCCTCCTCTCTCTCTCTCTCTCTCTCTCCTCTCTCTCTCTCTCTCTCTCTCTCTCTCTCTCTCTCTCTCTTCTCTCTCTCTCTCTCTCTCTCTTACTGAATGTCTCACCTATTGTCAAAACATCTTTACCATAAAAAAAGGTTTACCATCCATATTGAGAAATGTTTTATTCATATTTTGTACTCTCTTTTTGATAATAACGTGTGACGAATGTAATTGATTTCTATGTAAAATTTTGAACTAATGATCATTAGCCCCCCCCAAAAAAAAAACACAAAAAACCACCGAATAACTTTGTCCATTACGATATATTATGATTAGAAACATAAATTTTATGATTGTAATCATAAGATCGATATGATATTAGGGTATATATGTCCCAAAATATGTGCCTTACAGCGGATAGATTCCTCTTGTGTTTCCCTTAGAATGAAGTTTATTGATAAAATGTGCGAGAACCAGCGAAAATGTGTGTGTGTGTGTGTGTGTGTGTGTGTGTGTGTGTGTGTGTGTGTGTGTGTGTGTGTGTGTGTGTGTATGTATGTATGTGTGTGCGTGTGTGTGTGTATGTTTGTGTGTGTATGTGTGTGTATGTGTGTGTATGTGTGTGTATGTGTGTATGTGTGTGTGCATGTGTGTGTGTTTGTGTGTGAGAGAGGAGAGAGAAAAGAGTGTGTGTGTGTGTGTGTGTGTGTGTGTGTGTGTGTGTGTGTGTGTGTGTGTGTGTGTGTGTGTATGTGTGTCTGTGTGTCTGTGTGTGGCTGTGTGTGTGGCTGTGTGTGAGTGTGTGTGAGTGTGTGTAATACATTATCCGATTGATAAACATGTTATGCCAATTCTTTTGAAACATCTTGGATGTTTTATGTAATTTTTTGTTGTTGGTAGTATGTCTCTCCCCCCCCTCCAATAAGGATATTAGTTTAAAAATTTGTCCCGTTTATCCAAATGTATGATTTATATGACATGTATAACTTTTGACAGATGGTGATGGATTGATGTTTTCAGTTGTTTATTTCATTTTGTTCTCTTGTTTGCTCTTTATCTATTAACGCTTTTCTTTTTCTTCCATAATCAAAATCATTTTATTTTGACCCGATTTTCCTCTTCTGAATGAGTGCATTTTTATTACCTTATCATATATAGTGTCCTTATTCTTGTATGTTGTTTGGTACTGCGTATAGTTTTATTGTTTAGTATCTTTTCAACTTGATGTTATCCCTGAAAAGGGCGGGGACTGGATGTAAAAAAGCACACGAGTGCTTATCTATTATCCTCGAATAAAAGACTTTGTCTTGCCTTGCCTCTCTCAACTAGTTTAATACCATCAAAAATCTCATTATGAGTTATAGGATTGTTAAACAATGGTTCAAACATTTCGTCTTCCTGTAGTACATCCACATTCTCTTGTGTTTCTGCACAATTAAAGTCATTAAAAACCTTCAAAAAATGATCATACCATTGTTGAATAGTTACATCATTGTTTACTAGTGACTTACGGTTAACCGATATGATGACAGACCAGAATGCTTTGGAGTCCTTAGAAGAATCTTTAAGTTTCTCTAATCTTTTTTCATTAAAATCTCTTTCCTTTGTTTTTCTTAACTGAATGTATTCTTTTCTAGCATTAGTGTACATTTGTCTTTTTTTGTATTTTATCCTCATTTGTTTTACAACGTTGAAATCTTTTTAATAATCCCTTAACTTCTTGTTTCTTTCCTTCACATTCATCATCAAACCAGTCATTACATTTTTTCTACCTTTTCGAACTGTTTTAACCATGCATGCAGCAGCCCCACATAACAGCTTGAACAAACTGATCTAAGCTGTCATTTATATCTGTGTTCAATAGTTGGGAAGCTACTTCTATGCTCTCTTAAAATTCTGCACTATTAAGCTCTTGTTTATATACTTCTACACAATCTTCTGACCATATGATTTTTTCTACACTCTCTTGCTCTCTGCTTTCGATACTAGTGCATTTAGTTTTTACTTTCCATGTTTTTTCAACAGGGAGGTGCCATGAATAAACACACTCTCCAATACACATATCAAAACAGGATAATATTTGACTAGGAACAAGAAAATAATCAATCACACTGCATCCATTAGGAGACACGAATGTATACTCTCCCTCCCTATCTCCCTCACAACAACCATTCAGAATCCCCATGTCAAACATGAAGCATAAATCTAACAAGGTCCTGCCAAAATTGTTCATCGTGTCATCTTTGAAGCACGCACACACAGTTCATCATTCATTCCATCATACTCAACATCTTCCAAATAATTTGACATAACCTCCAGGTCGGCTTGTTCTTGACCTGTCCTGGCATTCAAGTCTCCTATAATCATGAAATGATAAACATCTTTTTGAAAATATTGTATTAAGGCTTCCTCTAATAGCACAACACCATTCTTAATTAGTTTTTCATTGTAAATAGGACCACCTTCTGGCACGACATAGCATGCTATCAAAGTGACATCTTTATCTAATTGAAAATGCATTTGTTTTCTCTAATAGCAATAGCATTGTCACACTCTATTTTAATTTCTTCAACATATTTTTCTAAAGATTTTCTCACTAATAACAGCACTCCTCCAGAATTCCTTCCATGATGGGAAAGTTTTTGAGCAGGGACATGAAACTTAAGATATTCTTTTTTCTGACACTGTTATCGGTTTACAAAATCAGTTAATTATCTTAAAAGAGGAGGAAGATCGCTTTGATTTATCCGTAAATATGGCTAAAACAAACATTATTGTTTTTAGAATGGGTGGACATTTATCAGTTCGTAGAAAATTGTTTTATGGAAATGCTGAAGTCAAAATAGTCAATACTTAAATACTTATAAGTATTTAGGGATGATATTTTCAACAAGGCTGAGTCTAAATTTTGCATGAGAAGAATCTTGTAGGAAGGGGAAAAAAGGTGTTATAGAAATTTTAAAAACATTACGACAGCTTTATACGATAGACTGTTCCCTTTTTTGAAAATTATTTCACACACAAATAGAACCTTTGCTTACACACGCTTCAGAAATATGGGGATTTTATGTAAATACACAAATGGAAAAAGTTCACACATTTGCCATGAAACGTTTTTTAAATGTACCAATGCATTCATCTAATACTGTACTCTATGGAGAGAAAGATATCCTTTATATATAAGAACTTTTGTGAAAGGTATTAAATATTGGTTAAAACTGTTGAAACTTCCACAAAAACGTTTATGCAGACAGTTACATGAAATGTTGATTATACAGATGGAACTGGTAAAGAGAACTGGGCTTATCATGTTAAAAGAGTTTTGTCGGAACATGGCTTTGGAATTGTGTGGATGACTCAGGAAGTAGGTAATGAGCATCAGTTTCTTTCGGAATTTAAAGACAGGCTTATTTGCTCTTTTAAACAAAAGTGGCACTCAGATATGGAAAGTAAAAATAAATATACCTGGTTCTTTTCTTTCAAATCCGTTTTTCAGACGGAAAAATATCTAAACGTAATTAATGATAAATGGCACAGGATTAATTATGCTCGATTTAGGTTAAGAAAATTGGGTTTCAATGCTAACAAAAGATGGTTCCAGACTGAGACATCCATACGATTACTATGCCCATTGTGTGGTCATAATGTTGATGATGAAGTTCATTTTCTGTTCCAATGTAAAGCATATGAAACTATACGTAATAAACATACTTTTCTAAGTTTTCAATCAGCAGAAATTCAAGATATTGTATCTATTTTGTCATCTAAAGATGAACATGTGATTAAATCTGTTGCTAAGTTTATTGCAGAAGCACAAAAATTAAGACAAAGCCAAGTTACCACCAATTGTATTAATATGGAATGATATAGTCACTTTAAAGAGCATTGTATTCTCGAGTAAGCAGATTTCAAAAAAAGGTTGATCTCTACCATATGTAATTTGAATGGATGGTCGATTCGAAAGTTGTCATTTGTTATTGCATTTCAGTTTGATTCTTCTTTTTTTCTTTTCTTTGTATGTACCAGGTGATTTGTACCTGTATATATAGTCTACCAATGTTATAATTAGTTTGTTACAAGCGGCTGGATCCCTTCTTTTTGCCAAATTTAATTGTACTGATCACGTATTTTACCTTTTGTTAACTGTTTCAAAATATGTGCGTTACCTCCCTTGTCAAAAGGCCTAGTTTGGCAATGACAATAAATTGTTAAAGCATAAAGCGTTAAAGCGTCTCAACTAGTTTCACTTGCAGATTTGGCGGATGTGTGTGTGTGTGTGTGTTTGTGTGTGTGTGTGTGTGGGGTGTGTGTGTGTGTGTGTGTGTTGTGTGTGTGTGTGTGTGTGTGTGTGTGTGTGTGTGTGTGTGTGTGTGTGTGTGTGTGTGTGCGCGTGCATGAGCTGTTCATCTTAACGACTGTTAACTAAGGAGCATGTCAGACGGAGGTCGATAGGGCAAGGCAAGGATTGTAATGGGTAAAAGTGTTGGTAGTGTGAGACTGTGTAGGCATACCTAGCATGGATGGATGGATGGATGGATGGATGGATGGATGGATGGATGGATG
>CM060324.1:19469883-19477383 GCA_030674155.1 Stramonita haemastoma | reverse complement strand
GATAGCCTGTGTTTGGGGGGGGGGGGGGGTGTTAAAGAAAGGCCGCAGACCATCGCTCGTTGCTACTGACTTGAAAGTCTGTCGTTTGCTGCTCTCCAATAAATCTGTCAGGCCTTACAACATTATCGCAAAGTAAGATCCTGTGTGTATGTGTGAGGGGGAGGGCGCGGGGGTGGGGGTGGGGGCAGGGAATGGTGTGTGTGTGTGTGTGTGTGTGTGTGTGTGTGTGTGTGTGTGTGTGTGTGTGTGTGTGTGTGTGTGTGTGTGTGTGTGTGTGTGTGTGTGTGAAGTCAAGTCTTAACGATCTTTATTTAGGGTAAAAAGTTAAGTTTACAAAACTTTTTTTTCATCCTGCCCTCACAAAATAAACCAGAAAAATTAACATCAAAGCATTCAAAAGACAATGTGTGTGTGTGTGTGTGTGTGTGTGTGTGTGTGTGTGTGTGTGTGTGTGTGTGTGTGTGTGTGTGTGTGTGTGTGTGTGTGTGTGTGTGTGTTGCCTTATGTTACATGTCTGCCTACGATGAAGGTAGCCACATTCCGACTTAAGAGATGATGTAAAAAAAAAAAAAAAAAAAAAACACGATACCACTGTGCATGCTTTTTGTAACATATTTTTCCCAATCCTTTTCTCATGAATCAGACAGACAATGGCCTACACCTAAAAAAAACCCACCAGGACAGGGATTTAACGTATGTGCAAGATGTTCTGCATGTGTTCGTACTCAACGAAACCTGTGTTAAAAGTCTCCTCCAAAAAAGAAAACCTTTCAGGGGAGTGCAGTTCGGTACTCATTGTAATTGCTCTTCAGGGGATGATTGAAGTCTTTTTGACTTGACTTGACTTGACTTGACTTGATGTTGTTAGCTCCAGGGAAAAACTCTTTTCAAATGGGTGTCTCCTGGTATATGGAGCCGCGCCATCACAACAGGAGCTCAATTTTCTCCTTTTTTTGTCCATCTATTGATATTTTTTTTTTACTTCAGCAGGAGCTTGGAGATTGTTGAATTTAGTAGCAAGGCCGTGGGTATTTTGTTGCGTGGCTAATGTTAATGTAATTTTCGTTTGGGTCAAGTCAAGTCAAGTCAAATCAAACTTTTAGTTCCAGATGGTACATTGAATAAGCAGTGCAGTTGCCTTTTTTCATCAAGCCATCTATCTAAGAAAAAAATTATACCTCTCTCTATATATATATATCTATATCTATATCTATATCTATATCTATCTATCTATCTATATATATATATATATATATATATATTATATATATATATATATATATATATATATATATATATATATATATATATATATATACATACATACATACATACATACATACATATGTATATATATATATATACTTATGTATGTATGTATGTATGTATGTATGTATGTATGTATGTATGTATGTATGTATGTATGTATGTATGTATGTATGTATACATGTATGTATGTATGTATGTATGTAGGTAGGTAGGTAGGTAGGTAGGTAGGTAGGTAGGTAGGTAGGTAGGTAGGTAGGTAGGTAGGTAGGTAGGTAGGTAGGTAGGTATGTAGGTAGGTATGTATGTATGTAGGTATATATATGCATATTTGAAAAAGGAAAAAAATCCTTAAGAAGATATGTCGTATGTGTGTGCGTGCGCGCGCACGTGTGTGTGCGTGTGTGTATATGTGTGTGTGTGCGCGTGCGCACACACACTTGTGTGTGTGTGTGTGTTTGTGTGTGTATGTGCAGGTACGTTCGTGCAAACGTGTGTGTGAATATATGCATGCGTGCGTGCGTGTGTGTGTGTGCGTGAGGGAGTGTGTGCGTGCACGCCCGCGCACTCCCACGCGCGCGTGTGTGTATGTGTGTGTGTGTGTGTTGTTGAGTGCGTGCGTGTGTGTGTGTTGTTGCTTGCGTGCGTGCGTCCGTGTGCACGCGCACACACATGTGCGTGTCTGTGTCCGCACGCGTAGTATGTGAGGAATTAAATCCATCAAGAAACCTTTAAATGTCTTTAAATCTGTGGCAGGACAAGGACGGTGAAGTGACACCAGACTATAAAACAAGCTGGAATGGGGGGCGGTTCAATAAGAACCAAGAGCCTTTGTGGATTCAACAGTGACATTAATTGTTAGTATCCACCTACCTCTGTCAACTTCTCTCTGCCCCCCTCTCTCCCCTCCCCCACCACCACTTACCCCTGCCTACCCCCTCTCTCTCTCCAATCCAGGCTTAGTTGCGGTATATAATTATGTTCGAACCTCCTGTAGTCGGGTTTATCTTACTTATTATTCATTTTATTGTATACCACTTTATACCACAGCAGATTTCTCTGCGTAAAATTGAGGCGGCCGTCCGAGGAGAGAGCGCTATCTCATCGCCAAAAGAGCAGCGCCATCCATTTTTTTTTGTCTGCATGTGTATTCGTTTTCATATAAGAGTGGGTTTTTTCTACAGATTTTACCAGGGACAACTCTCTTGCTGCCGTGGGCTGTATTACGTGAGCTAAGTTTGTGTTGCACACAGGACCTCTGATTATCGTCTCATCTGAAAGACTAGCAAACGGACCACTACTCACAGTCTTGTGGATGGGGGAAGATTTTCTGACACAAACTGGGATTGAACCCCCACACATTTCCTACCCGGACTTTTCGCTTTCTAGGCAGGTGCGTTTCCTCTAGACCACCGATCCGTAATGTGAAGATTGCCGGTGACGTCATACTTAGCATGACTTTTGTCAGGTTTGAATATACGCCTCCATTATTCACTGCAGGGTAATTTTAAAACCACATGCTTTCACCCCATTGCCGAAAAAAGAAGAGAGAGAGAGAACTCGAACTCGAACTCGAACTCGAATGTTTTATTGAGGAAATATGGATAAGCCAGAGGCTTCTTTACACCAGGTCCTCATAAAAACAAAACAAAAAACAAACAAACAAAATACCCAAAAAAACCCACCAACATCAAAACCCACTGGCAAACAATCATAAGAATTATATAACATATAGATATAGTAAAGCAAGTGATAAGCTTAATTACTTAGTTATTTATATAACCAACTATCCAACTACACTCACAATTACAGGCACAAGCAAAATCTCAATATACACTATTCCAAGTCACAACCCTTAATATCAGTCTTATCCAACTTCACACTCTAAATTACAAATTCAAATTATTCTACGCTAACAAGACAAAACACATCCCTACACTATTTCAATGACACGAAAGCGAGAAACTAAGTTCAAAACAATCATATTTTCCATCTCTCTCTCTCTCTCCCTCTCCTCTCTCTCTCTCTCTCTCTCTCTCTCTCTCTCTTCTCTCTCTCTCTCTCTCTCTCTCTCTCTCTCTCTCTCTCTCTCTCTCTCTCTCTCTCTCTCTCTCTCTCTCTCTCATCACACTCATAAAATAATACAATTTATATGACTGCCTATAGGAATAAACATACCATCCAAAACGACATTCTAATCACAAATTCAAATAATTTTACTCCAACAGAACAACACGCACCCTATACACCATTTAATAGCATCAAGGAAAAAATAGTTCAAGATAATTAAAATTTCAATGCACACACATACACGCGCGCACACGCACACACACACACACACATGCACACGCACACACACACACGCACACGCACACATACAATAACATGAATATACAAATGAATAAATAAAAATATAAAAAATAATTAAAAAAAAATCCAAGACCTTATCTATGCAATACAATAATTCTACATACATAATACAATGCAACCCTTCAATGATATAATAGCAAGAAGTGGAAGTACAAAAAAATCAAAATGTCACACACACACACACACACACACACACACACACACACACACACACACACACACACACACACACACACACACACACACACACACACACACACACACACACACACACATACGACACAAACAAAGCACAATAAAGGCCAGACAGTTGGAAATACAACCGGCAATGAACAAAATAAGTATATAAATATATGCTTTGGTCTTTACGAAAGACAAGATCATATTTCATTCAGAACATTTCAAATAAATATTTATGATAAGCTTTTTTGAATGAAGACAGACTAGATTTCTGTTTTATTTAATCTGGAATTTCATCCCATTCTTTGCTACCTGAATAGATGAGGGATGTCTTGAAAAGATCCGTTCTTGGACGGGGGATACAAAAAGTACTCTTGCCCCGAATATTTCTCATCAAAAATCTTTCAGAAAGATATTCTGGAGCAAGATTATTTATAATTTTGTACATAAAAACACATTTGTTTAAAGCGACATCGTAATTTGAAAGGAAAAATGTTAAGTTCTTTGTAATCTGTATCTTCCAAAGATGTTGATTTAAGGAGTACAATTTTTAATGAACGTCTATATAAACTCTCTAGTCGCTTAAGACAATTTTTACTAGCTAAGTCCCAACAGGTAGAGGCATAATCTATATCTGGTTGTATGTAAGCATGAAAAAATAACTTCCGAGTATGTTGATCTAGCAAATGTTTTATTCTGTTTAGCTGAAAAAATTTTTGGGGCTAGCTTCTTAGACAGAATAGAAGCATGACTTGACCAAGACAGATGGTTATCAATATTTAAACCAAGCAATTTATGAGAATCCACTTCTTCTAAACTTTTGTGATATACTTTAATATCTGGTAGTTGAAATTTTATATTTTGTCTTTTTTGCCTTGTTGTAACTAGCATGAATTTTGACTTTTCAGGGTGGAGAGCCATGTGATTAATTTCAGACCATCTAATAACGTTATCAATATCTTTTTGTAATTCAGTACATACAACACTGGCATCTTTAGCTTTATTATGAACTGTGGTGTCATCAGCAAACAATTCACACTTATTTGATACACTTAAAGGCAAGTCATTTACATAAATTGAAAAGAGAATGGGAGAGAGAGAGAGAGAGAGAGAGAGAGAGAGAGAGAGAGAGAGAGAGAGAGAAGGAGAGAGAGGAGAGAGAGAGAGAGAGAGAGAGAGAGAGAGAGGAGATTACTCTCTCTCTCACACACACACACACACACACACACACACACACACACACACACACACACACACACACACACACACACACACACACACACACACACACACACACACACACAGAATAGAGATTATCAACATAATAAGGGCAGGTCATTTCCATTGTACCAGCCAGCCCGTTCAGTCAGCAATGCCATTAATTTTTTTTACTCCCACACTCCTTTACTCGCCAAACACGATCGCTGAAAACATTCAGTGATGTGTGTCAGAATCACTCCCCACTATCTCCTCTCTCTCTCTCTCTCTCTCTCTCTCTCTCTCTTCTCTCTCTCTCTCTCTCTCTCTCTCTCTCTCTCTCTCTCTCTCTCTCTCTCTCTTCTCTCTCTCTCTCCTCTCTCTCTCCTCACTCTCTCTCTCTCTCTCTCTCTTCTCTCTCTCTCTCTCTCTCTCTCTCTCCTCTCTCTCTCCAGTGCCGATTTTGAGAATGTATTCCATTCTTTGACTCAGTTCGACTAGTCCATTTCTTCCTGTTGTCTGTTGTTGTTGTTTTGTTGTTATTGTTGCTGTTGTTGTTAATTGAAGTGGAGCTGGGGTTGGTGATAATGATGATAGTGTGTGTGTGTGTATTTTATTATATATACCCCTATAGTCGAATACAGTTACCTAAATGTGTGTGTGTGTGTGGGGGGGGGTTGCATATGGTGGTGGGGGTGGTGGGGAGGGGTTTTTGCATATGCAAAAATCTCACCATTGGTAAACCTCGGAGCTCTAGCCGAGGAAAGAGGGGGGGGGGAGGAACGTTTTCATACTATTACATCATTCCATTTTATTTCTAATCAAATCTTGTCATCTTTATTTTATGTCGAATTACGTTTGGAATTGTTGCGAATCATATTTTCTTTAATCCTGTTGACAGCTTATATGATCTGAAGTAGCATATTATTTTCCAAGATTGTCATTAATGTGATTCTGATTGAGAGCAAAACTGTATATCGATCAATTGTATCTTAATGAATGATCCAAGCGTACTCTAGGATAACGACAGCAAAAACAATCTGATACAAAGTCCCAGTCAGTTTGTTCTTATTCAGAAATTCTGTGACTGGTGTCCCGAGTGGAGCAAGCTGGTTGCAAAATCTCCAGTGGTGGCCTAACGGTCAACTAGACAACAGGATGAGTGGTGGTGAAGATGAAGGACTGATGTCTGCTCTGCGTGCAACTGCCATTGATAGCTGAAATAGAAACAGAAAAATCAAGACACACACATATACACACACATACATAAACACATACACACACATGCACACATACACACATGCACACATACATATACACACACGCGCGTGCACGCACACACACACACAACACACACACACACTGAAATTTAAAAAAAACCCGCAAGATCAGAAAGTCATTATTACAAAGTGAATTTAGAAATAATAATACCAAAACATTCAGCTTTTTAAAAAATGAATAAATAATGTCAAAACGAAAATATAATGAAACCCTGCATAACTTGGGACAAGAATTACGGCGCTGAAACAATTCAATCTCGCCAGGGGAACAAATATCATGTGGGAGGTGTTCTATGTCGACTGGAGCACAGGGCCGTTTTTGACCTTCATAACCATTATGGCAAATCACTCATGCAATGATAATTGTTGTAATCGATATGCAAAACTTGCTTTTAAGTGCGCCAAAAGTGAAAAGGGGCTGTTAGCTTCTTTAATGTTCTTGCATGGTCTTCGTTTGCTTGCTTCTTTGCTTGCTGATTTGTTTTATTATTGTGTTTTTTTATTAAATGTTTTTCAATTTCTGTCTATTAGCAATTTTACTATTGATATGTGGAGTCACGAATTCTGTAAAGACACGACATAGACACACTTTCTTAAGAAATTGAATTTAAAAACCCGTTCATTTCGGTCGGAATGCGGCTACCTAAATGTTGGGAAAAACTGGTCGTGTACGCAAAAAAACCATCACCATTGGCGAACCATGGAGGTCTATCCGAGGAACATACCCCCCCTTCATTCATTCATTTATTTCATTCATTCATTCATTTGTGCCTTCGTTTGTTCGCGTTTTAGTTCAACCCTTTCTTTGCTCGTTTTTTGTTGTTATTTAATCGTTTGATCATGTGTGTATGGTTGTTCGTTTGTGAATTTGTTCGTTTTCTGTTCGATGTACGTTGTGGATTTTTGTTTGTCCTTTTCGGTGTTTTCATCTTTTATTGATATAAATCAAAGCTGAGGGGCTGAAGGAAAAGAGGCAGACCACCAACGTCCTACATTGCCAACATCACTGAGGTCAGTGGTCTGGGATGGCTACAGGAGATGGTAGAACTCAGCAGGATGGCGAACCCTGTGGCATTGCATGGAGCCCTACCGACGACATGGATGCATGATGAGACAACTAACTGACGAACTGAGGACTTTGTTGGATGGATGGATGGATGGATGGAGGGAGGATGAGGGAGGGAGTGAGAATGGATGGGTGTGGTGT
>CM060324.1:19464883-19467383 GCA_030674155.1 Stramonita haemastoma | reverse complement strand
TTCTTAGACTTGGCACACCCCTTAACCTCAAGACCGATGACAGTAACACAGCCTTTCCCCTCCCTCCCCTCCCTTCCACTCACCCGTAAAGAACTTTTCAGAAATCTCCTAAGACACCTGAGCTTAATATCCCATGCTGTCTTTGATGACTTCCAGAGCAGTTATATGAGACTGCCTGCAAGTAAAAGATCGTGCCAACTGTTGTGAGTGCGCCTGTGACTTGAGAGAAGTCAGGTTGTCTGTTGTCCCTTGGTGTGTTATGGGCGTGCTATAGACAACTCAATCTGTCAACAACAACAACAAACAAAGATGACTGGCTTGGCTCATCTGGTACGGAATATCACTAGTATCACTGTCCTTCGAATGTCTCATTCTCTATAAACCGAGGCCCCGTGCGCGAACGTGCGCAGAACATCTTGCGCACACGTTAAATCCTGTTCCGTTTTCGTAAGAGTAGGCCATTGTGTGCCGGTGAGAACAGACGACAACATTTACAAAACTGCATACACACTGGGACTGGATGTAAAAAAAGCACACGAGTGCTTATTCCATTATCCTCGATATAAAAGAATAAAACTAAACTAAAACTAAATTTAATCTAGTATCAGCTCAGTGGTCAGAGCACTCGCTTTCCCTCAGTCAAATTAAGCAGCGTCGAGCGTGGTTGCCAGTTAGATGGGTGACCGTTTGCGCGCCTTGGCTTCAGTACAGTCCCCCCAGTTCACTCAGCTGTAAATGGGTACCTGCCCTCTTTAGGGTCTAAAACAGCGAGGGGGAGGAGGTGGGCGCTGCCCTCAACATGCTGGCCTCAAGAGAAGCTGATGTCTCTGAGCCTCGCTCCCCTACGACCACACAGGTTATTGGACACCTTTACCTTTACCCTTTACATAGTGGCTAAGAGTTTGACCTCCCATTACTGACCATCAAAATATGGCATGGGGTCGTTCTGAAAACATAGCATAATGTTGATTTAAGTTAGGTTTTCCCCTTTCCAATTGAGTGTACCCGGATTTATTGTTATTCTGATGGCGCAGTGTTGTAGTAGTTATGTCCTAACCCTCCCTCCCCACTCCCCCCCCCCTCAACCACTCCTTACCCGACCCCCCAGTGCTAGGCCTACCAGAAACTATCTGGATACAGTGCAGAGAGGGTAGGGAGCACACCTGACGTGACCAGCCACACAGGGAAGTAGGTAGGCTAGGGGAAACGTATTCTCATATTATCTGGGTGTACTAGGGAAAGAGAGCCTATCCGTTGAAAAAAATGTTCTGTTCTCGGCTAGAACTCAGATATTTGCCAATGGTGAGATGGGTTTTTTTGCGTATGCGATAGTTTTTTCCCCACCATGAAGGTAGCTGCATTCCGACTTCGAGGAAGATGTAACACACACACAACACACACAACACACATACACATACACAAATACACATACACATGCATGCACACACACATACACACACGGACGCACACAAACGTGCGATGTTTTGTTTTTTAGATCTATTGTAATTCACCCGTTTTTCACCTGTACGAAATGCCTACTCTTGCAAAAGGCAGAACGGGTTTTCAAGCGTAAAAAAGGTGTTCTGCGTGCGCTCGCACACGGGGCCGCAGTTTATAGTCTCATCTGAAAGATTTTCCAGGGGTGGAAAAAAGTTTCCAGTTCCAGTGTACAATGGCAAATACACACAAATCAAAATAGTATCTGTGTCTGTATCTTTGGGTAAAAAAAATATTCTCTTATAATAAATTTCTCTTTGTCAAATTTGGGCGTATGTTCTAAGGAAGACTATATCATGACCACACTTCAATATAAGCCCATGGTTGTCAACTAACTTTGTTTTTGTTTTTTTCTTGTCTCTCTTATTATAAACCGTTTTGCTTACGAGAAGTGGATCTCTGGAAAATAGAAAATTATACTTATCCCCAAAATAACAACTCGTGCCCTTTACTTTTGTTTCATTCACTGACACAGGGGACCAACTACATCACCATCACATTACATACATACATACATCATACATACATACATAATTACTACATACATACATACATACATACATACATACATAATACAACAATACATACATACATACATACATACATACATACTACATACATACATACATACATAACTACATACATACATACATACATACAATACATACATACATACATACATACATACATACATACATACATACATACATACATACATACATACATACATACATACATACATACATACATACATACATACATACATAAAAACATACACACAATCCTTCCGATGAGACTTTAAACCGAGGCCCCGTGTGCAAACGCACGCGGAACATCTTGCGCACACGTTAAATCCTGTTCCGTTTTTCGTAAGAGTAGGCCATCGTGTGCCGGTTAGAACAGATGACATTTACAAAACTGCATACACACGAGGATTGGATGTAAAAAAGCATAAGAGTGCTTAATCCATTATCCTCGATATAAAAGAATAAATCAAATCAAA
>CM060324.1:19419883-19447383 GCA_030674155.1 Stramonita haemastoma | reverse complement strand
TTTTAATCCTAAATAATTATTCATAATGATATGGGGTTTGCATATTTCCATGCTTTATAATATTATCCCACAAGGAAGTATCAAGATTTGATATGTAGATACACTTTCTAGCTAGCTGCTTGAATTCGTTTCCGTAAGTCTGCTGGAAAATCAATGTCCAGGATCTGTATGCGTTTAGATTCTTCAAAGAAAAATACACTTTCGATGGTTATTGTGTTTTGGGTATCATTTTATAGAGCTGTAGTGCTATGTGTTGTACTGCATTACTGAAGTGTACTGTAGTGTATTGTGTTGCATTGCATTGTATCATGTTGTGTTGTATTTCATTGTATTGTATTACCTTGTGTAATATAGTATTGCATTGTATTGTATTGTATTGCAATGCATTGTATTGTATTATATTTTGGTCGCTTCATATTTTTCTCTTAGGCTGAATATCTTGCGGACACATAGAGCTGTGGTATAGCACCATTGTTGTTGTTGTTTTTACTTTCCTACATCCAAGACTTTTTCTCAAAAGCAGAGGGGGGAGAGCAGGGCTTTTCTGTATTTTGGGCAGAAACAGCAACTCTCTCTTTTTATGACATTTTTTAAGCAACCATAACCTTGTTTGAAAGGCTTAGTATACTCAGACTACCACAACCAAGGCTTTATGGAAAAGACACATGCAGAGACCCCCCCTCCTCCCACTAAACTCGTAATATATTTTCCATGTTGCAGTCACTGTACGACACGGTGCCAGACCTGCAGACCTATGAGCATCCCAAGACACGCTCTCTGAACGCCACTGCTGTGGTCAGGGAGCGACTCCACTCTTTCCAGCACATGCCGGCAGACGGCGAGGACGGATCCACAGCACCTGGCGCCCTTGAACACCTCCAGTCTCCTGCAGATTCTCCCCACGGCCAGCGACCATCTCTCACCTCTGCTAAACTTAAAGGCAAACACCAGAGGACCCCAAACGCCAGGAATCCTGCAGAAAAATCCCCTCAGTTCACGAAGGCAAGCGTGAAGAGGAACGTCAGTAGAGATCTGGGTGGTTCGGGACCTTTTCGACAAGTAGGCCAGGATAGTGTTCGAGGAAATGGAGTCCAAATCCCCAGGAGACCTTATACAGCCAGTGGTTGCAGATCCTTTAGGATCAGGGAACAAGATCCCAAGCCTGAGAGACCTAGAACCAGTTTCGGGTTTCGTAAAAGTTCCAGACCTTCTTTTGGAAAGAACGCCTATTCAGAACACGACCGGTCAGTTCACGAACTTGTCCTGCGACGCTTTCAGTCCATTTTTGACAGTCAGGGTAAGAGAGAGGTTCAAAGTACGGCTTATTCATTGGCTGTGACACCCTCTATGACACACGACAATACTGACACCTCTAATGATCAGAAAAGCAGCAGTACCGATGATGGGAACGATCCCGGTGTGAAGACCCTGCACGATTCTCTTGACGGGGACGCTAGTCAGGTCAACGGGGAAGAAGACTGTGGCAGTCCGAGGAAACATCTTCACTGTCGAAGAGTGGTGTGGAGCGCGCGTCCACACCGTAAATTTGCCTCTGTGTCTGCCCCGGACATAGACGCTCTGGACATACCCAGTGCTGACAGTGATGCAGTCCACGGGGATGCTGTGCGTTATCATAAACCTCGTTCCAACTCCCTGTCACTGCCCAGCTCAACAGTGAGTAGAGTCCACAAGCATGATCTTCTAGAACCTTCTCCCTTAGATCCCCAAATCAGAGCTCTAGCGCTACAACGGAATCTTGCCACGAACGGGGATTTGAACGGTCACTCTGAGAACGTTCAACCTGATGATAAACCTACAGAACACAGTCCAGCACGGGTACAACAAAAACCAACCGACAACAACCACCACCAGGTTCAAGACCAAGGCAAGAACGCAAGAAGACCGCACATACTGACCAAAGCCAAAAGCGATACCAACGTGTTAAAGAAACATTTGATATCCCGAACTCTAACCTACGGTAAAACGGACACCTCACCATCGTCACCATCATCACCATTAACACAAACCATCAGCCGCAGACACAGCGTTATGAACCCAGCCAGCCATCATCGCCGCCCGTCCGACGCCACAAACGTGCTGATGAGTCGGGAACAACTCGTGGACAAACTGATCAACGCCGGGAGAAGGTCCCACATCACCACCACCACCCCACACCCGACACATCCACATTCACATCCACATTCACATCCTCGTCCCAGGACAGCCCCGGGCAGGTCGGAACTGAGTCACCGCTTTGTGCCGGTGTCCAGGAAGACCATCGTGGGCATCCTGTCGGAGATCGAGAACCAGAAGGCCAGCACCCGGTCACTGCTGACCACCAGCAAGGAGCTGCAGCAGTTCGTCAAGAAGCTGACTCCCCACGACCACCTGATTGAAGAGGAGGAGGACTCAGACTGATGGAAACGCCTCCAATAAATAAAATGCAGTCAGTGACGCTCCACCACATAATGAGACGGAGTGCACATGAGATCAATTGTTAGTTATTGACATGTTATTAATGTGCAATAAAGTGGCTATCAAATACAAAAAAACAGATTGAAAATCGGACAATTCTGTGCAACATTATTACAAATTGAAATGATAGACTGCAGGATGTGGCAAAATGAGAAACGGGCAAGTTTATTTTAGTAACAGGTTGTCAGAATGAGTGCTTTGGTATTTTCAAAACATATTTAAAAGCACAAGGAATAAAAATAATACCTTGATATTTCATTATAAGATAAATAAACAGATCTAGTTTAATAATCAATCAAAATCACAAAATTGACAACTTGACCCCCACCTGCCTTTAAAGGCTCCTAGCGCAAAATTGGGTAACGTGCTAAGCGACTCATTTCGTGGTGGAGCGCCACTTTATTATTTAGCGACTAATCCACTTATATATTATATATATTATATTATATATATATATATATATATATATATATAATATATATATGTGTGTGTGTGTGTGTGTGTGTGTGTGTGTGTGTGTGTGTGTGTGTGTGTGTGTGTGTGTGTGTGTGTGTGTGTGTGTTGTGTGTGTGTGTGTTTGTGTGTGTGTTTTATTCTATTTTATTCTGTTTTTTGTCTGAAAAAAATATGCAAAGAAGCTATACTTTTCTGTGATACAAGCTTTACATTTGTACGATCATGAAGACGCTTTAAAGAGGCTTTCTCTAACAAAAGGAAGGATTCCTTGACTGAAGGACGTACAAAAATTTCAAAAGACTGTTCTCAATTTTGTGCGCCTTTTTTCGCGGCTCTATCAAATTTCTCATTACCATAAAGACCGACATGAATGAGTGTGTGTGTGTGTGTGTGTGTGTGTGTGTGTGTGTGTGTGTGTGTGTGTGTGTGTGTGTGTGTGTGTGTGTGTGTGTTGTGTGTGTGTGTGTGGTGTGTGGTGTGTGTGTGTGTGTGTGTGTGTGTGTGTGTTCGTTTGAGCACGTGCATTTGTACATGTGTGTGATTGTGTGCATGTATTCATGCGTGCGAGCGTGCAAGTGCGTGTGTGTGTGCACGCGTGCGTGTGTGCAGACGTGCACGTCTGCGTGTGTGCATGAGTGTGCACGCTTGAGCAAGATTGGGAGTGAGAAAGAGACAGATAGGCAGACAAATACACATAGAAAGACAGAATGACCGTCAGACAGACGGAGATGCGGACAGACACACAAACAGACACACAGACAGACAATAGGTACAGATTTACACGCAGGCATTTGTAGAAAAGAAAGAATACTTCGAGAACTGAGGACGGACAGGAAGGGGGTAGGAATGGTAAACGGTTTTGAAGAGCGAATACAAAGACAGAAAGAAGAAATACAATGCTGTGACAATGAGCGTAAAGCAGTCTGGCAGACAGACAGACGGACTGACTGACAGACTCACGACAAAAAATAAATAAATATAAAAATAAATATTTTTTAAATGAAAAATCAATACAACGCGCTCTCCCCTGGAGAGCAGCCCGAATTTTACGCAGAGAAATCTGATGTAACTTAAAGTGATATAAAATACAATATTACAATACAGAAAAAGAGGTACAGACCAGAAGTAACAACTAGCATACATCAAAAATCCATTTCAGTTGTCGATTGATTCTGCGATTTATTTTATTAATTTAATAAAAATCCATTCCTAGGTTGAAGGACAGTACACAGGTAAAGTGTAGCCTATAGATCTTATTTGTCAAACTTTGTGTGATAAGTGCGCGCACCTCTTGCGTCGACATTAGTGTATGTGTCTGTCATTGTCATCATCATGATGCCTAGTAAGAGGTGGTAATGAATGGCCGGACAGTGTGTGAAAGCTGGGGATTTTTTGAAGAAATTTTTTCGATGATGTTGAATCAGCAGTGTCATGTGTATATTATCATTATCATTATCATTATTATATTATTATGATGATGTTATTATGTATGTGAATATTATGTGATGATATTATGATGATGATGGTTGATTGTTTATTTTTTGTTATTATCATTACGATTATCATGATTGGTATTATCATTATTATTGATCTTGTCTTCGGACGCGTATGATCATTCTATGAGTGCCAAAGTTTGTCAAGAGGCCGGCCATCTTGCTACCTGTGGTCACGTGGGTAGCTCAAGGGAGACAAATGTCCAGTTGAACGCCATAGTGATCTGACAGCATGGTGTTGGGGTTGTCAAACACCCTCTGAAACAAAATAATCATCTATACAATATAGATATGACAATTACGAAGATATGGTATATTGAATTTTACAAGATTATTATCATCAGAAAAGGAAACAAAAAGAAGAATAATGTATGTATCCCATGTATAAAAAGTCCAATGAAATTTGTACAGAGAGAAGGTGAAGAGGTGAACGGAGCAGGTATGTTTATACGAAAGACAGAGAGAGAAAAGAGAGAAGAGGGGAGAGTCAGAGAGAGAGAGACAGAGCAGAGACAGAGAAAAGAGAAGAGAAGACAGAAGACAGACAGAAGCAGAGAGAGAGAGAGAGAGAGGGAGGGGGTGTAACATAGTACGGAACAAAAACTATACTTGTATTAATTACGAGTGCTTTGAAACGATATTTTGCATTGAACGAGTTACACATAAATAACAATAATAATACATGGAATTTGTATAGCGCTAAATCTTGTAAAAACAATCAAAGCGCTTGCATTCGACCTACACAACACACAAGCAATCAACAACAATTTACAGTTTTAACAAATTCGAATACACCACACACACACACACATACACACACACACACACAGCATCACGCCCCCGCGCGCGCCACAGCACGCAGCAGCAGCACGTAAGCACACCACGTACGCGCACACACACCTATAAACGTTATACACTTTGGCAGGTAGATGTTGAAGGCAGGGACAGGTAAGAGATGGAAACAGAAGGAGAAAAACTTAGGTTTGAAATAAGTGTGTCTTGAGTTGGTTTAGAGTGTCATAAGTAGGCTTTTGCCGAAGGGAGAGAGGAAGGTCGTTCCACATCGATGGACCAGAAACAGAGAAAGAGCGGCGGCCAACAGTAGATAGGTTGAATCTGGGTATTCTTAAGGACAAAGTATCTGCCGACGAGCGGAGGGAGCGAGAAGGTGTGTACAAGTGAAGACATTCACAGAGGTAGGAGGGTGCAGTTTTGTGGAGACATTTGAAACATAGGGTACTGATCTTGTAGTTTCTCTCTGTGGTACGGGCAGCCAATGGAGAGATTGCACGCGCGCACGCACACACACACAACACACAGACACACAGACACACGACACACACACACACACACACACACACACACACACACACACACACACACACACACACACACACATTATCCTCGATATAAAAGAATAAATGATAAATAGAGAAAATAAACACACGCACACACGTACACACAAACATATACACGCAAGCACACGCATACGCACACGTACGCACGCATTTACGCACGCGCTCCACGCACACAATAGCAATTTCAGATGATCATCGTAGGAATACACAAGAAACAAAAGACTTTCTACTTTGTTCTGTTTGTCGTTTCGTTCCTCAGCTAAGCTTCGAGGTTCACCAATGGTCTGATTTTTACGTATGCGACCATGTTTGCCCATTATAAAGCAGCCGCATTCCAACCTCGGCAATTATGTTGCTTGTTACAGTTGGTGTTGGAGAAGTAGTGAACAAAACTGTGCAACTAACTATCACACTAAAATAATGAATAAATAAACAAATAACAAATAAACAACTATCTGAGAAGAAGTGAACAAAAGCATGCAGCTAACCATCACACTAAACAATGAATAAACAGATAAACAAATAAACAACTACCTGAGAAGTAGTGAACAAAATTGTGCAGCGAACTATCACACTAGAATAATAATAAATAGATAAACAAATAAACAACTTGCTGAGAAGTAAGAACAAACTGTGCAGCTAACCATCACGCATATATCATGAATAAATAAATAAATAAAACACAAATAAACAACTTCCTGAGAAGTAGCGAGCAAAACTATGCAACTATCACACTAAACTAATGACCAAATAGATGAACAAATAAACAACTACATGAGAAGTACTGAACAAAACTGTGCAGCTGATCATCAAACTGAAATAATGAATAAAATTAATAAATAAACAAATAAACAACTACCTGAGAAGTAGCGAACAAAACTGTGCAGCGAACTACCACACTAAATAATGACTAAGTACATAAACAAATAAACAACTACCTGGCCAGAAGAGAAGTTGGCCTCGATGGTCGGAGAGATCAGCACGTGATCAATGGCCCGGTTGCCTGGCCAGACCTTTTGAGCTCGGACCAGGGCGTTTTCTGTCCAGCAGTGGGTGCACCTCCCTGCACCAAGCAAAACACCCAGCTTTTCTGCACAGCTTCATTATAGGTCATAGATGAAGGGTAAAGGTGTCCCGTAACCTATGTGGTCGTAGGGAAGCGAGGCATCAGAGAACTTGGTTTTTTTTTCCCAAGGGCCAGCATTTTTTTAGGGTAGCACCCATCTCCTCTCTCTCGCTGTTTTACCTTCCCTAACCCTAAAGAGGGCAGGTACCCATTTACAGCTGGGTGAATTGGGGGACTGTACCTGAAGCCAAGGCATGCAAACAGTCACTCATCCACTTGGGAACCGCGCTCGATGCTGCTTAACCTTAACTTGGGGA
Source organism: Stramonita haemastoma (assembly GCA_030674155.1). Classification (NCBI taxonomy): domain Eukaryota; kingdom Metazoa; phylum Mollusca; class Gastropoda; order Neogastropoda; family Muricidae; genus Stramonita; species Stramonita haemastoma. The sequence continues at coordinate 19,440,218 of CM060324.1, read as the reverse complement.
AAGCGAGTGCTCTGACCACTGAGCTATCCCGTCCCCAAAGGTAATAATTATATACACGCTTGTAAAGGTATTTCCACATCCTAGACGGTCGTTAGAGAGCGAGATGTCAGCGATCTCAGTTTCTTTTTGGGGGGCTCAGCATCTTTAGGGCGGCGCCCATCTTCCTCTCCCTCGCTGCTTTACATTCCCTGTCACCATGAGGCCAGTGCAACTGTGGCCACAGAATCAGAGACGATTTCCATCTATTGCCTGACGATCAAGTGTGGTGAAGATAATGGATGGAGTGATGCTGCTATGGAATTGAGTATGCTTTGAGAATCCTTGACAGGGGCTGGACTCCACGCTTCCTGTCATAAAAATATATCCCAGCACCAAACAGGCCGGTGTTGGTCACTTCTTTAGGCAAATGTGGGCCGCTATAGCTAGGGCTAAAGCTTTGCTCCCGTGATATGATGCCCCAGGGTCCATTCCAGATTCCAGCAAACACTGAGATGCCCGTTCAAGGGGATTTTTATTTTTTACCTGGAGTTGACACCTGTACTGACTCCACTCCCTTGAAAATCTCTTGACTGAGACTATACACAAAGGCCTAGTGTACGATCGCACGCAGAGCATCTTGCGCATAAGTTAAAAACCCGTTCTGCATTTTAGGAAAAGTAGGCAACGTTGTGCCAGTAAAACCGTAAAACCAAAAACAAACACAAAAATGATACAATGCTTTCACACCAATTTTGTGTCGCCAATAGAGAGCACCCCCAAAGTCAGAGAGCGGCTATCTTCATGACTTGCAGAAAGGTTCGTATACGCAAAACTACCACCATTGGGAAACCTTGGAGCTCTAGCCAAGAAACAACCCTCACCCCAACCCCGCCACCCACCCCTCCTCGCAAAAACAAATTGAGACAAGTGTATATTTTTGTGCTCGTGAAGTAATGTGACACTGAACAGTGATGATAGGGGATTTAACAATAACAATTATGATCAATGGAATTTATTTACCATCATTTTCCAGGTAGGGATTCCTGTAGTCACGGTCATGGGTCAGCAGTTTGTAGTTCTTCGGTAGCTCCCCCTGCAGCTTTGGGAAGCACTCGTGTTCCCTGTGAGTCCGAGAGAATATATTAAAGAACAATTAACGATGTATATCGATACATGGAAAAATGATGATGATGATGAGATGATGATGATGATGATGATGATGATGATGATGATGATGATGATGATGATGATGATGATGATGATGATGATGGAGGAGGAGGAGAGGAGGAGGAGGAGGAGGAGGAGGAGGAGGAGGAGGAGGAGGAGGAGGAGAGAGGAGGAGGAGAAGGAGGAGGAGGAGGAGTATGATGAGTATGATGAGGATGGTGGTGGTGGTGATGGTGGTGGTGGTGGTGGTGGTGGTGGTGGGTGGTGGTGGTGGTGCTGGTGGTGTTGGTGGTGGTGGTGCTGGTGGTGGTGGTGGTGGTGGTGGTGGTGGTGGTGGTGTGGTGGTGGTGGGTGGTGGTGGTGGTGGTGGTGGTGGTGGCGGTGCAATAGACTACAATGCAATACAACACAGGACAAGACAGTATAGTACAATAGAATACAATGCAACAGAATACAATGTAGTACAACACAATACAAGACAATACAAGACAATACAACACACTATAACAGAACAAAATAGATTACGACACAACACAACACATATTACGTAACACAGTAAAGCACAACACAACCAAATCACAACACAGCATAAGACAATACTTCACAACACAACACAAAAATGCACCGCAATACAATACAACTACAACTACAATACAACACAAAACTACACAACGCAATACAGCTACAATACAATATAACATAGCACAATGCAACAAACACAATGCAATACAACACAGTACAATGCAAAACAATACAGCACAAAACAATGCAACACAACTACGATATAACAACACAACGCAATACAACACAAAACAATACAACACAACTACAACACAATAACACATCACAAAACAACACTAGGCAATACAACACAACAGAACACAGCACAACACAACACCACTGCAACACACCACAAAACAACATGACACAACACAACACAACACCACTACAACTGACTATAACACAACACAACACAACGCAACACTACACAACGCAACACCAATGCAACACACTACAACACAACGCAAAACTACACTACACAAAACAACACTACACAACATAACACATTACTCCCCAACACAACATCACTACAACACACTTCAACACTGCACGACACTACACTACACAAAACAATACTACACAACACAACACAGTACAAGACTATACAATAACACACAACACAATACAAAACAATACAGTACATTACAATACCTTACAGGTCAAGAGTTGAGCACCCCCCCCCCCCCCGCCCCACCCCCCACCCCTCCCAGCCTCACAACATTAAATTTTGGATCGCAGGTAAACTTGCTTTTCCGACTCAACACAACACAATACAAAATAATACAGTACATTTCCATACCTTACAGGTAATTGCCCTTACTTGTAATTGCCCTTCAGGGATGATTAAAGTCTTTTTGACTTGACTTGACTCGAGGCCTAGAGTTTAGCCCACCCCCCCCCCACCCCACACCCCCACCAGAACATTTGGATCACAGGAAAACTCGCTTTTACTACACATTACAACACAATACAAAACAGTACAGCACATTGCTATACCTTGCAGGTCCTGAGTTGATCCCCCCCATCAGAACATTTAGATCGCAGTCAAACTTGCTTTGCAGCTGCTCGATTTCATTCTTTTGAAGCTGCTCGAAGCTGCTAACATTGGACAGCTTTGCTAATCGTGCACAAAAACAAACACACACACACACACACACACACACAACACACACACACACACACACACACACACACACACACGCATGCATACATGCATGCATGCATGCACGCACACAAGCACGCATGCATGCATGCATGCACGCACGCACACACACTCGATTCACCCACACTCATGCACACACAAACACACACACGCGCGCGCCCAGTGCGCAAGCACACACACACACATACACACGCACGCGCAAACATACACACACGTACGCACACACACACACACACACAGCCAGCACACGACACACACACACAGCCACTCACACACAAACACACACACACACCTCACACACATACACATACACACACACATACACACACACACACACACACACACACACACACACACACACACACACACACACACACACACACACACACACACACACACAGAGGAATGCCTGAGTACAACTATGCTTGCACTCTTACACTGAAGACAGGACTGCATGTATGCATAACTATTTTCATATCCTCCCCGAAGTTGGGATACGGCTACCTCAAAGGTGGACAAAAACGGTCACATACACAAAACTCTCACCATTGGTTATATGTTATATTATTATAATGTTCTACCATACCATACCATACCATACCATCCCATACCATCCCATAACCATACCATACCATACCATACCATACCATCCCATAACCATACCATACCATACCATACCATAACCATACCATACCATACCGTACCACAGCATACCACAGCATACCACAGCATACTCACCATACCATACCATACCATACCATACCATACCATACCATACCATACCATACCATACCATACCATACCATACCATACCACACCATATATCATGTCATGTCACGTCATGCATCATAATTATCATATATAGCATATCAATCATATCATATCATATCATATCTATCTATTAATCATATCATACCATATTATCATGTCATATCATAACACATCATATCATATCACATCACATCACATCATATGATACTTTTTATCATATCACGTCATATAATATCGCATCCTATTTTCTCATATCACCTCACATCACACCACACCACATCACGAAACATCCCATCCCATCCCACCACATCACATCCCACCACACCGTTGCCTACCTTCATAGTAGTAGGGGTAAGTGGAAGACATGTGAGTGCATACATAGGTCACTCCTGAAGCAGTCTGGTCAACGACATAAAACAAGACTTGCTCAGTGTGTGTTTGTGTGCGCGCGCGCGCGCGCGCACGCACACACACACACACACACACACAGAGGCACGTACGCACACATTCACGCAAGCACGCGCACACACACACACACACACACAAACACACACACACACACAAACACACAGAGGCACACACACACAGAGGCAGGCACACACACACACACACACACACACACACACACACACACACACACACACACACACACACGTACACACGTACACACGTACACACACACACACACACGCACACACACACACACACACACACACACCACACACACACACACACACACACACACACACACACACACACACACACACACACACACACACACACACACACACAGAATTTGTGAATGTTTGCTTCAAAGTCCAGTTGCCCGTTTAGTTTAGTTTGGACTTTTATCTTTTTCTTGTTTTAATAACATTTCAATTTTACCGATGATAATTATTGCCTGTTAAAACACACACACACAAACACACAAACACACACACACACAGTCACATACACACACAGTCACACACACAGTCACAATCACACACACAGTCACACACACACACATGCACACAAGCGTGCGCGCGCGCGCTTCCGCGCTCGCGCACACACACACAGAGATATTGTAGCATTTATTTTACTCAAGTTTACTTGTTTCTATTTGTCCTTTCTTATGGTTCAAGCCTTACTGATAATTAGAACTTTTTATTATTTTTTTTTATCCTCCATTCACCTGTGCACACAAACACACCAACAATTCCCTCCCCCCCCCCCCCAATTATTTGTCTAAAATCACTTTTTAGTGGATAGACGTTAAAAGGAAGAACACACACACACACACACACACACACACACACACACACACACACACACAACACACACACACACACACACACACACACACACACACACACACACACACACACACACACACACACACACACACACACACACACACACCACACACACACACACACACACACACACACACACACACACACACACACACACACACACACACACACACACAGTGGGGTGGGATAGCCTGATGGTCAGAGTGATGCGCTCGTGATCTCGCTGACGTCTGGGTTCGAATCTCGTTCAAGACAATTTTTCCTCTGGATTGAACATCAGCGTCGACTCCACTACTCCCAAAAGTTTTTCAGATGAGATTGTAAACCGAGGTCGCTTGTGCAAACGTATGCAGAACATCTTGCGCACTCGTTAAAACCCGTTCCGCCTTTCGAAAGAGTAGGCCATTCTGTGCTAGTGGGAACGGATGACAAAATTTACAAAAGGGCATAAACACAGGGACTGGAGGTAAAAAACAAACGAATGCTTACTCTGTTATCCTCGAAATAAAAGAATAAATAAATAGATGAATAAATGAATAAATAAATAACACACACTCACACACACAATCACGCATGCACGCACGCACGCACGCACGCACACACGCACGCACGCACGCACGCACGCACACCACCACGCACACACACACACACACCACACACACACACAACACGTGCGCGCGCGCGCGCGCGCGCCGACGGACGCACACTGTCAGAACATTGCGGTCGCAATTTGACGACCCGAGTTCGATTCCCGTTCGAGGGAATTTTTTCCCTGGAGTTAACATCAGTGCTGACTCCACTCTCCCTAAAAGTCTTTCGGATGAGACTGTAAACCGAGGCCCCATGTGCGAACACACGCAGAACATTTTGTGCACACGTTAAATCCTGTTCCGCTTTTCGTAAGAGTAGGCCATTGTGTGCCGGTGGGAACAGATGACAATATTTACAAAACTGCATACACACGGGGACTGGATGAAATAAAGCACATGAGCACATTGTATTCATACATTGGTGTGTGTGTGTGTGTGTGTGTGTGTGTGTGTGTGTGTGTGTGTGTGTGTGTGTGTGTGTGTGTGTGTGTGTGTGTGTGTGGTGTGTGTTTGTGTGTGTGCGTACGTGTGAGTGTTTGTGATATTTTTATTTGCAGCTTTCATTATAATATTTGAACAACTATGAAATGTACGTATCTTGTGTTGTTGTTTTTTCATTACGATTCGTATCAATATGCCTGTCAGTGTTGTAATTGCCCTTCAGGTTGATTAAAGTGTTTCTGACTTGACTTTGGCTTGACTTGACTATTCTATTTTGTTCTATTTTTCATGCATACCGTTGCCTGGATGTATCCTCTCTCCATCACAACCCCGACTCCTGGATGAAAAGACTGGTAGCTAACGTTTGTCAGTGGCTGTTTACTCAGAATCAGGAGGCCCTGAAACACAGAGTGAGAGAGAGAGACTATGACAATGACAATGACAGAGAGAGAATGAATGAATGAATGAATGAAAGAAGGAAGGAAGGAAGGAAGGAAGGAAGGAAGGAAGGGAGAAAGGAAGGAAGGAAGGAAGGAAGGAAGGAAGGAAGGAAGGAAGGAAGGAAGGAAGGAAGGAAGGATCTTTATTTTTCAAGGGTTACAGAGTAAGTATGACATACTTTTTTTCATCCGGCCCTTGCCCTGATTAGGGATAAATCGGTTTTGTTAAAATAGAGAGAGAGACAGAGACAGAGCAGGTGAGAGACAGACAGTGAACATGTAAACCACTAACAGAAACATTAATTCGCACGCACACACACACATACACGTATACGCACACACACACGCACGCACGCACACAATCACGCATGCACACGTACACACTCACACACACACACACACATACACACACACACACACACACACACACACTCACACACACACACACACACACTCACACACACACACACACACACACACACACACACACACACACACACACACACACACACACACACACACACACATTGCTTGTTGTACTCGTGATCTGCTGACCCAGGTTGGAATCCTGTTTAATATAAGGGATTTTTCCCCGGCCCAAGAGTTCACATCAGAGCTAACTGCAATCCCCTCAAAACCTCTTGGATGAGACTAAAAACCCAAGTTCCGTGTGCAAACACGCAGAATAGGAGTAGGCCATTGTGTGCCGGTGGGAACGCATGACAAACTGCATACAAACAGGGTAAAGGTAAAGGTGTCCCATAACCTCGGTGGTCGTAGGGGAGCGAGGCATCAGAGACCTCAGCTTCTCTAGGGGCCAGCATATTGAGGGCGGTGCCCATCTCCTCCCCCTCGGTGCTTTACCTTCTCAGACTCTAAAGAGGGCTGGAACCCATTTAGAGCTGGGGGAACTGGGAGAACTGTACTGAAGCCAAAGCACGCAAACGGTTACCCATCCAATTGGTAACCACACTCCATGCTGCTAAACATTGGCTAGGCCTAGGGGAAAGCGAGCGCTCTGACCACTGAGCTATCCCGTCCCCCCTACCAACCAGCTAGCTAGACACATTTTATTTTGGTATCCATCCATCCAACTCAAAATGGTGGGGGTTTTCTAAGTTGCACTTACGGGACGATTGATACGGTTGTGTTGTTCAAAGAAGTTAACACAACTAGATAAAACTGTTTCCACACTTGAGAAAGAGACCGCTATACAGGACCGACAATCCGGGGAGAGAGCGAAGAAAGCGTCGCCACACTTCTTTATCAAACATGGCGTGTTGCTTTCCGAGCTCCCACAATGCCACCTATAGCATCTGCAAAAACCAAACGATGCACGAAGTAACAAAAAGTTAAATATACAGAATATATGTTTTTATTATCATATATAGTTATAAGAAATTGTCCACTGAGATTAATTATTATAGGTATATGATGTGGTATATGATATGAGATTAAAATTATGTGTTTGTGTGCATGCGTGTGTGCGCGTACTTGCGATTGTGTGTGTGTGTGCGTGTGTGTGTGTGTGTGTGTGTGTGTGTGTGTGTGTGTGTGTGTGTGTGTGTGTGTGTGTGTGTGTGTGTGTGTGTGTGTGTGTGTGTGTGTGTGTGCGTGCGATTGTGTGTGGGGCCTTTAAGATAAAATGTGATAGTTTTTTGTGGGTTTTTTTCTGTTTATTGTTCTCTATCTATGGTATTTGATGTCTATTTATTAAGATGATAAATTGCTGGTATTGGTATTGCTGTAGGTTTTATCTTGTTATATGTGCGTGTTGATGTTCTACACTGTGTTGTGGTATTTTTCTATGATAAAATGTATTTGCTCTATTGACTTTTTATACAAAAGCTTGAAGCGACCATGAATATTTCTATGAGATAATAAAGAGTTTGAATAATTATAATTGAGATAAGATTTATAAGCAGTATCAAGGAATGGAGAAAACGATACCCCACAGGAGTTTTGTCACTCTTTATTTCATGCTCTGTTTGGCAGCTGGTTTTGGCAACATGAAGTACTTAAGTCTTTTTGGCATTTGAGCTTGAGACCGATTCTTCTTTCTGTTACATCTATTCTGTGTAAATACTCCCTTCAAGCTGGTAATGTAGTGCTGTACCATTAGCGTTGTGCAAACTCGTTATGCTTCTGCCACTATCTCGAGGCCCATATCTTCAATACTAGTTCCTCTTATGACTGGTGTATACATTAGAAAGGTGAGGTGAGAAGATTCACCCTTGTTTAATTCTTTTTCCGATGTTGAAGGATCCACATCAATTTGGTTTTCCTATCTGATAGTGCCCTCTTGGTCTTCTTAAAGTGAGGAAATTGTAGAGGTTATGTGATGTGAAAGGACTATTTCATATAACTATTGTGTCAACAAATGCTGATAAATAACACTATCAAAGGTTTTGCTGTATTCTATGAAGGTAATAATAATAATAATAATAATAAAAGTTTCATTCTATCGTACTTTCCACCTTTTCAATAATGTTATAGAGCACGAATAACATGTCTGGTTTTCTTCTGTTTGTTATGTAAACTGCCTGACAGTCTGATAGTTCAGTTCTACTTTTCATTCGTCCTAATGAAGATCATAATAAACGAGATACTACTTGTGTGACAAATAAGAGCTATTGTTCTGTATTACTACATTCTTTTATACTTCCATTCTTGTGGAGGTCGACAAATTCTTGTGACTTCCAGTCTGCTGGCCACTGACCAGTCTTCGAGATTTAACAACATAGGTAGTGCATAGCTCTCATCCCACCTTCTCTTGAAGTGCTTCGGCAGTTCTCCTGAAATGTTATCGATACCTGGTGATTTTCAGTTTTTAAACTCTTTGATGGCTGTCTCAACTTCACTACTGAGGGATTCTGGATCTAACTCGGAGCTGTTTGTGTTGAAATAAAAATATCTATCATTTTGTGTGTATATTTTCTTCTCGGCTGATGAATGTTTTGCCGTATTCATGCCATCATTTTAGAATGTCTTCTGGCGCAGGTAGAACATTTCCATCTGAGGTATTAGTGCATTGAATTTTGGCTAGAAACTATTTTTGTTTGACTGTTGGAAGAAGTCTCTCTAGGGTTTTCTCTTTTGTGTTTATTTATCTTTACACTTTCTTCTTCCAGTCAGTTTTCCCCGTGTCTCCGGATCTTGTTTTTGATTTCTGTCCTTAATCTTGAGTATTTTTTCTCTTTTACCTGATTCGTGGGCTTTGCTTTTTTCCTGGGCTAATTCAAATACCTTGTTACTTATAAATGGTTCTGGGTTTTTTTGATAATTTTTTTCTCCCTCGTTTTTTTCCCCGCTGCTTCAGTATAGATTTTTTCATGTCAGTCCAAATTTTCTCAAAAATCTTATTACTTTTTGCCCGTGCCTCTAGCAACTGTGAAAAACGGCTGCTTGTTTCAGCTTAGAAGTAAGAGGTAAAGACTGAATCTTCAAATTCTTCAAGATCAAGTTTAGAGGATGATATCTTTTTGCTATTTATAGCTTTGAATCTTACTTTCGCCTTTCGGATGAGACTGTAAACCGAGGCCCCGTGTGCGAACGCACGCAGAACATCTTGCGCACACGTTAAATCCTGTTCCGCTTTTCGTAAGAGTAGGCCATTGTGTGCCGGTGGGAACAGATGCAAGATTTACACAACTGCATACACACGGGGACTGGATGAAAAAAAGCAAATGAATGCTTATTCCATTATCCTCGATATAAAAGAATTTAACAAATAACAATAACAAAAAGACAAGCACGTGAGAAAAACAGGCACTGTGCAACCCTCCCGGTAAGATAGACAGACAGACAGAGACAGACAGACAGAACAGACAGACAGACACCAGACAGACAGATAGACAGACAGACAGAGACAGAGACAGTGAGAGAGAGAGAGAGACAGAGACAGACAGACAGAGACGCAGACAGTGATATATTTATATATCTATATCTAATATCTATATATATATGTGTTGTGTGTGTGTGTGTGTGTGTGTGTGTGTGTGTGTGTGTGTGTGTGTGTGTGTGTGTGTGTGTGTGTGTGTGTGTGTGTGTGTGTATAGATATAGAATATATATATAAATATAGATATAGATATATAAACCGAGGCCCCGTGCGGGAACGCACGCAGAATATCTTGCGCACACGTTAAATCCTGTTCCGCTTTTCGTAAGAGTAGGCCATCGTGTGCCGGTGGGAACAGATGACATTTACAAAACTGCATACACACAGGGTTTGGATGTAAAAAAGCAAATGAATGCTTATTCCATTATCCTCGATATAAAATGATGAATAATAATATTGAATAATATATATATATAAATATATATATATATATATATATATATATATTATATATATATATATATATATATATATATATATATATATATATATATATATATACATTAAAGAAAAGCATGTGAAAGGAAAACAGTCTTCCGACCAATTAATTAATACACAGACAGAAAAGAGGCAGACAGACAGCCAAAGAGACAGATAGCCAGGCAAGAGAAGAGAGACAGGAGAAGAACACAGGAGAGAGAGACAGACACGAGAGAGAGAGAGAGAAGAGAGAGAGAAGGAGAGAGAGAGAGACGAGGGGAGAGAGAGAGAGAGAGAGAGAGAGAGAGAGAGAGAGAGAGAGAGAGAGAGAGAGAGAGAGAGACAGAGACAGACAGACAGACAGACAGACAGACAGACAGACAGACAGACAGACAGACAGACAGACAGACAGACAGACAGAGACAGAGACAGAAAGCCAAACAGACAGCCAAACAGACAGCCAAACAGACAGACAAGCTGAGAGATGCAGACTCATCAGCCAATGAACTTACAGAAACAGTTTGGCCAGATCTAAAATAGGGCAAGGTGTACGGTTCAAGCCTATAATTATGGTCTGTGGGAAAAGAACAAGCGTGCACATAAATCATTGTCATAGTCAATAATCATAATCATAAATAATGATTAACTATCATAGTCGTCATCGAGGATAGTCAGATTCAAAACAGTGTTATTCCCCCACCCCCCACCCCCCTGAAAATGGCCTTCTCTCTCGACAAAGAATGGTGTCCTACTGTCTTCAACATATTCAACACTGGATGATACAAAACATGATGCAGCTTAAATTTGATATATTCTAAGTGTGTACGCACACGGGAATTCGGTTTATAGTCTCATCCTAAGGACTTTTTTTTTTTGGGGGGGGGGGGGAGTCAGTACTGATGTTAACTCCGGGGGAAAAATCCCCTGGAATGGGTGCTTTGATGGTGACTCGAATCCGGGCCGACAAATCACATGCTCAACGTTCTAACCACTAGGCTAACCCGCCTCCGCTGCCCTTTCTGTCCCCGCTTCCCTTTTTGGGGTTTAGCAAAATTTAATTTATTCAGAAAAGCGTAGCACGAAAAAATGAAATGAGCACTACAAACATAGGCTAATGCAGAATAATCTAAACCTGGCATCGACCAAAAGCTGTGTCAGTTATTGATCTCAGCTAATTGCCAAAGCCTTCACTAAAATGATGTAATGTTATAAAATGTTGTGTTGAGATTTCCTTCAAGCCATGATAAGCTCTTAACATAACAACCTACGACTCTCCTTTAAAGGAGAAACAATCCTCTGAAGTCGGAGTATGGCTGCCTCTACGGCGGAGTACTTTGAAAATAGTCATACACGCAAACTTCTCATTCACTTCGCAATTTCAATCTCACAGTGATTCCCAGGTGGGATGAGTGAGTCAGGAGTGCACATTCTGGGTGACCCCCAGAGTGTTAAGCTGGGGAATGCACAACAACAACATCCAAACTTCATGTGGAAAAAAATTACTGGGCTATAGTTGAAGAACATCAGGCCAGAGAGAAGAAAGATAAGATAACATTACTGTCTAACTATAATTATTAAGGTTGTGAAACTATCAGCAACAACAACAACTAAAGGAACAACAAAATAATGAACAGCGATAAACAAAGGCGTAGATGAAGTAGCATGGCATTCTCGCAGGACGAGTCCTGGTAATATCCACACCAGGATAACTGATCGTGATATAATTATACTGCACAGCATAAATTTCAGAACAGGAGAATGCATCACTCTCTCTCTCTCTCTCCTCTCTCTCTCTCTCTCTCTCTCTCTCTCTCTCTCTCTCTCTCTCTCTTCTCTCTCTCTCTCTCTCTCTCTCTCTCTCTCTCTCTCTCTCTCTCTCTCTCTCTCTGTATCTGTATCTGTCTGTCTGTCTATCTGTCTATCTGTCTGTCTGTCTGTCTGTCTGTCTGTCTGTCTCTCTCTCTCTGTCTCTGTCTCTCTGTCTCTCTGTCTCTCTGTCTCTCTGTCTCTCTGTCTCTGTCTCTGTCTCTCTCTCTCTCTCTCTCTCTCTCTCTCTCTCTCTCTCTCTCTCTCTCTCTCTCCCCTCTCTCTCTCTCTCTCTCTCTCTCTCTCTCTCTCTCTCTCTCTCTCTCTGGCATTGGATGTAAAAAGAAGCACATGGGTGCTTATTCATTATCCTCGAATTTGATTTGATTTAGTTTGATTTGATTTGATTTGATTTGCTCTCTCTCTCACTCTCTATTTTTTGGCATAAAGTCATATCTGCATTATATTATAGCTGGTGTAGTTATGAGTCAGAAGGCACAGTTTCCTAGTATGGAAACTTCTCTGAAATTGCAATAGTTTGTGAGTAATGTAGATTTAAGATATCATGATATATGTTGTATTAGCTGTTCGTATATTGCATGAGATAAAGTACTAACAGTGTCCAGTAGCACAGCATTATCAACCTTGTTTCAAAGTGGTAGTGAATTTGGGTGCCCTTCTAATGGGGAGGGAAAATGGTTGATCGGTGGTCTAGAGGTAACGCGACTGCCTAGAAAACGAAAAGTTCGTTCGGAGTGTACGGTGGTTTGAACTCCGTTTGGGCCCAAAACTTTGTTCCCCATTTATTTGACCATGAGTGGTGGTCTTGGTGTTAGCCTTTTGGATGAGACGATAAACCGAGGTCCTGTGTGTGACAACATCATTATCTAGCACAGGTAAAAGAACACACGGCAACAAGAGGGTCTTGTAAAAAAAAAAAGCCACTCTGATAGAGCTAGAGAAGCAAATACAGTTGCAGACAGGAAAAAGAACAAAATAATGGGTGGCGCTTCCCTTGTGGCGACACGCTCTCCCCGGGGAGAGCAGCCCGAATTTTACCCAGAAAAATATAAAAAGGTAAAGGTGTCCCATAACCTGTGTGGTCGTAGGGTAGCGAGGCGTCAGAGACCTCAGCTTCTCTAGGGGCCAGCATGTTGAGGGAGGTGTCCATTTCCTCTTCCTCACTGCATTACCTTTCCTGACTCTAAAGAGGGCAGGTACCCATTTACAGCTGGGTGAACTGAGAGAAGTGTACTGTAGCCAAGGCGCGCCACTAGTCACCTATCCACGAAACATAAGTCAAAGTGTTTGAGTCAGAACTAAATGACATAAAATACTTACCCTTTTCGCCAATGGGTTTGGAGACAGTTTTCCAACCTTGAAATGAATGGCGGAATAATGATATGGATAGGCAAACCATATTTGTCTTTTGTTCAGCAAATTCGACAGATCTTTTTCATACCTGAAGATAATCAAAGAAGCTATTGGTTTCAAAACAGGAATGCGGGGGACATAAGGATCATCTTCATTATTGTTACCAACAATGAGAGAGAGAGAGAGAGAGAGAGAGAGAAGAGAGAGAGAGAGAGGAGAGAGAGGAGAGAGAGAGAGAGAGAGAGGAGAGAGAGAGAGAGAGAGAGAGAGAAGAGGAGAAGAGAGAGAGAGAGAGGAAGAGAGAGAGAGAGAGAGAGAGAGAGAGAGAGAGCGCAGAGATGACAGAACAGACAGGTTTGAGATAGACAATCATTAGATGCAATCATTCATTCATCATTCATTCATTCATTCATTCATACATACATACATACATACATACATACATACATACATACATACATACATACATACATACATACATACATACATACATACATACATACATGCATACATACATACACATACATACATACATACATACATACATACATACATACATACATACATACATACATACATACATACTACATACATACATACATACATACATACATATACATACATAATACTACATACATACATACATAATACATACATACATACTCATACGTACATGCATCCATCCATCCGGACATGCATCCATCCATCCATCCATCCATCCAGCCAGCCAGCCAGCCAGCCAGCCAGCCATCCACATACATACATACATACATACATACATACATACATACATACATACATACATCACAACACACACACACACACACACACACAACATACACACATACATACATACATACATACATACATACATACATACATACATACATACATACATACATACATACATACATACATACATACATACATACATACATACATACATAGACGACAGACAGACAGACAGACATACAGACATACATACAGACATACATACATACATACATACATACAGTCATACAGTCATACAGTCATACAGTCATACAGTCATACAGTCAGTCATACATACAGTCATACAGTCATACATTCATATGTACGTACACACATCTGTTTATGGAGTACACACCGTCCTACCAATACTCACCTGCAATTCCTGTGTCCTAGAAATGCTCACCAGTGTTTCCCGTGTCCTACAAATACTCTCTAGTATTTTTCGTGTCCTACAAATACTCCCCAGTGTTTTTCGTGTCCTACAAATACTCGCTAGTATTTTTCGTGTCCTACAAATACTCACTAATGTTTCTCGTGTCCTACAAATACTCCCCAGTTGTGTTTCCCGTGTACAAATACTCACCAGTGTTTCCCGTGTACAAATACTCACCATGTTTCCCGTGTACAAATACTCACCATGTTTCCCGTGTACAAATACTCACCAATGTTTCCCGTGTACAAATACTCACCAGTGTTTCCCGTGTCCTACAAATACTCACCAGTGTTTCCCGTGTCCTACAAATACTCACCTGCAATTCCTGTGTCCTACAAATACTCACCTGCAATTCCTGTGTCCTACAAAATTAATACTCACCTGCAATTCCTGTGTCCTACAAATACTCACCTGCAATTCTTGTGTCCTACAAATACTCACCTGCAATTCCTGTGTCCTACAAATACTCACCTGCAATTCCTGTGTCCTACAAATACTCACCTGGAATTCTTGTGTCCTACAAATACTCACCCGCAATTCCTGTGTCCTACAAATACTCACCTGCAATTCCTGTGTCCTACAAATACTCACCAGTGTTTCCCGTGTCCTACAAAATAATGCTCACCAGTGTTTCCTACAGCCTAAAATACTCACTAATGTTTTTTGTTTCCTATTTATACACACCAGTGTTTTCTGTGTCCTAGAAATTAATTCTCACCAGCAATGCCCGTGTCCCAAAAGTACTCACTTATGTTTTTTTACTTCCTACATATACTCACCAATGTATTCCCGTGTCTTAGAAATACCTATCAATGTTCCCCGTTTTCTACAAAATCTCACCAGTGTTTCCTACGTCCTACAAAATGCTCACCAGTGCTTCCCGTGTCCTACAAATACTCACCAGTGTTTCCCATGTCCTAAAAAAAAAAAAACCATCCACCAGCGTTTCCAATATATCGCAAAATCGATGCTCATCAGTGTTTAATTAACGAAGTGGTATTCCAACGAACACTCACCAGAACTCCTGCAGACACATGAAATCCACGCCCTTGGATTTCTTCTCTATGGCATCAGCAACTGCAGCGCGTCGCTTCTCGTAGTGAGGGATGGTTGACCTTAGCCCCGCATCGTAGGTGAGGACAGTTCGTTTCTGGCAGGCACAGGTTACATAACCCACAGCAACGGCCACCACCACCACTATCCCTGCCGCCAGTGGGAGCAGAGAGAGTCTCATTTTCTGAAAACAGGACCAGTAGTAGTAGTAGGAGGAGTACTAGGAGTAGTAGTAGTAGTAGTAGTAGTGGTGGTGGTGGTGGTAGTAGTAGTAATAATAATAATAATACATGGAACTTATATAGCGCTATATCTTGTAAAAACAAATGAAATCGCGCTTGCATTCGACCTATACAACACACAAGAAACCAATAACAATCTATGGTCCTAGCAAATTCGAACGTACTCACACAGGCAAGCGCACACACGCGCGCGCGCGCGCGCGCACTTGCGCCCCCCCCCCCCCCTCCCTCCCACACCACACACCCACAAAGGCTATACACTTTGGCAGGTAGATGTCGAAGGCAGGGACAGACAAGAGATGGAAACAGAAGGAAAATCTTAGGTTTGAAATAAGTGTGTCTTGAGGTTGGATTTAAAAGTGTCGTAAGTAGACTTTTGCCGGAGGGAGAGAGGGAGGTCGTTCCAGATCAATGGACCAGAAACAGAGAAAGAGCGGCGGCCAACGGTAGATAGGTTGAATCTTGGTATTCTTAAGGACAAAGTATCTGCGGCCGAGCGGAGGGAGCGAGAAGGTGTGTACAAGTGAAGACATTCACAGAGGTAGGAGGGTGCAGTATTGTGGAGACATTTGTAACAGAGGGTATTGATCTTGTAGATTACTCTCTGTGGTACGGGCAGCCAGTGGAGAGATTGCAAGAGAGGGGTAATGTGCTCAGATTTTTTCTTTCTGAGGACCAGACGAGCTGCAGAGTTTTATATACGTTGGAGGGAGTGGATAGATGATGCTGGCAGACCAGCTAAAAGAGAATTGCAATAGTCCAAACGTGAAAGAATAAGAGAAGTGACAAGTTTGGAAGTTGCATCAGTGGACAGGTACTTTCGAATTGCACTAATGCGCCGTAATTGATAGTAGCATGACTGACAGGTTTGGGTAATGAAATTTTGCATGGAGAGTGTGTTGTCAACAACTACCCCTAGATACTTTACAGAAGTGGATAGCGGAACTGATGTGTTACCGAATTCTATTGAAGTTGTTGAAATGGAGGAGAGTTTGTGTTTGGTGCCTACAGCATGGCTTCGGTTTTGTCTGCGTTTAGTTGTAACTTGTTTTGTGTCATCCAGTGATGGATATCTTGAAGGCAGTTGGTCATATTTGTCAAGAGAGATGGCAGATTTTCAGGTGTATCACTGCTTTGAATCTGAGAGTCATCGGCATAAAAGTGATAATTGATATGATAACGGTCTATTACATGTGACAGTGGAGCAGTATAGAGGGTAAAAAGAAGAGGGCCCAGAACTGATCCCTGAGGGACACCACATTCCAGTTTGGTAGGGGCTGATTGAATCTTGTTTACTGCAACTGTATGGACTCGGTCTCTCAGGTACGAAGTAAACCAGGTGAGGGCTGTGCCTTTAATACCGAACATGTTTTGGAGACGGGAGAGAAGAATTGAATGGTCTATAGTGTCAAAGGCAGCAGATAAGTTGAGAAGAGTAAGAAAGGAGATTTTTCCAGAGTCAGAAGCATGGAGAAGCATGTTTAAGGTATGGACCAGGGTGGTTTCAGTGCTGTGGTTGACGTGATAGGCAGACTGGAAAGGGGGAAAGAGATTATTGGAAAGAAGATGGCTATTTAGTAGTAGTAGTAGTAGTAGTAGTAGTAGTAGTAGTAGTAGTAGTAGTAGTAGTAGTAGTAGTAGTAGTAGTAGTAGTAGTAGTAGTAGTAGTAGTTCGTCGTCGTAGTCGTAGTCGTAGTAGTCGTAGTCGTAGTCGTAGTCGTAGTAGTAGTAGTAGTAGTAGTAGTAGTAGTAGTAGTTAGTAGTAGTAGTAGTAGTAGTAGTAGTAGCAGTAGTAGTAGTAGTAGTAGTAGTAGTCACTTTCAACAACAGACGGTATAATATCTCCTGTGCCAGAGATAGCATAGTCTTCTTACTGACATAGCATGGTCTCTCTTTTGCCATAGACAGCATAGTTTCCTTTCTGCCATAGACAGCATAGTTTCCTTTCTGCCATAGACAGCATCGTTTTCTTTCTGCCATAGACAGCATAGTCTCAAATTCTGATCGCCCATGACGCTTTTTATAACCACTGTATTTCTGGAGACTTTTAGGCCGACCTACAAAGAAGTCAACTAGTTCTTTGGATTAGTTTCTCTTTTTTTCATTTCCCGCCTTATTTTCTTCGAACAATACATTCAACTCTCCTTAGGTCTTACTTGGATAAAAACGGTTACATACGCAAAATGTTACTATTGCTGAACCTCGGAGCTCTAGCCGGTATAGCATTGTGGTTAGAGCATTGTGCACTGCACTTGCGATCGGCCGACCCAGGTTCGAACCGCTTTCAAGAGTTGGTTTTTAATTTGTTATTTTGCCTGGAGCCAGCATAAGTGCCAACACCACTCAGAAAAAAAGTCTTTTGGGCGAGACTATAAACCGAGGCCCATTGTGCGAACGCACGAAGAAGGGAGATTACACAAGTTCAAATCTGTTCCACCTTTTGGAAGATTAGGCCAAAGTATGCTGGTAGCAACAGATGACAAAACTGACAAAACCTTATGCACACGAGAGCTGTATATCTTTTTTTTTTAAAGCGCGTGAATGCTTATTCCATTATCGTTGAAACTAAAGAACAAAAAGAAAGAAAGAAAGCTGAGGAGGAACAACAACAACAACAAAACAGACCTGTCTAATATTGTGCTAATGCACATGAAAGAACGCACGTACGTACATACATGTAGACAGGTGGCGAAGAAGAGGTATAGAGGACAGACATAAAGAGAGAGGGAGAGGGGGGAGGAGGGGGGGAAAGACAGAGAAACAAACAGACAGACAGAAAAAAGAGACATGACAGGAGTAAAAGAAAAAACACAGAGACTGACAGAGCTTTCTTTGACATTTTTTTTTTTTATTAGAGTCCACAAGAAAAGACCGATAGACATCCGATACAGCTGTAAAAAAAACACACACACAAAAACCGTGGTCACCAATTAACTAAGATATTAGCAAAAGAGACGGGAAAGGAGTAAAAGAAAAACACAGAGACAGACATGGAGTGAATACAAAGCCAAAAAAAACAACAACAAAAAACGAAAGCAAAAAACAGAAAGGTAGGCAACATCATACCAATCGATGATCCTCACTAAACAGCACCAAGCCAATGCACCAGCAGCTGTAGTGTACGGGTTAGAACTCTACCCTCCAGTACGATGTTAGCAGGGAAATGGGAACTTTCTCTGCTTTGCAGTCATTTTATAGTACAGCCGCAAACTGTGCCCACTTCCATATACCACGTCTAAAGCCCGAGTCACATTTGTAATCTGTATATGAGTGTGTGTGTGTATGTATGTGTGTGTATGTGAGAGAGAGAGAGTCAGTCATTTTTTTGTTCCAGATAGTGTGTGTGTGTGTTTGCGTGCGTGCGTGCGTGCGTGTGTGTGTGAGTGTGAGTGTGTGTGTGTGTGTGTGTGTGTGTGTGTGTGTGTGTGTGTGTGTGTGTGTGTGTGTGTGTGTGTGTGTGTGTGTGTGTGTGTTGTGTGTGCGTGCGTACGAGGGAGAGAGACAGTGTCAGAGAGAAAGCGTGTGTCAATAAACTGCGACACAATGCATTATAATACAGCACAGAACAAAACACGCAATGCCATAGAATAGAATAGAATAGAATAGAACACAGTGTCGTGCAGTGCACTGCAATACAATGCATTGCAACATAACGCAAAACAATGTTATGTGATACAAAAGAGTACAATACAAAACAAAGCAATGCAATGTAATACAATACAATGGTAAAATACATATACAATACAGTGCATTGCAATACACTGCAACTCAATATAATACAAAACAAAAGCAATACAATACAATACAATACAATACAATACAATACAATACAATACAATGCAAAGTGATAATGCAATATCACCAGCGCTTAATACAATGCAATACAACACAGTACAATAAAATGATGCAATACAAGGCGAAGCATTACAA
>CM060324.1:19409883-19414883 GCA_030674155.1 Stramonita haemastoma | reverse complement strand
CGGCAGATTACTGTGGTGTATGATATTATATGAAATTATTATTGGATGGTGTTGTAGGGGTGATTTTTGCGTACACTGTACCCTGTTTCTATGCGACAAACTTCGCTCTGGTACAAGCCGGGTTGCCATCTTGCGGGCCGTGGTGTCGCCACAAATCCAGTGCCACACACATCCAAAATGGTTGTCCAGTTTGTCTGCATAATGTAGAATAGGGGGGTTGTGCCCTGGGCTCTGGAACTGCGGAAAAGTGCGGGCGGCAAGGTCCCGAAAACGGCGTTTGCGTCACAATGCTTCTAGTTCTTTAGCTCTTATTCATGGGAGGGTGGGTATGCATGCGCGCGTGCGCGCGTTCGCTGGTGTTTGTGTGTGCGGTTTTTGTGTTTGTGCGTGTGGAGGGGACCCGGCAGATTACTGTGGTGTATGATATTATATGAAATTATTATTGGATGGTGTTGTAGGGGTGATTTTTGCGTACACTGTACCCTATTTCTAGGCGACAAACTTGGCTCTGTAACAAGCGGGGTTGCCATCTTGCGGGCCGTGGTGTTGCCACAATTCCAGTACCACACGTATCCACAATGGTTGTCCAGTTTGTCTGCATAGTGTAGAATAGGGGGGTGGTGCCCTGGGCTCTGGAACTGCGGAAAGGTGCGGGCGGCAAGGTCCCGAAAACGGCGTTTGCGTCACAATGCTTCTAGTTCTTTAGCTCTTATTCATGGGAGGGTGGGTATGCATGCGCGCGTGCGTGCGTTCGCTGGTGTTTGTGTGTGCGGTGTTTTGTGTTTGTGCGTGTGGAGGGGACCCGGCAGATTACTGTGGTGCATGATATTGTATGAAATTATTATTGGATGGTGTTGTAGGGGTGATTTTTGCGTACACTGTACCCTGTTTCTAGGCGACAAACTTGGCTCTGTAACAAGCGGAGTTGCCATCTTCCGGGCCGTGCTGTCGCCACAATTCCAGTGCCACACGTATCTAAAATTGTTGTCCAGTTTGTCTGACGACCCAGGTTCGAGTCCGGTTGAGGAGATTTTTCTCCTGGAATTAACGTCTGTGCTGACTCCATTCTCCCCAGAAGTCCTTCGGATGAGACTGTAAACCGAGGCCCCGTGTGCGAACGCACGCAGAACATCTTGCGCACACGTTAAATCCTGTTCCGCTTTTCGTAAGTGTAGGCCATCGTGTGCCGGTGGGAACCGATGACATTTACAAAACTGCATACACACGGGGACTGGATGAAAAAAAGCACAAGAGTGCTTATTCCATTATCCTCAATATAAAAGAATAAATCAAATCAATCAACTCTCTCTCTCTCTCTCTCTCTCTCTCTCTCTTTTCTCTCTCTCTCTCTCTCTCTCTCTCTCTCTCTCTCTCTCTCTCTCTCTCTCTCTCTCTCTCTCTCTCTCTCTCTCTTCCATGACACTTTTCACAGACATCCCCTTGTGAAAACGCAAACAGAACATCTTGCGCACACGTTAAGATCTCTTCTGCTTTTTGGTAGAGTAGGCCATTGTGTGCCGGTGGGAAAAGATGACAAAACTGACAAAACTGCATACACATGGAGACGGGATGTAAAAATGCACATGAATGCTTATTCCATAATCCTCGGAATAAAACATTAAATAAATGCATAAATACATATATACATAAAGAAAGAAAGAAAAGAAATGGGTAGAGGAGAAATGTACGCATACCTTTGTCTCTGTTTCACACACACACACACACACACACACACACACACACACACACACACACACACACACACACACACACACACACACACACACACACACACACACACACACACACACACAAACTCGCACAGGGGTCATAAAAGGGCCACTGCACCTGCCTAGATAGAGAGAAGTGCAGTGTGGCGGGTTTGATTCCCATTTCAGACCAAACTTTTACCCTATGCACTAGACCTTGAGTGGTGGTCTGAGTGCTAGTATTTTGGAGAAGAGGATAAACTGAGGCCTTACATGCGATGGCCGCCGCTGTGGCCTAGTGGTTAGGGCGTTGTACTCGCAATCTAAAGGTTGCGGGTTCGATCCCAGCTTTCCGCTATGGCGTTGTGCCCTTGGAAAAGGCACTTTACGGCTATTTTCTCACCCCACCCAGGTGTAAAAGGGGTACCAACCTTTGTGTTGGGGGTTAATCCTGCGATAGACTGGCGTCCTATCCAGGGGGGAGTCTATGACTCTCAGTCGCTTAACGCCACAGAAACCGGGATAAGCACCGGCCTGATGCGCCTTGTGGCTCGGGACAGACTTTAGCTTTAGTTTTTTTTACATGCGATGCATGTGTTCAGCGCATGTAAAAGAACCCACGGAACAAGAATGTTGTCCCTGGCAAAATTCTGTAGATAAATCTAAACAAATAGGAAAACAAATGTTCAAGCAGAGAGAAAAGGGGTTGGCCGCCGCTCTTTCTCTGTTTATGGTCCGTTGACTGGAATGACCTCCCTTTCTCCCTCCGGCAAAAGCCTACTTATGACACTTTTAAATCCAACCTAAAGACACACTTATTTCAAACCTAAGATTCTCTCCTCCCGTTTCTACCTCTTATCTGTCCCTATCTTCAACATCTACCTGCCAAAGTGTGTAAGTGCGTGCGCGCACACGCCCGTGTGTGTGTGTGTGTGTGTGTGTGTGTGTGTGTGTGTGTGTGTGTGTGTGTGTGTGTGTGTGTGTGTGTGTGTGCGTACGTGTGTGTGTGTGTGTGTGTGTGTGTGCGTGCGTGCGTACGTGTGTGTGCGTGTATGTGCGCGTGCATGCGTGTGTGTACATTCGAATTTGCTAAAACTATAAATTGTTATTGATTGCTTGTGTGTTATATAGGTCGAATGCAAGCGCTTTGATTTGTTTTTAAAAGATATAGCACTATATAAATTCCATGTATTATTATTATTATTATTATTATTATTATTATTATTATTATTATTATTATTATTATTATTTTCTTGGTTGTACTTACTGTTGGCTTGCTGTTTTATTTGTTTTTTGGGTTTTTTCTTGGGGGGGGGGGGGGGTCTCTTTTTCTTTCTTTTTTTTTTTTGCTTCTGTTTTTTGTTTAAGTGTTTTGTTTTTGTGGGGTTTTTTCTCTCTTTTTTTTTGGGGGGGGGGGGGTGGTTGTTCATTTTGGTATTTTAATTTTTTTTTTTTATTATTTGTTTGTTTCTTAGTTTGATTTGTGTATCTTTTGGTTTTGTTTGTTTGTTTGGGGTTTTTTGTTGCTTGATTGTTTTTTTTTGGGGGGGGTTAGTTAGACAGATGGCTTGATGAAAAATAGCAAATTTATTGCTTACTCAATGTACCATCTGGATATAAAATTTTGATTCGATTTGATTTGATTTCTCTCTCTCTCTTTTCCTTTCTTTCCCTTTCCTTTCCTTTTTCCACCTTCACATATGCTATCCTAGACTTGTTATGGAGAGGAGTGTTTTGGTTATGTTGGATGAAATTGTATTCTTATCATTTGAATATAGAGATGTGTTTTATGTATCTTTTTGTGTTTAAAGGGTTTTTATGTTGTTGTTTTTTATATGTGTGGATTTTTTCCCCTGTCATGCCTACTTTGCTTGTTTTCCCACTTACACACACACACACACACACACACACACACACACACACACACACACACACACACACACACACACACACACACACACCACACACACACACACACACACACGTTTGTTTTAATAATTACCAGTGTATCCAGTTGGGATGACGCGTTTTGTTGAATGTATCCCGTTTTCTTCTTTTAAAATATTGGTTGGACTGCTGTTGGTGGTGATGCTGGTATATAGGGGTAGGGAGGGGGTTTCTTAGCTTTATTCCCTGATCAGGGCAAGGGCCGGATGAAAAAAAGTATGTAATGCTTACTCTGTAACCCTTGAAAAATAAAGATCATTCGTTTATTCAAAGATCATTCATTCATTCATTCTCTCTGGGTTTATTTTTTGGTCACTTGTCACTCCAAATAGTTACACGCAGTCTCCTTTCCTGTCTTCTAGAAATGGATGAAAAAGAAAAACGATGCGTTATAAAGTTGGTGAATTATGTGGACAAACACTCCAAGTCTAACGTTTATTACCTCAAAACAGAGAAATTCAGTAAGTTACCAGGAAGGGGTGATACATCAACAGGATAAAAGAATGAACCACGTACATGCATAGAGAAAAATAAACAAAAACAAGCATGACTTACTTTAAAGAAATGAAAGGACAAAATAACACAAACACAAAATGACATATCAGGAGACTGTATTGATCTCTCTCTATATGTCTCTCTCTATTTCTGTCTCTGCTGTCTGTCTGTCTGTCTTTCTCTCTCTATCTCTCCCCCCCCCCCCCCCCTCTCTCCTCTCTCTCTCTCTCTCTCCTCTCTCTCTCTCCTCTCTCACACACACACACACACACACACCACACACACACACACACCACACACACACACACACACACACACACACACACACACACACACACACGCATACATACATACGCATGTGCGCGTACGCGTGCATAAGAATGTCAAATTTGTATGCGCACACATGCATGCACATTCTTATGCATGCACACTTGCACACACACACACTCTCTCTCTCTCATCCTGAGCCTTCTCAGTTCTGTGGAATAAAAAAAAAAAGGTATGTCAATGTTTATATGTAACCATTAGGAATAATAAAATTTTATCTCCCAAATCTCTCTCTCTTTCCGTGTGTGTGTGTGTGTGTGTGTGTGTGTGTGTGTGTGTGTGTGTGTGTGTGTGTGTGTGTGTGTGTGTGTGTGTGTGTGTGTGTGTGTGTGTGTGTGTTTGCACTTGTCACGTGTCATGTGTTTGTGTGTGTTAATGTGTGTTAGTGTTTGTGTATGTGTTAGTGTGTGTGTGTGTGTGTGTGTGTGTGTGTGTTGTGTGTGTGTGTGTGTGTGTGTGTGTGTGTGTGTGTGTGTGTGTGTGCGATAGTGTGTGTGTGTGTGTTAGTGTGTGTTAGTGTGT
>CM060324.1:19397383-19404883 GCA_030674155.1 Stramonita haemastoma | reverse complement strand
GACAGACCTAGAATACAAAGGCAAAAGAACACATGCAAAATTCTACGTCGTCAATAGTGACAAGAAAACAGATAGTCTTATCTGCGCAGACACTGCACAAGCTTTGGGACTGATACAGTTCGCATTCTCTGCAAGCCTGAATTTGGACACATCTGCGCAATCAACAAGTTCCATCGCTGACAACTTCACAGAACTTTTTGATGGTAAACTAGGACACATCAAAGATACGAAAATCAAACTGCATGTGGATCCTGAAGTACAGCCTGTTGCCCAACAGCACCGACGTGTTCCATTCCATCTTCGAAAACAGGTGGAGGCCGAACTGAAGAAACTTCAAGATTTGGACATCATCGAGCCGGTAACTGGACCGACTCCCTGGGTCAGCCCTATTGTGTGCGTCCCCAAGAAACGTGAGGGAGAAGTTAGAGTGTGCGTTGATATGCGCGAACCAAACAAAGCAATAGGTAGAGAAAAACATCCTATGCCAACACTCGACGATTTGATTGCAGATCTGAATGGGGCTACAAGGTTCAGCAAACTTGACATGACTCAAGCCTATCATCAGCTGGAAATTGACTCAGACTCTCGTCAGATCACCACATTCTCGACTCACGTTGGATTGTTCAGATACAAAAGGCTGTTATTTGGAGTCAATGCAGCTTCAGAAATTTTCCAAAACGCCATATCCAATGTACTGCATGACATTCCTGGCGTTAGAAATCTGTCTGACGACATCATCGTATTCGGGGCTACTCAGCAAGAACATGACAGGAGCTTGAAGAAGACACTTCAACGCCTACAAGAGGTGGGAGCAAAACTCAACCGCAAGAAATGCATTTTTTCTGCGTCCGAGCTGACATTCTTTGGCCATGTGTTTGGAAGAGGGGGGATGACCGCAGATCCTGAGAAAACCAAGACAATTCTCAATGCCCCCGCACCTACAAACATCGCTGAACTCAGATCGTTTCTCGGTATGACTCAGTACATGGCTAGATACATTCCTGCGTATGCGACAATCACCAGTCCACTGCGTGAACTACTCAAGAAAGATGTGAGTTGGACCTGGTCAGCAGCTCAACAGGCGGCGTTCGAAAAGCTGAAAGAAATGCTCACCTCAAGCCCAGTCATGGCATACTTTGATCCTGCTAAAGAAACGTCTATCCTGGTGGATGCTAGCCCAGTTGGTCTTGGGGCGATTCTCGTCCAAGACAACAAGGCAATCTGTTACGCGAGCCGAGCGCTCACAGACGTCGAAAAACGCTACTCACAGACAGATAGAGAGATGCTTGCTGCTGTCTATGGAATCGAACATTTCCACTTGTACGTGCAAGGAGCTCCATTCAAACTCATCACTGACCACAAACCACTGCTCGGGATAGTCAAAAGCCGAAACCCAACAACAGCCCGAATTGAGAGATGGCGTCTTCGACTCATGCCGTACGAGGTCGAATTCGTGTACAGGCCAGGCAGAAATGAACAAAACCCAGCTGACTACATCAGCCGGCATCCTCAAACAACACCTGCCAGAGACAACGCTGGTGAGGAATACATTGCATTCCTAGCTAGATTTGCAGTACCAAAAGCAATGACGCAAGACGATGTTCGAGCTGAAACTCAGAAAGACCCTCAGCTCCAGAAAGTTATGCAGGCAGTCCAAACTGGACAGTGGAGAAATGATATTTCAGATTTTGCAAGATTCAAAGACGAGTTATCCGTGCATGATGGACTTGTTCTTAGAGGTCATCGTCTCATTCTTCCACAGTCACTTCGGAACCAAGCCATAGACATTGCTCACCAGTCACACCAAGGTATCGTGAAGACCAAGCAACTGATCCGGGAAAAAATCTGGTTTCCTGGTATCGACAAACTGGTGGAGAATGCTGTGAAGTCCTGTATCCCGTGCCAGGCCACATACAAAGGACCAACACAGAGAGAACCTCTCCAACCAACACCACTCCCTTCAGGCCCATGGGTAGCAGTGGCAATTGACTTCGCTGGACCGTTTCCATCGGGAGAATACGTGTTGGTGGTCACTGACGAATACAGTCGATACCCAGAAGTGGAGATCGTCTCATCCACTTCAGAAAGAACCATACTCCCCCGTCTGGACCAAATTTTCGCACGCCAAGGCTTCCCTGAAATCTGCAAGACAGACAATGGCCCACCATTCAACGGTCAAGCCTTTGCACAATACGCTGAGAGGAATGGTTTCAGGCACAGGAAAATTACGCCTGTGTGGCCTGAGGCGAACGGTGCAGCTGAGCGCTTCGTGGGAACCCTCAAAAACAATATCCGTACATCAACAGCTGACGGCCGAAACTGGAAGGAGGAAATCCCAACGTTTCTCCGAACATTTAGGGCAACGCCACACACTGCAACTGGTGTCTCGCCATTCGAGGCAATGACAGGACGGAAGATGAACGTCGGTCTACCCACAGCTCCGAAACATCTCTCTCCGGTCCCTGTGCATACTCGTATTGCACACAATGACCATCACAATAAAGGAAAGATGGCAGAATACGTTAATGCCCGCCGTCACACTGCACAAGCAAAGATGGCACCTGGTGATTACGTGTTGGTCAAGCAGCCCAAACAAAATGCGCTGACAACGCCGTACAACACGACGCCATGTCTGGTGAAAGAGAAGAAGGGGAGCATGATAACAGCTTGCCGCCCTGACGGATCTCTCATCACCAGAAATTCGTCCCACTTTCGACAGCTGCCAGCACACATCAACATTCCTGGCGACGTTCCAGAACTCGATGCTCCAGAGGACCCAGACATCATTCCTGGAGACATCATTCCTGCTGAGACACCTTCAACTGGAGAAACTGGGAACAACAATACAAGCTACGACCAGCTTCCATCACCCAGTACAAGACGTTCAGGCCGAACCACCAAAACTCCAACTTACCTGAAAGACTACGTCCTCAACTAATCCATTACGTCGATCTTGTACATGACCTGTCACTAGAGGACAACGTGTAGTTAGGTTGTCTCTCTATTTAGTCAAATTTAAGCATTGTTTAACATTAAATATCATTTATGTTTCTAGTCATTGTCAGAGAGCATCAGAATGCTCTGTAGTTTTGATTTGTGTTTATGGCCTGTATATCAAGGAGGACAGCAGTGTAGCTAGGCTGATCCAACTTGATCCTAAGTGATCGTGTAGAGTGGTCACAATATTATGTTCTTATTATCATAAGAAGAGCATCAGAATGCTCTGTATTTTGGATTGTGTTTATGGACTGTATATCAAGAAGGACAGCAGTGTAGCTAGGCTGATCCAACTTGATTCTAAGTGATCGTGTAGAGAGGTCACAATATTATAGTTTTTAAGTGATCGTATATTTTGGTCATATTAGCCTACTAAAATTTCTTTCATTTCATTTTATTCATGAAAGCTTAAACCTCAAGTCATATATTTACATATGAGTGAAGGACCGGACGTGAATTCCAAGAAACCATTCAGAACTGAGTGGACACTTTTTCATCAAAAACTGAATATCTTGACATTCAAGTTTATCATTTGTTCGTGCAGAATTTAATTTGATTTTATATGACGTTCCTATATTGGCACAGTAGGCATAACCAGTCACTCATGTGTTTGCATCCCTTTATTTTATTCTATTGGATGTTTTGAATTTTCTCAATGTCTCTGACATACACACCCACATGCAGCCAAGACACGTATTTGCTTACTGATGTGTATTCAATATATATTGATGAAGCCAAAGGTTTAATTTTTAGAAACCATTGAATTCAAATTAATGCACAATGCATATCTTCCTCAAATTTTCGAGTTTCGGATGTTACTCTTTGACAATTCATTTTCATTGTAATTGTCCATTCAAGTTGAGGAGGGATGTTGTGTCCAAAGCCTAACTGAAATTGAAAGTAGATTGTAATATGTAATATGAGTTATTTCCCTTGAATAAAAGGTCACTTCCGGTTCCAGCCAAGTGCCAGGTTGTTCTGGTTTTATTGTGCGCAAGCCGTACGTTTGTATTTTGAATGTATTAGGCCACTAGCTGGTCATTCTCAAGAGAAACATAACAGTCATGTCCTCTGACGTTGGTTGTCCCCACTAGGCCTATATCAATATTTACTTTTATTATTCTGTGTGTGTGTTTATTTATGTATTCTTTTACATATGCGTAGACTTTTACACGCCATTGTAGATGCAAACAACGCAATTTGAAGACAATAATCAAGTGCACAGTCGCATAGTGGGAGTTCCTTTTATTGCAGTGCACAAAATCGTTGTAAATGGTGGCGTAAACAAATCCGTTGTCACCCCAGCACTTGCGCGCCACCTATCTCAGTTACTCCCCCTGCCTCGCAATAAGCGCTCATTAGGTCATCTCTCCGAATAGTCTCCCTTTGGATTGCAAGGGCAAGGACGTTTCTAGGCTCTTTTCATGATGGCGGTTAGTAAACAATACAACCTAACCTTCCGCCGTTAAGTTTAAGTTCAACCTTCGGCCGTTTAAGTTCACAGAATATGTAAAGTAGCAAGATATATGTCGCGACTGTCAACGTAGGATTTAAAAGGACATAGCGATGTTCAAATTTCATACCCTGGACATATGCAAGGATGTGCAGGCACACACACACACAAAATCACACACACACACACACACACACACACACACACACACACACACACACACACACACACACACACACACATTTCGAATTCTGCTCCCCATGTAATATTTATAAATCAAAACCAATGCCCACAAAGAGCTAGGGATATCTCTTTTTTTGCAGCCCATAAGCAATTAAACTTAAGACCTTATGAAGGAAAATAATATTGATATATCAAATGCCCCACTTTTACCAGTAGTTCCCTAGATTCCACCATGGGAACATAAATATGCAAATTTTGATATTTACACAGAAAAAAAAGGACACTAATCTAAACCTACTCACAACTGAGGTTCAAAATCATATAAACTTTCAGCATTTAAACCACTTGAAAGTATACACAGACGGATCTGTCTTAGAATCAAGCATGTGCGGGGCTGCATTCCTTATACCCAACTTGAAAGTAAAAAGATCTTTTTGTATTGGAAAAAGTTTTACAATATTCACATCTGAATTGTTCGCAATTTTTTTAATATTTCTCTTGCGATTTACAATGTCGTTTTTTTGTGTTGATTCAAAATCAGTTTTACTTGCTTTGAAACACTGGGACTCTAAAATGAGAAATGATATTATTTTTTGAATAAGTTTCTTGTGCATTCTCGTGTTTCTAAAGGTATTGGGATAAATTTTTGCTGGGTGCCATCACATTGCGGTCTTTACTGGAACGAGTTGGTAGACTGGCAAAACGCAGTGCTTCAGAATGTACAAGTGACATGATGATTAATAGTGCAGGTCTTCGTTTATCTTCATTTGAAATTATTTCAGTTCTTGCAAACTCTATGTATTCAAAGTTTTTTTAGAATTCACTTAAATCATTTGTGTTGCCCACGAAATATAGAAATTATAATTCATAAACTGTGTCTAAATGCTTGAAAAACTAAATATTCAAAAGATTGTTTCCTGCATTTTTCCTACTCATATATCAGTCCATCATATATTGTTTTGCCCTGTGCTCATTGCCTGTATAAAAGCAAAGGGATAGATCTAAGAAAAAAATATGGAAATATCCAAAGTGTTCTGTATGATTCTGAGTTGCGTGTCCTAGTATCAGTTGCAGAAAGTATTTGCCAGTCACCAGTAGAACATTTACTTAAATAAAATTTTATAAACTTATCATCATCCATTACATTCTTCATCCTTTCACCTTTCCCCTAATTCCATTTTCAGTGCATTCTTAACATGAATGTACCATTGTCTAAATCACCTTGTAGTGAATGGACATTAAACCAATGAGAAGAAGAACACACACACACACACACACACACACACACACACGCACACACATCTGATATATACCATCACCCTTTACTGTTTCATTTCAATATGCTCATATTGTAGTCGAGTTTTACATCTAAAATCAATATAATGTTGCATTTAGCATACTGCATGAGATGGAGAGATAAATGTGTCACTGATCACTATAGATTGTATGACCAAAGTTTAGTCCTATAGACATCTGTTGTGACTTTTAAGGAGTACCGTCTGTTGAGTTGATAATAATGTTATTAGACCCTGATTAACTTGATTTTGGTGTGTGTGTGTGTGTGTGTGTGTGTGGTGGTTTGGTTTTGGGGTTTTTACATTTTATTGTGTTTGGTCTGGTTTTGGTCTGATAGGTTTCTTTTTGGTTTTGGTTGTTTTGGTTTTTTTTTTTTTAGTTTTTGTTGGGGGGTTTTCCCTACATATTATGTTTAATTTTGTTATATGAAATAATGCTGATTCCACTTTTTTGGTGCCGTTTTAGTCTTTGTATTGGATCACTTAAATTGATGTTGCTGATGCTCTAGTTATTGGCGATTCTATGTGCCTGAATGCATTCATTTAAAGGAAGGACTGATGTGTATTTGCTTTAAATTTTAGAAAAAGCACATGTGCCTGGGCATGTAGGACTGAGGAAAGGGGAGGGAATTGATGTTTTTATTTTTTGCTTTGAATCCATTGGGTTGTCTTATTTTTCTTTTGTATGCACTGTACTTGTATTGGAGGAGGGAAATGGGTATAGGTATGTATGTGTCTTAAGTGATTTTAAAGGAAACTATTCATCAGTTTTCTGTGTGTGTGTGGGGTGGGGGTGGGGGTGGGGGGGTGATTGGGTCCAGTTTTTTTTTTACAGCAATATTTTCTTCTTCTTTTTTTTTTATCTAACCATACCTACACACCATACACATAGAGAGATAGTGACTATAAAGAAGGAAAACAGTTTGGGTGTACAGACATTGTGTCAGTTGTACTTTCCTTATGGATTCTTGATATTGTTGTTACATTTGTTTATCTGTCTTTATCATGAAACATTCTATTTCCTTTTGGGATGGCATGAAGGCTAAAAATGTCAACATGTGACATCTTGCATCAAGCATTCAAGTCATGTCAAGGGTTGGAGGAAATCCAACGCCTTTCCTCAAGTTGGCCAGCACTGGGGTGGCAGCCTACTAGTGAACAGGGAGGAGGTGCTGATTTGACAGTCCTCCGGGGAAAAGAAAGAAGAGGCCAGCAAAAAGAAAACCACACCCAGACCTGACTGACATGAAGGTACAACTTGGAATCCCTGCTGTTAAAGTAGTGGAGATTTGGCAACCTAAAAAAAAAAAGAATATGATATGACAGATAATCAAATACAACAACAATATCTGTTTTAAGGAATCTGGTTTTGGTTTCATCTCTTTTTATGTGTGATCTATGTGGGTTTTCCCACAGTGCAGTGTTCTTTTTCAGGTTTCTCTCTCTTTGCCAACAGCCTGCATGCGATACTTTCAAATCCAGCCTCAAAACTTCACTTATTTCTTACCCCAGATCCTTCTCCTCATATCTGTCCTTACTTTTCAACAGCCACCTTCATCTCCACCACCCTAA
>CM060324.1:19366720-19397283 GCA_030674155.1 Stramonita haemastoma | reverse complement strand
CACATGTTAAATCCTATTCCGTTTTTTGGAAGAGTAGGCCATTGTGTGCCAATGGGAACAGATTTACAAAACTGTATACACACTGGGACTGAATGTAAAAAAGCATGAGTGCTTATTCTATTATCCTTGATATAAAGGAATAAATAATAAAATAAAAATAAAATAAATAAACAGGTATCATGTTATGACACCATCCCCACATCAAAATCCGGCTACTTCAGTGGTGGGTAGAAAAAAGGTCGCATATATATATATATATGCAAAATCTCACAGGTGGTCAACCTCCAAGTTCTAGCAGAGGAAAGGGGAAAAAAAATTAAGAAGCAGCAGCAATAGAAGAAAATGAAAACTACCAACATACGGTAATAAAAAATAATAAAAGAGTGAACAGCAGTGCACATCACAAACATGAAACAATATACACATAGAACATCTTGCGCACATGTTAAAACCTGTTCCACTTTTTGGAAGAGTAGGCCCCCAAGAGCCTTTGCTCTCCACCATAAAGAGGAGAAAGCTGATGTGGTTTGGTCACACCACAAGACACAACACCCTAGCAAAAACCATCTTGCAAGGAACAGTCGAGGGCAAGAGAAGAAGAGGCCACCTAAAGAAATCACGGGTTGACAACATCAAAGACTGGACTGCCCAACCCCTGCAACACCTCCTACTAGCCACACAGGATCGTGAAGAATGGAAAAAGATCTCTGTTGCGTCTCTTCTCATGTCCCCCCTACGTCCTTTGGGACATGGGAGTGAGTGAGTGAGTGAGTGAGGCCATTGTGTGCTAGTGAGAATGGATGACAAAATTTACAAAACGGCATACACACAGGGACTTGATGTTAAAAAAAACAACATGAGTGCTTGTTCCATTATCTTTAAAATAAAAGGATTTTTAAAAAGGAAGTATATATATCATGTATACATAAAAACACTGACTCATGCATTTGGAACTTAAAGTCCCATTTTTATATAAAAGAACTAAAGCTGAAGACGTCAAAGCCTGGAAAGCAGCCTAGGAGAGCCCTGTACCTCAGCAGCCTCTGAGAACCAGGCAGGCCCCTCAGATATATACCAAGCATTGGAGTTTTGGGGCCTTTGGATATTCCAAGAATTAGAACATGACTGACAACAACATGTAAAAGCAGTGAAGGTAACGTGTTGAAGTTAGTGGAATATCCTACAGCAAGACCGGCTGATCACTCAAAACTGTTCAGTCACAGAGAGAGAGAGAGAGAGAGAGAGAGAGAGAGAGAGAGAGAGAGAGAGAGGAGAGAGGGAGAGAGGAGAGGAGAGGGGGAGAGAGAGAGAGAGAGAGAGGGGGGGAGAGAGAGAGAGAGAGAGAGAGGAGGGGAGGGGGGGAGAGAGAGAGAGAGAGGGGGAGAGAGAGAGGGGAGAGAGAGAGAGAGAGAGAGGGAGAGAGGAGAGAGGGAGAGGGAGAGAGGAGAGAGAGGGGAGAGAGAGAGAGAGGGAGGAGGGGGAGAGAGAGAGAGAGAGAGAGAGAGAGAGAGAGAGAAAGAGGGAGGGAGAGAGGGATAGGGGGAGAGAGAGAGAGAGAGAGAGGAGAGAGAGAGGAGAGAGAGAGAGAGAGAGAGAGACAGACAGACAGACAGACAGACAGACAGACAGACAGACAGACAGACAGACAGACAGACAGACAGACAGACAGACAGACAGACAGACAGACAGTAAAGTTCAATCTCCTGGCTTCTAATTTTCACTGTCACTTAAAACTGTCCACTGGACAACACTGGAAGCTGGAACACATCACCTCCCTCCATTGATGCTGAAGAGAAAGAACACTGATCCCAGACCAGAAGAACTTGAGAGACATGAGGCAGTAGTACATGACAACAAGGATGGAGGAAGTCACAAGGATGGATGGGCCAGAGATGCAACAGAAGAAAAGCAACACAAGAAAAACACAGTGCTTGTAAAGGATGGGACAGATATGGGGGGTTTGCATTCCTTTGAGACAGAGCAAGACAGATTGTAACTGATGGTACTCATGTGCTAGCAAAATACTTCCAACTCATCCCATCTCAAAAGCACTCCAGAGTACCCAAGTTTAAATTTCTGCAATATAAAAATAGTTTTATTCCCACACTTGTGATTAGATTAACGTCCCAGCGGCGATTTCCTTTTTTTTTTCCCACCTAAATTCTGCTGCTTAATAAGTGCATAACAATAAATCTTAACTGACCCAGAGCAAGCAAGTGAGTGAGCAAGAGAGAGAAAAATGGAGGGAGAGGGGGGGGAAGAGAGAGAGAAAGTGGTGGAGGAAGGGACTGGAGGGGGGGGGGGGAGGCAGGGGTTCGCGCTAGGATTTTTTAAAACCGGTACTGCGAGTTACCGTTTCAGAGATATCTTGACCAACTCCCCCAAAATCGGTCCCCAGAAAAGAAAATCTGGTACATACTGTGAACAAAACGAAACTATTCAGTGAGGGGTGGGGGGAGGGGGAATTGTTCGGCAGCAAAACTAAATCTGAATTGAACGCAAATCTCTCGGACTTCGACGCTTCTTGGGCACGAAGCCACGCAGGAAATAGGATTTTTTTCCTAGCGCCTGTGTCACTGTCTGTGTCAGTCTGTTGTTTTGCATGGCATCATTCGTGTGACTTGTATTAATTAATATTCCTTTTTCTTGTTTCTATGCTTAGCGCTCATCTAGATCTTTCATTCAATTTAGATTTAGTTTTCGACTCTTCTCTCTCAAAGCAACGCGCAAATTCATAGTCATAGACCCTTCGCTTTTCTTCGTAAGAGCAGGCCATCGGTGCCGGTGGGAACAGATGACATTTACAAAACTGCATACACACGGGGACTGGATGTAAAAAAAAAAGCACAGGAGTGCTTATTCCATTATACTCGATATAAAAGATTAAAAGAATAAAGAATAAATCAATGTAGGCCCCAGTTACTCATTGTGAATGGAAGTCACTGTCATGCCGAGAAGAGCGCGAAGCTCTATTCTTTCACAGTAAAGCCTGCTGTTCTGCGTGCTAGGCTAATCAGGCTGGTGCCAAAGATGTTCGTTGGAAGGGGTGGGAAGGGGTAGGTGCGTAAGCACAGTACAGGCGCATGACAGACTGTCAGAAAATGTCACTTCAGACTTTTTTTTTTTGAGACGGAAATCTAATTGGTCACAGGCAAACAGAATCGGTACGCGGTACCGGCTGCTTCGAAAATTTTTGGTATTCCCTGTTTACAATCGGTAAAATACCGACAATTACCGGTTATCGCGAACCCTGGGAGGGGGAGGCAAGGGAGATTCAGAGCTCAGGAAGAAAAGGGACGGAAAATTTTGAAGCATAGAAAAGGCTACCTTTTATCATTTTAAAGTTAAACTGTATTCATTATTTTAATGGACGAACTATTTAATTTCATTGATTTTTTTAAATCATATAATATCTTATAACAGTTTAATTTATGTGCACATGCGAGTGGCGTGCGTCCATGCATGTGTGTGTGTGTGTGTGTGTGTGTGTGTGTGTGTGTGTGTGTGTGTGTGTGTGTGTGTGTGTGTGTGTGTGTGTGTGTGTGTGTGTGTGTGTGTGCGCGCGCGTGCGTGCGCATGTGTGAGCTGATGTTAGGTGTTTTTTTTTTTATTATTTAAAAAGACTGTTCAATATCTTAATAGAATAAAGTACCAATTTAATTGATAAGTATTTGAATTTGTGCTAAGCAAAGAAAAACTCTTTTCAGTCTTCTTCTTCATCATCAAATGCTCAGACAGCAGCCACTCCTGTCTGTCATAAATATTCATGAGTGAAAATGTGTTACACTTCCATTATGTGCCTGACAAGTCGGGCCTAGCACATCCAACTTTGGCAAGCAAGAGAATGGTTATCTTTATTTTATTTTATTTTTCTATTATTTTTTTTAGACCACTTAATGTCACAGCAAATTGCGTGAAATTTGGGCTGCTCTCCCCGGGGAGAGCACCTCACCACAAGTGCAGCCCCTACCCATTATATTTTTTCCCCCTCAGGGATGGTGTCTAAACAAAGACACCTGTGTGCATGCTGGTTTATTATAATTTTGTCATCCACTCCTACCGGCACACAACAGCCTGCTCTTCCCAAAGGCAGAACGGGGTTTTAACATAAGCGTAAGATGTTCTGCATGCATTCGCACACAGGGCCTCGGTTTATAGTCTCATCCGAATGAATCTTTAAGTCTTTCTGGAAAAAAGGCTGGAGAATGGAGCAAGAAGGCAGAAAATAGACAACAAGAAGTGGCAGGAAGAAAAGGAAGAATGCTGAAACAGAGAAGGATAGAAAAGTGGGAATTCCTAGCACAAAGTTTCCGAACAGTGGAGATGCTATTTATATTGACAGGTATCCGGCATCCCCATAAGGAACCACCTGTTCAGTAAAACAAAAAAAATTTAAATAATAAAAAGACACCCTTTAACCCTAGTAGCCCGGTTCCTGGAACATTCCAGGATGACCTTTCAAAGCCACACTGCAGATCCCGGAATATTCCGGGATGATGTAGGTGGTCATAAATGAAGGCTCATTTTTGCTTTCAAAGGTCACCCAATGAATGTTAAGGCAAGTGTAGGTACACATAAAGGGTTGAAGGTCGTTCAAAACACGCAAGCACCAAAAATTTTGATTGGTTTAGAGGGTAATTTTTAGTTTTTTCAGACTAGTCACAGTCATCTTGAACAAAAATGGCAGCAAAGCGTTTGTGCCAGAATTTCTTGAAGTGTTTTGCAATTTTTCTATTTCTACAATATTGACGGCGAAAGGAGTTTTAGAAGCTCAATCTTGTTGAATTAAACAATGAAAGAGATGATAAAGTAAGGGTTATGAAATATTTTTGAAAACTTCGGAAAAATTTATCACGATCCGACCAAATCAAGTGGTGCTAGTTTTGCCAGGATGCACTTATTCACTACTTGGCGATTTTAACGTTATACATTGTTTTACTTTATTTTGATGCAACAAGGCTTCGAAATTAACTGTTGTTAAGTCAAATTGATATGCTGCCGAGTACTTTGCATCACACAAAATCAAGCAATCATTGTAGTTTCATAATACAAAGCCGCCACTTTATACAAAGTGAGTGTTCATCGCCATGATGATTGCGATGGCGTCAATCATTTCACTGGACTTTTCCAAGTATTTGACAACCGATAAAGCAACACAAGCTCCTTAATTTATCAAAACTCATGTCAAGAGATAGAATTTACCTAACCACGACGATCACAATGGCGTTGATCGTTTCACTGGACTTTTCCAAGTATTTGACGACTGATAAAGCCACCATAAAGCAACAACATCAGCTTCTGCACAAATACCACCTTTACAAATCCCTCGTGATATCTATCCTCCTATATGGCTGTGAAGCATGGACTCTGACAGCAGATTAGAGAGGAGAATCCAAGCATTCGAGAACAAGTGCCACAGAAGACTCCTCAGAATATCATACAAAGAACACAAGACCAATAACTATGTGAAAGAAGAAATCAAAAAGCGTGTGGGCCCCAAGAGCCTTTGCTCTCCACCATAAAGAGGAGAAAGCTGATGTGGTTTGGTCACACCACAAGACACAACACCCTAGCAAAAAACCATCCTGCAAGGAACAGTCGAGGGCAAGAGAAGAAGAGGCCGCCAAAAGAAATCATGGTTGACAACATCAAAGACTGGACCGCCCAACCCCTGCAACATCTCCTACTAGCCACACAGGATCGTGAAGCATGGAAAAAGATCGCTGTTGTGTCTTCTCTCATGTCCCCCTACGTCCTTTGGGACATGGGACTGAGTGAGTGAGTGAGTGAAAGCCACGCAAGCTCTTTATTATTATTTTTAAAAACTAATGTCAAGAGTATTTTTCGAATCATGACATTTTTGTACTGCAACAACATTGCATATCATGTTAAAATCAATCTGTGGCTCTGACGTCACGACAGTGATAAGTTGTGTTCACACAATTTTGTTTCACTTATTTATTTTTTACATTATCATAAACACTACCTGCTGCTATGAAATTCCACTCATTTAAAAGCTTGTAGTCTCAGCTTTCCAGTGATTTACAACTTTACACACTTAGTTCAGTTTTACATATCAATATCAAGGGTTGTTTAACCCCAGCCTGCTTCAAAACAACACTGGCCACTGTTAATTCCGCCAGCAGCACAGAGAACCGCTGCCGTTGATTCAGCGCTACCAGACACTCTGACATCTTTCTTGCCAACTTACTTGTCCTTCTCCCTGCCTTTCTCTTCTCCTCTTCTGCACCATTCCTCCATGCTCTCTGTTGCTCACCCAGTCCAGGGCTCCTTCTTCCCAGTGTCTCTGTGCTGATCCTATAAAACAGACAACAACAAAATCATTACTCTGACACATCAGTCTACTGGCTGACTGACTTTTCCATTAACCTCCTTAAGCGTTGTTGAAGCACTGCACCGAGTTATTTCAGCACAGTTAATCCTTTTCCATGTCACAGTCTGTTAGCCATCCAGAAATAATCCAAAAAGGCAAACATGTCAAGCTAATATTTTTCTAAGGGAGAGGAGTCTCTCTCTCTCTCTCTCTCTCTCTCTCTCTCTCTCTCTCTCTCTCTCTCTCTCTCTCTCTCTCCTCTCTCTCACACACACACACACACACACACACACACCAAACACACACACACACACACACCACACAAGGAGATTTTTCTCCTGGAGTTATCATCAGTGCCGACTCCACTCTCCCAAAAGTCCTTCAGATGAGACTATAAACCGAGGCCCTGTGTGTGAACGCACGCAGAACATCTTGCACACACGTTAAATCCTGTTCCGCTTTTCGCAAGAGTAGGTCAACATGTGCCAGTGGGAACAGATGACATTTATAAAACTGCATACACAGGGGGACTAGATGTAAAAAAAGCACAAGAGTGCTTATCCCATTATCCTCGATATAAAAAGAAGAAGAAGAAGAAGAAGAAGAAGAAGAAGAAGAAGAAGAAGAAGAAGAAGAAGAAGAAGAAGAAGAAGAAGAAGACGACACACACAAAAGTGAAAAGATGTTAAATCATTTGAAAAACAAAGATTATTGCAAGTTTTTTTATGATTCTGATGGCTAGGAGGAGTTTTAGAGGCTGAATTAGGTTCTGAATTTGGTTGAATTTAACAATGACAGAGACAGTGAGGTAAGGGTTGTGAAATATTTTTGGAAAACTTTGGAAAAATTTATCCTGATCCGACTGAATTGAGCTGTGCTAAGTTTTGGCGGGGGGAGGGGTATTTTGGAGGGGTTTTTAGTTTGTTTTTTTTATCAGATCAGATTTTCATATTTTTTTCCTGTCATCAAGTGCAATGTGACAGAGTCACATGCATAGTCCGGGTCGGAGTGTGCAGTGGTTTGTACCCCGTTTGGACCCAAAACTTTTTCCCCATCCATTAGACCCTGAGTGGTGGTCTGGGCGCTAGTCTTTCAGATGAGGCGATAAAATGAGGTCCCATGTGTTACACATCACTCATCACTCATGGGATTCCAACAAGTGGTGCTAAGTTTTGCCTGATGCACTTCAATGCACTTATTTCCTACTCAGCGATTTCGACGTCATATATTGTTTTACTTCATTTTGATGCAACAACTGAACAAGGCTTCAAAATAACTCTTGTTAAAATAAGTCATTTCAATATTGCCCAGTACTTTGCATCACATGAAATCAAGCGATCGTTGCACTTTTGTCATAGAACGCCACCATTTTGCATGAAATGAGTGTTTACCGCCATGACAATCGCAACGGCGTTGATCGTTTTGCTGGACTTTTCTGAGTATTTGACAACCGATAAAGCTACACAAGCTCCTTATTTTTTTTAAACTAATGTCAAGAGATAGTATTTACTGAATTATGAAATTTTTGCACTGCAACATCCATTATTACCAGCATGAAATGACCTTGTCTTCCGGAAGACAGAACTGGTTTTTAACAGGTGCACAAGATGTTCTGTGTGCTTTTGCGCATGGGGCCTCACTTTAAAAACCCATCCAAAGGTCTCTTGACATTGTTTTTCCCGTCAAACTGGGAAGAAAGGGCAAGGCTGGGAATTGAACCTACAACCTCACGGTTTACCTGTGAGGCAGGTGCATGTCTTAACCTATCCTTACGTTAAGAAAGAGAACCCCTCTTTCCCAGTACATGTGCACTGTGCACATTTGTAAACTAACGTAACCCAGTAGTGGGTGATTGGGATGGAAGGGTTAGTAGATGGTTGGTTACCCAGGCTATAGAGGGTTACCTACAGGAAAAGGTTAACAGTAACAGTCCTTCCATCTTTCTTCTTAGGCCAGTGTTTGATTTGAACCAGCACAACAAACATCTTACAATTATCTACTTCAATAAAAGCAATCAAATACTTTTTTTTTTTCTTTTTTTTTTGGGGGGGTGGGTTGGGGGGGTGGATAAATCCCTCTTCCCCCCAAACAACATCCCCACCATCCTTACCTCTCCACTACACCCCATACAACCTCTCTCTCACCTGGAGATCCAGAAGGTCTGTGGGCTTGCAGGGACCCGGGAGGGGACCCAGACTGTTTACTCCCTGCCGCTGACCCGCCAGACCCAGAATGTGCCGGGGATGCTGAACCTTGTGACTGCTGATCTCTCTCTTGTGCTGTAGACAAGTCATGATTAACTTTGAGTAAATTTTATTTAAATCAAAGTTTCTTTAAAAAATATATATATATGAATTGGAAAATGATGTGTTTGGGTATTAATTCATTCAAGGATCTGGATAGATTAAAATTCCAAAGGAACAGATATCAGATCATGACGAGATAGAAGAGTAGGGTGAATAAAAAAAAAGTTCATTAAACTGTATGCATACACATGTCATAGTACTGGTAATTATACATGTATTCTTGTGTGTATACTATTACTACTATTTCCTGTGTTGTTGTTTAGTTAAAATCTGTTCACTTGATGATATTAGACTATAAATTAAACATTCCAAATGGGAAAAACTCAACAGAAAAAAACAAAAATACCCCCTACCCCCCAAAATAAATTTCTACCCCCCCCCCCCCCCCCCCCAAGCAAAAAAATAAACAAAACAAAAACCACCACCAAAACACATAACAAGACTAAGTTCTAAACATATTCACTAATTGAAGTAATTCAGTTATCTACATGCATGTATATAATTTTCTAATACAGATATTATTAGTATTAACCAGAATAAATTCAGTTTTTATATTGCCATGAAATGTTCAACTCAGCAAGCCACGTCACAT
Organism: Stramonita haemastoma; assembly: GCA_030674155.1. NCBI lineage: Eukaryota > Metazoa > Mollusca > Gastropoda > Neogastropoda > Muricidae > Stramonita > Stramonita haemastoma. The sequence goes on along the minus strand of CM060324.1, from coordinate 19,388,051 downwards.
TTTTTTTATAGTACTTAGTCTTCCGGTATATATATAATTGAGACTTGAATTGTCTTATTGTCTATAAAAATTTGGATAAACAAGTAATGCAATATTTCATGTCTGCTTTGAAAAGTTTCCATGTGTATGATTTTTTCAATACTGAAAAGTGAAATAATGACTCATTGACTGTCAATTCTCAAATCATGTGATGAAAAATTTGCCATCATGCAGATTCTGTAAGGGCAATTGCTTTCCCAAGGTCAAGTTAAATCTTTTGAAAAACAAAGAAACAGACAGAGCAAAATGTTTATGGCCCAACTAACTCAGTAGCTGGAAGGCCATGTTAAGACCATTTCTATTCACTAAAACAGATTAACAGAAACAAATTCAACTAAAAACAACAATCACGAATAAGACATGAGGCTCTTCAATTCAAAAACAAACTACCAACAAAATTGCCTACAATAACTTGAAGACACCAGGTTCTTCAATTCAAATATAAACTATTGGCACTAAAAGCTGAAACCAAACAAATTCATCAAACATAACACTGGGAAAATAAATCAGGCATTTGTTATGCATGCATGTGCATGTATTCATTGGTTAGAGCTGCATGGGTCACCAATAGTGAGAATACTGAGATTCTTGAGTATGTGACTATTCAGGCAGCCGCATTCTATCTTCTGGGATGATGTCTAAACATGACAACAATGTACATGTCTGTATACTAGTTTGTCTGGGATTTTTTTTTTTTTTTTTTTTTTGGGGGGGGGGCGTTTTTTTTTTTGTATTGTTTTTTCTGCACTCTAGATGACCCTGGAGATGGTGACCCCCATCCCCCCTCAAGCACAATGCATAATTTTCCCTCATATGACAGGATACAATAGTTGCGTCTATCTTCAAAGAAGTAGAAAAAGAATAAGAATGTTCATGCTTCTTTAACCCACTGAACGCTGACAGGAATTATGGGATCTTAAATTGATCTCTGATCTTTGATCTCTTGCATGGTGCATAGCACTGGCAGGTCTGCACTCAAGATGACCCTGCAGATCGTAAAAATCCCCCCTTCAAGCACAACGTATTTTGGCTCATATGACAGAAAACAGTAATTGTCTGATCGTTGGAAGGAGTAGAAAAAGAAGAAGTCTAAGAATTTAGCAGCTGCCACTACCTAGATCTGAAACCACGTGCGTGGACCCAGGGCATTGAAACCAAATCAAGTAGAACACTTTACAGCTACAAACTCACCTTGCAGGTATCCTCTCCTTGTATGCCACGATTTGCCATAGAATGTAATTCCACAATTTATCCACACTGAAATCGATGGATTAATGCCACTGATCACTCATTAGCATCAAAATCGATAATTACGGCTTTTTTTTTCAAGATGGCGACAACAGCGTTCGTTCCGGATGTTGCCAAAATTAGGCTGACCAATCAGTGATCTTAGCGCATCGCATGGCGGTTCTCAAACGGCATTCTGATTCTCAGTTTGTATTTTTACTAGACTAGTGGTGATCTCAATGCGTCGTGTGTGTGTTGTGTGTGTGTGTGTGTGTGTGTGTGTGTGTAAATGCAAGTATGCATATGTGTGCTTGAGTATACATGCATGCATACTCTGTGTGTGCGTCTGTGTGTGTGTGTGTGGTGAATTTAAATGCTTGTATGCCTGTGTGTGCTTGAGTATAACATTATGAATGCATACACTGTGTAGTGTACCTTTGGGTGCAAGAGACACTGATACTGACAGTTTTATTGTCCATACAGCATTAGAGAAGAGAAGAACAGAGAGAGAGAGAGATGAACAATATTTATAGTCATTAAAGTTGTTACGCCATTGTGCACTGCTTCACATAAAACAAGCCCGGCATGACGCAATTTACAATGCCACAGAATCTAGCACCACGTTGTTTTTTGTTCTTTATATGGACAATCTCAGAGAATCTGTAGCAATCACTAGCTATTCCATAGTCACTGTCACCGTAAACAGCCTTCACTCGTTTGTCACAGGAATGACTTGAACCACCAACTTCAAATTCTGTGGTGTGTATGGGTATTATTTTTTTTTTTATTTTTTTTTTAATCCTATTCTTTTATTTCGAGAATAATGGGATAATAAAACAAAACTGTGTGTTTTTTTACATCCAGTCCTTGTGTGTATGTAGTTAAAATTGTACTTTTTTTTCATCCCTTCCCATGCACAATGGCCTACTCTTTCGAAAAATGGAACGGGTTTTAACGTGCGCGTAAGATGTTCTGGGTGTGTCTCATCCGAAGGACTTTTTGGGGACTTGGAGAGGAGGAATTGGGGTAGGCTATGTGTGTCTTCCCTTTTGAAAGCTGGACAGTTTGGCAAGTGCTTTGGCAGCAGGCTGTCTTGCTTTTGCTTGATGAACCAGTAGGTTATGTGCTCTCTCACCATCCAGAAAGAGAATGCCAATGCGAAATTTTATCCAGGAAGGCCACTGACCCATTCTGAAGGGCCTGTACAATATTTTTTATATCAAAATGAATGACAATCATTTTACAAAAGAAATCAAAGTTTTCATGCAAACAGTATACCACAATCTTTATCTTATGGCTATATATATTGCGTCTGGTCAGTGCTTTGTGTGTATGTAGGGTATGATAACAAATTCCTTACGGTAATTTCATTGGAGCATGACAACAAGACGTAACTGCACACAAATTCCGGTAATATTTCTCTGCAATATATTCTTCCCCAACGGCATACGCTGCACATAAAATATGAAGTGAATTTCATCCTCCCTATCAGACTTACCCAATGGACGTAACACCTGATTTGTATTAGTTGTCTTACTGAATCTTACTAAAATCTATCAATATAGATGAAACACCGAATCTTAATTTAGTAAAAGCATTTCTTACAAATGTATTCATGTTTATTTTCAAGTATGATTCCATTAAGTGATTGTGCATCAGTAGAGCATATGATTGCGTACATGCGTACGTGTGTGCGTGTGTGTGTGTGCGTGCGTACATGTGTGCGTGTGGGGGGGGGGTGCTTGCTTGCTTGCTTGGTTTTAACGTCTGCCCACTAAAAAGTGGTTTGTTTTTTTTTAATTGTGTGTGTTTTATTTAGGTATTAGGCCATAGCCCCTTGGGCTTTCTGAAGGGTAGTTACATATAATCCTGAACGACAAAAACCACAACAATTATATTTTCTAACCAGCTGCAGCATTGGGAAGCTACAACGTTACGAGGAAGTTAGTAAGTATACATTTCTTGTGTGACGGTAAAGCAGTGTTTCCCCTTTTCAATGCATAATAAACAAACATGGCAAGATGTGTTAAAGTCGCCTTTTATTTGGTCACCACGGAGAGAGAGAGAGAGAGAGAGAAGAGAGAGAGAGAGAGAGAGAGGAGAGAGAGAGAAGAGAGAGAGAGAGAGAGAGAGAGAGAGAGAGAGAGAGAGACAGACAGACAGAGAGACAGAGAGACAGACAGACAGACAGACAGACAGACAGACAGACAGACAGACAGAGACAGACAGACAGACAGACAGACAAGACAGACAGACAGACAGACATAGACAGACAGACAGACAGAGATATACAGAGAGAGACACAGAGAGAGACAGACAGAGACAGACAGACAAAGACAGAGAGTGAGAAGGCAAGGCAAAGCAAGGCAAAAGATTTAATTCCTTAGGCCTCTGGCTCTTAGAAGTGTACATAACAACGCAGACACAACACAGGAGACACGAATCACGACTAAGCCACGTCAAGAAGATAAAAATCAAAATAACATCATTGTCTGTCTTCTGCATCAGCAGTGTGTGTGTGTGTGTGTGTGTGTGTGTGTGTGTGTGTGTGTGTGTGTGTGTGTGTGTGTGTGTGTGTGTGTGTGTGTGTGTGTGTGTAATTGTAAGCACACATAAATTACTAACTGTACAAAATCCCCATATTTCGGACTTCACTCCATCCTCCTCTTGTTGATCAATGCCTGTCTACTTGTCCTTTCTTCTCTGTGTGCGTGTGCGTGCATAAGCGTGTGTGTGTGTGTGCGTATATGTATGGTTGCGTACGCGTGCGTGTGCGTGCAATAGCATAAGTGTGCGTGCATAGTAATTTAGTAGTAGGCACCCATCAGTCTCGGAAGACTATGGAGTTGCGCTCTAGTCTTTAGAGCGCAAAGCCTGGGTAGGTATGTATGGAGGGCAAGCTGTTACCCATGCAGCAGACCCCCCTCTCCACGCCACTGGAATGATCCATTGGAAAGGCAATGACCGATACGAATGGTTCCAGTACCGTCGCAGGAGCCACCAGAACGTTGCCATATAGCCTATAGCCCCGAGCCACCCTGGGACTCCAACTCCCTGATTTTTCCTCAGGGATGGTATCTAAACACGACACCTGTGTGCATGCTGTTTTTTTTTTTTTATTTTGTCATACGCTCCTACCTTTGACAGAGTGTGGTATGCAGGCCTTTGGCAAGTCCTCAGGAAGTTCGGCATTGAGGAGGGTCTCATCCAGATCATAGAAGCGCTGTACAGCACCTCCAGCAGTGTAGTTCTCCTCAACGGCCAAGTCGGAGACTACTTCAAGACCACAGTCGGCGTCCGTCAGGGCTGCTTGCTCTCTCCAACCCTCTTTAATCTATTCCTGGAGAACATCATGAGGGAAACACTTTACGACTTCCATTCTATCATCTCAATAGGAGGGCGACCCATTAACAATCTGCCCTTCGCTGACGATATTGATCTCATGGGAGGCAGCAACAAGGAACTCCAAGACCTTACCAACAGACTGGTAGACAGAGCAGGCGCATACGGGATGGAAGTCAGCACAGAAAGGAGTAAACTAAAGTAATGGTCAACAGTGCAAACGACACCACAGCACAGATCTACATGAACGACCAGCAACTGGAAGAAGTAGACGCTTTCAAATATCTTGGCGCTACCCTCACGAAAGATGGACGCTCCACGACAGAGATCAAGACCAGGCTAGGCATGGCAACATCAGCTATGGCAAAACTGAACAAGATATGGAGAAGCAACAACATCAGCTTCTCAAATTGTCTACATCCATGGTCATCTCCATCTTGCTCTACGGCTGCGAAAGTTGGACAATGACCGCTGAAACCACCAAGCGGTTCCAGACATTCGAGACAAAATGCTCCAGGCGACTGCTTAGAATTTCCTGGAAGGATCGGAAAACAAACACCTATGTGCGAAGTCAAGTCGCACTGATGGCTGGTCCTCAGGAACCCCTACTAGCCACTGTCAAGAAAAGGAAGCTGGCATGGTTCGGCCATGTCACACGCCACAACACCCTCCCCAAGACAGTCCTACAAGGAACGCTAGAAGGTGGCAGATGCCGAGGCAGATAAACCAAAAGCTGGATGGATAACATCAAGGAGTGGACCCGCCTGGACAGTCCAACACTCATTCGGAAGGCGGAGGACAGGGCTGGATGGCGACGGCTGGCTGCAGAATCGTCTCTCATGTCTCCTCCACGACCGTTCTGGTCATGAGAAAGAAGAAGACGCTCCTACCGGCACACGATGGCCTGCTCTTCCGAAAGGCGGAACGGGGTTTTAACGGTGCGCAAGATGTTCTGCGTGCGTTCGCACACGGGGCCACCTCGGTTTACAGTCTCATCCCAATGACTTTGACATTCAGTTCGATTTTTTCGTCAAACTAGGAAGAAAGGGCGAGGCTGGGTACAAACCCAGAAACTCACGGTTTAGGCCTACATACTGGCAGGCGAACATCTTAACCATCCTGCCACCGTCCTGCCACCGTGCGTGCATAAGTGTGCGTGTAATAGAATATGTGTGCGCGCGTGCGCGTGTGTGTGCGTGTATGTGTGTTCTATTCTATTATTTGGAGTTATGTATGCGTGCGCGCGCGCGCGCGCGCGCGTGTGTGTGTGTGTGTGTGTGTGTGTGTGTGTGTGTGTGTGTGTGTGTGTGTGTGTGTGTGTGTGTGTGTGTGTGTGTGTGTGTGTGTGTGTGTTTTCTATTCTTTTATTTCGAGGATAATGAAAATAAGCACTAACTACACTACAGGAAATTAGCAATGTGGCACCCCATCAATGCAAACCCAATTTCTACAGTCGCTTAGAACCTTGTTCAAAGAGTTGGTATGAATGGCATGCAGATATTCATTTCAAATTGTTTTTCAAATCCGACACTCAAAATTAAATAGGATATATGAATGTTAGATATTGTTCCGCTGCATACACGGTAATATATGTTTCTCACAAATTTTGTCCGAATGCCTTTAACTTAAGTCTATTAATGATACAAATAGTTGACCACACTTGAGAATTATCTACTCCAAAATGAGAAGAAAGAACATGAGTAAGCTCAGACAAGGTAGAAGAACTATTCGGACAACATCCAGCGTCTTCCTGTTTTTTTCTTGCGTGTTTCCAGCAGGCACTTTCAATCATGCTATAACCTTCATGTATAGAAATAGGTATCCATCATACAGGCACAATGTGAATATTTTGCCGTTGCAGCTTTGTCAACTTTTTCATTATAATATATATTGTGATGCGATGGCACCCAACAAAAAGTGCTGCCAGTACCTCGTAACATTAGAGTGTACATTATGATTTATTTCATTAATGAGACCTTGTGTAATAACGGCCCTGAATTCTTTTGAGAATGAAAAGGTGACATTGAATCATCTCTAAATCATCACTGATCACAAAAAAGAACCTGATGTATGGTCCTAGGAAAATCAAGTACATAATTTCAAGCCATTAAAATAGCAGTCAACTGTGCCGTAAAGACTGGGTGATTCCTCCCAATGTGGTATATTTTTTCAACCTTTAAAGATGGAATAATAAAGGCTGCTCCTCCCTCATTGCTCTTGAGAAGGGACCCACCAGTATAGATTTTAAGATGTGAAGGATAATTAGTGATTATAGGCTATGATCTTTCACAAAGGTGCTAATAATATTACTTCCTTTCTCCTTTTTGAAGCTAGAGTGATCCATGTCAAAATTAGCTCTTTGAAGTTCCCATGACGGATAGAGAGATAAATGAGGCATAAGTAAAAAGGTAAAGGTGTCCAATAACCTGTGTGGTCGTAGGGGAGCAAGGTGTCAGAGGCCTCAGTTTCTCTACGGGCCAGCATGTTGAGGGTGGCGCCCATCTCTCCCTCGCTGCTTTATCTTCCCTGACCCTGAGGGCAGGTATCCATTTACAGCTGGGTGAACTGCGGGACTGTACTGAAGCCAAGGCGCGCAAACAGTCACGCATCCATTTGGTAACCACGCTCGATGCTGGTTAACATTGGCTGGGAGAAAGCGAGCGCTCTGACCACTGAGCTATCCCGTCCACAAATGAGGCATAAACTGTTTAATCTCTTTGGGATTAATTTCAGATTTGTCAAAAATTGCGGAAATGAAAGGATGGAAAGAAATAAGAGAAGAAATGGTTTTAGCTCTGTTCGGAAAGGGATTGTCGGATCTTAGATTGATCTCATTTTGAATATCATTTTCAACAGCTGAGCTTCTTATGACATACTTTGCCACTGTTAGTTCACGGTATTCATCTAGAGGTAAAATTCCCATAATTTCTGTTTATATGTAGGCTACCTAAAGATGTAGCGTAAGATGGTATACCCATTATTCAAGGCAGGACGGAAAACTTTACAATCTAAGCATTTAAGTTTCTTTAGTAAATATTTTGGCGCACTAAAGTAGCCTACACTTCTTGCCCATAGGTCAGTATAGAACGAGAGCGCTAACGATAGGTGTTTAGTTTTAGAAGTGCTGTATTTTGTGCCCATCGCTGCTTCCTTAAACCTTTTATGAAATCAAGTTTCCTTGCTTTATCTAACAAATAGTCAATATCACGATTCCACGTTAGTTTTGATGTAAGATACACTCCTAAAAAATTTACGAAACATTTGTATTCAACGCACACATCATTAATTTGAAAAAAGGAAGGGATTATGGATCAACTCCATTATTACAGAGTACAAGTAACAATGTTAAGTTTTAGTCGGTGACAACACTATTCCATTTTCAACCATATAAGCATTAAGCTTATTCAGTTCACAATAATATATTTTTCTAATGAATTTTTTTTTAAGTTGTCTTTTTGGTGTTATCTTCTTCATTGTTGTCGTCATCTACATGCAAAGATCATCTGCATATTGAACAAGAACAGCCTTATCGGTCACTGATTTAGGAAGATCATAAAGTAAAAAGTATTAAAGAGATAAGGAGCAATGATAGAGCCTTGAAGTATACCCATAGTAGGAACTCTCTGGGTAGAATAGCCTACGTGTGTCCTATTTTTACTCTTTCGGTCTTTTTACTTTTTATTTCTAAAACTGAGAAAATTTGCAAAGTACGAGTAGAAGTGACCAGATATATATATATATATATATATATATATTATATATATATATATATATATATATATATATATATATATATATATATATATATATATATATAAGTTTGTATAGCAATCTAGTATGCCAGACCTGATTCTACGCTTATAAGTAAATAAAAAAGCAGCAAGAACATTCTTCCGGTGCACGAATTGATGTTTGATGTGCGTAGTTAACTTTATCTAGATGATCAACTACAGATCGGCCTTTTCGAAAACCTGCCTGATTAACTGGTTTTATTTTATTTTTATTCGAGTAATGTTCTAGTCTGTTAAAAATAATCTTTTCCATAAGTTTTCCTTGTGTGAAGTCAGTGCAATGGGTCTGCAGCTTTTGATGTCTTCTTTGGATTTTCCTTGTTTTAATATTTGTATTTGTATTTGAACCACTTTATGTCACAGCAGATTTCTCTGCGTGAAATTCGAGCTGCTCTCCCCGGGGAGAGCGCGTCGCCACATGTGCAGCGCCTACCCATTTTTTTTTTCTTTTTCCTGCATACAATTGTATTTGTTTCCCTGTCAGAGTGGCTTTTTTCTACAGAATTTTGCCAGGGTCAACCCCCTTGTTGCCGTGAGTTCTTTTACGTGCGCTAAATAGTGTGTAACACACGGGACCTCGGTTTATCGTCTCATCCGAAAGACTAGCGCCCAGACCACCACTCAGAGTCTAATGGATGGGGGAAAAGTTTTGGGTCCAAACGGGGTACGAACCACCGCACACTCCGACCCGGACTTTTTGCTTTCTAGACAAGGCCCGTTACCACCTAGACCACCGATCCACCATATAAAGAGACAATGATTGACTGTTTCCAGATTAGGGGGAGTTTGCCCTCAGCCCAGTACTTCTAAAATAAATCATTTTTTTCATTCAACACGAAAACCGAATTTTCTGGCAAATGCTTTAACATTTCATTTTGACATAGCATCCATTCCACTGATGTTCTCTTATTGCTTAGAGACTGTATAGGGTATACCACCTTGTTTTTAGTTATGGTAGACTGATTTTTGCATTCATATAATTTGTAATGTATTATCAAGGACAGGATCTGTGTATAGATCTTTTTAGATCTGTTTGTATTTCTTCTGCCTGGTAGCCACTGAGTTGAAGTTGAAGAAAGTAACTCTTCATTGCGTTGATACACATGTCAACAAAAGCTTCTCCCTTGTCTAAATTAGTAGGGAAATCTTTTCAATTTGTCTTGATTTGAAAAAAAGGTAAATTTACACCATGTTTCATGTGGTTAACCCTTTTCCACAGCTCCTGTAGATCTCTATGAGAACTGACTTCTTCGCCACATAGACTGGACCAGAAATCCCTTTTCCCTGTTGGATGACTATCAGCCTCTTTGTTAGCTCTCTTCAACATAAGGCGATTTTCTAACCATTTGCTTTTTAATTAGGTTTTAAACATTACTTTCTTTTCATCCACAGCTTTCTGGCAGGCAGCGTTCCACCATATGTTACCTTTATGTTTATCAGATTTTACAGACGGCAGTTTACAGATAGAATTATCTGCAGCCTTTAATATGGTGTCGGTAAGTTTAAAATCAAATTAGCTAATATTCTCTTCTTTTAAAGAGTTGGTGTCTTCCGCTCTTGATAGGGGTAAAAACTTGATCCAATCAGCAATATTATCGTTATATTTTGGAATGGTATCCTTTACTTTGTCAGTTTGCACTGATTTACCAAAATAGAGTTATAACAATTAGCACATGGTCACTTCCCAATGTATCGTTCAACACTTCCCATGTAGGCCTACAATGAGGAGCTAGAATGGGAGAAATGAAGGAGAGATCAATGACACTATCTCTTTGATTTGAAAATTATTGGGAATCCTGGTTATTCGACCATAGTTAAGGAGACAGAGAGATGAATCTACGATATTTTCTACAAAACGTGGACTGGTGATAGTTATACAGTTATAACAGTGTGTGTGTGCGTGTATGTGGCGCGCGCTTGTGTATCTGTGTGTGTTGTGTTGTGTGTGTGTGTGTGTGTGTGCGCGCGCGCGCGCGCGCTGTGTGTGTGTGTATATGTGCATGCGCGTGTGTATGTCTGTGCGCGCGGTGCGTGTGTGTAAGTGTGGTGTGTGTGTGGGGGTGGGTTTATTCCATAAGTCACTGCTTGAATACAAAAGGTTCATTAATATATATTATTGTAGGCTACAGGTTTAAAAAAAAAAAAAAAAAGTAGAAAAGTATTATAGGTGATTTCTGGGTCTTGAAAATGCAAAATATTAACAGTTGTGTCTATCTATAGATCATACTATGCTGGTTCATTTTGAAACTTTTGGTAATCTTCCAGGCACATTTTGGTTAACAACTTTTTGTATAATTTAGAAACACTGTGCGTGCGTACGCGCGCGCGCGCGCGCGCGCGCGCGCGCGCGCTGTGTGGTGTGTGTGTGTGTGTGTGTGTGTGTGTGTTGTTTGTGGCGCGTGCAGGCTATTTATTTATTTTATTCTATTTAACTTAATTTAACTTAATTTAATTTCATTTTATACCACAATGTCACAGCAAATTTCTATGCGTGACATTCGGGGCTGCTCTCCCCGGTGAGAGCGCGTCGCCAAAAGTACAGCACCTACCCTTTTTTTTTTCTTTTTCCTTTTTGCAACTGATTTGTTTCCCTGTCAGAGTGACTTTTTTCTACAGAATTTTTCCCGGGACAACCCTACTGTTGCCATGGGTTCTTTTAAGTGCGTGTGTAACACACGGGACCTCGGTTTATCGTCTCATCCGAAAGACTAGCACCCAGACAACCACTCATGGTCTAATGGATAGAGGAAAAGTTTTGGACCCAAACGGGATTCGAACCACCGCAACATTCCGACCGGGAGTTTTCGCTCCCTAGACAGGCACGTTAGCCTACCTCTAGACCACAGATTCACAGGGATCTATGCTGACTCTACTCTCTCGCCTAAAGTCCTTCCATGAGACAAAGCTAGGCCTATAGTATAGCCTAGTATAATATAAACCGAGGCCCCGAGTGCGAACGCACGCATAACATCTTGGGCACACGTTAAATCTTGTTCTGCTTTTCAAAAGAGAAGGCCATTGTGAGCCGGTATACACACGGAGATTGGATGTGAAAAATATCAATAAAAAAAAACATGAGTGCTTCTTCCATTATCCTCAAAATAAAAGAATAAAATAAGTTATAAACACACACACACACACACACACACACACACACACACACACACACACACACACACACACACACAGGCGCGCGCGCGCGCACACACACACACACATGACAACATGGGGAAGAGAGAGAGAGAGAGAGAGAGAGAGAGAGAGAGAGAGAGTTTTGTGTGTGTGTGTGTGGTTTTAAAAGTACGGACAGAAAATACTAAAATATCAGTAGGAAACAAAGATGTAGGCCTATAAATACCGCACAACTGACGTGACGTGGACAGAGAGACTTACCTGACTGGCACTGTGGACGGAGCTCAACACATCCAGTGTTGGATGGATGAGGGTCAGCACGTTGCACGGTGCAGCTCAATGTATGGCTATAGGCCTAGGCCTAGCTACACACAGAATGGAGAAGACAGAAAATGTTAACACGCAGACTAGCCTAAGCTTGATGATGATGGATGGTGCTGGAGATAAAACAATGTTTATGTCTTTCTTTTAATGTCTCTTCACTAAATAGCGGATTTTAGACTGTGTGTGTGTGTGTGTGTGTGTGTGTGTGTGTGTTGTGTGTGAAGAACACTTAACTAGGCCTACTGATGCAGTCAGCCACAAGTCAATAGTTGGATGTAGGCCTAGCCTATGAAAAGCCACAGCAGACAACACCAATGATGACTGGAGATAGGCTAGGCTAGGCTAGAATGACTGATATCCAGCCACCAGATAATTGAGTCACACTGTTCACAGCACATAGATAGTAAGCTACATAAAACAAAGTCTGCTACTGAAAACATCTGCATATCAAAATATTGATCCTCAACTGGTTTACTTGGCAGAGTACAAAAATCACAAGTTTCCATGAAATAGGAAGCACACACACAGAACAATCCCTAAAAAAAAACCTCACAGAGAGAGACAAAAGGCGGGTTTGGTTAGGGTCTACTTTGGTTAGGCCTATAGCCTACTAGTCGAGCGCAGATACTCTAGTTCTGTCGAGCGTGAGGTATTGTAAATTCGACTAAACCTTGTTTTGTGAGATATATTAGGTTTTTCAACGGATTTTGAAACTGTAATATGTCTTTATTTGAAATCCGTTGGAGGCCAAGTTGGGAATCTTGGGCAACTCTTGATATAAAGCATTTGTATTTATCCCTACTCTAATCACTTTTCTGGCATCGCGGCGGCGTTCTAAATTTAGCTGACCGGGATTTTAGAAGACCATCCCAATAGGCGCAGGGGAAGCGGCTTCTATAAACAGTGGGCCAGTTGCATGCCAGGCGCCCTGCGGCCTTATTTTCACCCCCCTGAAACAGAATGGGCTCGCTCACAGAGGAGTCGTGCTGGCGTTTGGCTTTTACACATGTGTGTTGTGTTGACCAAATTGTTCCAGTGACACTTCTCATCATGTTTCTTTTGTGAAGTACAATCCTCGATTATTAAAATATGCACACCATTTCGTCAAACATTCATGGCAGATCGACTGTGTGAGTGGATGTGTCTTGAGAAGCTGTTAAGCTTGATCAGAAAGAACATTGTCTTCACCCTGAATCTTTCCTGTACCTTATTTTAGAATGTGAGCCAGAAAAGATGGAATTTGTGTATTCTTCTTCTTCTTCTCATTGGTTTAATGTCCGTTCACTACAAGGTGATTTAGACAATGGTACATTCATGTTAAGAATGCACTGAAAAGGGGATGAGGGGAAAAAGTGAAAGGATAAAGAATATAATGGATGATGATAAGTTTATACAATTTCATTTATAGTAACTGACCTACTGGTGACTGGCAAATACTTGCTGCAACTGATATTAGGACATGCGACTCGGAATCATACAGAACACTTTGGAAATTTCCGTATTTTTCCCTTAGATCTATCCCTTTGCTTTTATACGAGGCAATGAGCACAGGGCAATCAAACAGTAGGCCTATATGCTGTAGGGGGGGCGGATAGCCTAGTGGTCAGAACATTGCGCTGGCAATTTGAAGACCCAGGTTCGAGTCCGGTCGAGGAAATTTTCTTCCTGGAGTTAACATCAGTGCTGACTCCACTCTCCCCAAAAGTCCTTCGGATGAGACTTTAAACCGAGGCCCCGTGTGCGAACGCACGCAGAACATCTTGCGCACACGTTAAATCCTGTTTCCGCTTTTCGTAAGAGTAGGCCATCGTGTGCCGGTGGGAACAGATGACAAGATTTACAAAACTGCATACACACGGGGACCGGATGAAAAAAAGCACATGATTGCTTATTCTGTTATCCTCGATATAAAAGAATAAATAAATAAATAAATAAATATGGTGGACTGATATAATAGCAGAACAAGTGCAGAAAACATTTTTTGAATATTTAGTTTTCCAAGCATTTAGACGTAATTTATGAATTATAATTTCTTTATTTCGTGGGCAACACAAACGATTTAAGTGAAATCTAAAAAACTTTGAATATACAGAGTTTGCAAGAGTTGAAATAATTTCAAATGAAGATAAACGTAGACCTATACTATTAATCATTATGTCACTTGTACATTCTGAAGCACCGGTTTTGCCAGAGAATCTGCCAATTCATTCCAGTAAAGACCGCAATGTGATGGCACCCAGCAAAATGTGAATTTGTGTATGTGTGCGTGTGTATGTGTGTGTGTGTGTGTGTGTGTGTGTGTGTGTGTGTGTGCGCGCGCGCGTGCGCGCGCGCGTGCGTGCGTGCGTTCGTGGGTGTGTGAGAGAGTTCTCTCTGTATATGTGTGTGTTTGTGTGTGTTGTGTGTGTTGTGTGTGTGTGTGTGTGTGTGTGTGTGTGTGTGTGTGTGTGTGTGTGTGTGTGTGTGTGTGTGAAAGAGAGAGAGAGAGAGAGAGAGAGAGAGAGAGAGAGAGAGAGAGAGAGAGAGAGAGTTCTCTCTGGTGTGTGTGTGTGTGTGTGTGTGTGTGTGTGTGTGTGTGTGTGTGTGTGTGTGTGTGTGTGTGTGTGTGTGTGTGTGTGTGTGTGAAGAGAAAGATTTCTCTGTGTGTGTGTGTGTGTGTGTGTGTGTGTGTGTGTGTGTGTGTGTGTGTGTGTGTGTGTGTGTGTGTGTGTGTGTGTGTGAAGAAAGAGAGAGCTCTCCCTGTATGTGTGTGTGTGAACGCACGCGCGCGCGTCTGTGTGTGTATGAGAGAGAGAGAGAGAGAGAGAGAGAGAGAGAGAGAGAGAGAGAGAGAGAGAGAGAGAGAGAGAGAGAGAGAGAAGAGAGAGAGAGAGAAGCAGAGACAGACAGACAGACAGACAGACAGACAGACAGACAGCAGACACACACACACACACACACACACACACACACACACACACACACACACACACACACACCGAGGCAGACAGACAGACAAACATACAGACAGACAGACAGAGAGCAGACAGACAGAGACACAGACAGAGAGACGAAGAAGCGTGTGTGTGTGCATGTGGCGTGTGTGTGTGTGGGGGGGGGGAGTTGGGGGGGGGGGGAGTTGGAGGGGGGGGTCTGTGAAAGATTTTTACGATATTCCAAAACAATTCTTTGGGAAATGAAATGTATGTTTTAAATAGTGTGGTTATGAGGTTAATGCTTATCTACCTATTTTATTGCTGGAGTTTCTAAGTTGCTCTGTGGAAAGAAATATTATTATGCCCAGAATGTCAGGGCCTTCAGGTTCCTTGTTGAAGAACTGCTCAGACCACTCCTGCAATCCAGTTCAAACATCCACGCAATGGCAGATCTGACGACAGTCTTGTCCAAATGTATGTAGGTACAAAGCCTCATGCAAGCTCTGTTTACCATCATGGTATTCGTCAGGGGAGAGAGAGAGAGAGAGAGAGAGAGAGAGAGAGAGAGAGAGAGAGAGAGAGAGAGAGAGAGAGAGAGAGAGAGAGAGAGAGAGAGAATGGTTTATTTGCGATAAGCTTTACGCCCATTCACAAGGGGACAGAGGGATGGGGACTGGGCACAACACATAAATTGGAAACAAAAATACACTGGCAATGACAGCCCAGATGAAACAACATGGCATGGAAATCCATAACATGGGTTTGCAATGATGGAATAGTATCAGTAATAACTACACCTGTGATACAAATTATCATCAGATTCTAGTCATTAGTTTATGATTATACTTATATACGACAACATCATCTGTCATGACACAATTTCAGACTGTCCTCGGTCATCATCATCATCATCATTGGAGCAACTTTGACACATCTCTACAAGCAAATTCTTTTCTAACAGGTTTGGAAGTTGTTGTCACTTGATCTAGCTTACTCAAAAGATTATCCATTCTATTGTTAAAGTAGTCCTGGATTTCTTTAAAGCTGTTCAAAATATCGCCATTCGTGGTTTCTTTGGTCTCACATGTCTGCCCCTCAATAAATTCACCCGAATATTCTGCCTCATTCTCCGCACATTCAGAACCAGACACACTCACGTCTTCCTCACCATCCTCTTTTTCTCTCTTACACATCTCCTCTGCCCTTACTTCTGCACTCATGTCATCACTATCACATTCCTTCCCTTCATTCCCATCTTCAACACACAACTGATCACTTTCCATATTGTCAAATTTGACTGTCACTGTCTGTCTGTCTGTGTCATGTTGTGTCAAGTCAATCTGCTGACTGTCAAAACAGCTTCTTGAAGAAGGAGGGCACGACTTGCACATGGACACATCATTCGGAGCATCAATCTGCGCACGGTTTGCAGCATACACTAGACTAGGCGGGGTGGGTAAGAATAAACGGGAGGGAGACGGAGCCTGTTTGTTTACATTTCCATCACGGTTTGCTCTGTGTGCTTCTGCACGATTTTTGTCGGAGGCACACTTGCGAAAAAGATTTTTTGCGATATGCCCTTTGACCTGGGGTGACAGGAAAATGGTTATTAGCTTTGCCTGTTAATCTCAGAATGATAACAGTCTGGTCACCTCTACGTCCACTTTGAACGAGGACAGTGTCTGCTCTTGCAATGCAGCATTGAGTGCACACTCCAAAGTCACTGGGAGTCCTGTGACTGGCATTTTGATGCACAAAAAGAGAAAAAAACAACAGCACTCCACTCACAGCTCATACAGAAGCGTCTTGCTGGCAGCCAAGCAAGGGAACCCCGGAGAGAGAGAGAGAGAGAGAGAGAGAGAGAGAGAGAGAGAGAGAGAGAGAGAGAGAGAGAAGAGAGAGAGAGCAGCCACTTCAGTTGTTTGCAGTTGAGAAAATGATGCATACTTTTTTGCTGCTGGTCACTCCAACTATGCACACCATGGGCTCTACTGTCTGCATTCCAAGCTACGTCTGCATCTTGATCTGTCCAAAAAATTCATTGCTGGAGGACACTCATGCGCCGTGAAGCAGGACTCTGGAATGACAGATGGTCTGACCTCTTCATGGAGACAACATACATGTGCTTTAGCATGGACCATCTGGGATTATTGGATCCACACTGAATTAGTCAACACTGGTTATTTGGGCAAACTCTCACAGTACAATGACGCAATCCTGCAGGATCTTCAGGAGATGAAGAGAGGGAAAGAATCCCACACAGCTGTTGAGTTTCCAAAAGAAGAACGCAGTACTCGCCTTGAAAGAAGATGCTGTGGACAGAGGGAGAATAAGAGAGGCCTCATATCATAATATAAACTAATGATATGATGTAGTGCCCTCCCTGAACGTTCATGAAACTGCTGAAATTGAATCCCAGCAATGTGAAGATTTGATTTTTGAAAGCCACCAGCCCGCTGGTTTCCACATATGGTTAAGACGCATCAGAACAATGGCTTCTGTAACAAAGAGAGCCCCCAACGACCAGGCTGGACATTCATGATACACAATGAGTTCATTTTTGGTTGTGATCTTGGAATCATGGCCTAAATGAAGGACAGTATCTTACTAGAAACCCTCCTATCTCATGAGTTAGCACCCTTTCTTAATGTCAATGGCGTTATGTCACACAACAGTTAAGTCTGCATTGAAGAACAAGCTGCTGGCTGCACATGGAACACTCGTCTGGACCCTGCAGATGTTGTCATCCTGGATGCCTGTGCTGTACTGTGCACTGTGTCTGGCCTGGCCAGTCTGCAAAAGTGTCAGTTTTTTTTTTAATGCAGCTGTTGCTATCATTCTTTGTTATGCTGAAATTACTTTACAAGTTCTGCATGTAGTCTTTGACAGCTACCTTGAAGTGAGTACCAAGTCATGTTGTCCTGCTGGGTGACAGAAAGGATTCAGCCAGCTGTACACCCTCAGTGAGAGCACATCTCTTTAAAGCAAACATTGGTCTTGAATGGGACAGCCAACAAGCAGCCAGTCATCAAAATGATTGCAGATGAACTGAGTGTCATGGAACCACTGAAGGGAAAGCAGATGATCACGACTAGGCCAGACCTGCAGCCAGTGTGCTAGGTGTTGGTCCACTGCAGACAGCTGCCCACCATGAGGAGGCTGATGTGTTGATGGCGCAGACTGTGCTTCAAGAAGTAAGAAATGGACACAAATCCGTGTGTGATTTCTGATGACACTGATGTCTTGATTTGGACCCACCACTTACTTTGCAGAACTGATAGGTTTTCTAAAGACCTTCTGACCATGGAGTTATGCAGTTTGGGCAAATCCATCATCAAAGTGAATGAGTTCATTACAACACACACAAACATCATGCCAAGCCTTCTCTGTGCTCATGCACTCACTGGATCTTACACTGTGTCCTCCTTTTCTGGTGTAGGCAAGCTAACTGTCCTGAAGAAGCTTGCATCATTTGATGGATTCCTGACACTTGGGAATCTGACAGCAGAGAAAAGGACATCATAATTATATCCATGCTTGGATTGTTTTTCCATGCTATACAACCATGAGCAAGAACACATCTGGGAACTATGCGTGCTGATATCTTCAGACAAAAGATTAAAGAGAAACGACACATTGCCCACTAATTGAATAGTCTGCCACCAACCAAGACCAGCTTTGAAGCACACTGCTTACAACCTATTATCAGGTGGCCCTGTGCAAAGAAAGCAGCGGGACATCCAACAACTCCAGGCATTAGTCCTCTGAACTGTGGCTGAGAACTGTGTGGGTCCACACTGATTCCACAGCATGGATTGCAGGGACAATGACCAGCACCAGAGGAGGTCTTGAATCTCAACAGCTGCACCTGCAAGACTGAATGCAGTACAAACATGTGCACCTGCACCAAGTTAGCACTGACCTGCAGGGAATTCTGCAATTGCAAAAGATCTTTTCTGTGCAAACACCCCATGACAGACGTAATCAGAGACCCAGAAAATGATGATGTGGACAAGACCTGTGTGGAGAGCTGATCGATTTGAACTTATGTACCTGATTTTTTAAATCATATTTTCCCACACATACATCCATTAATCATTCAATACTGGAATATGCTTTATTTATTTGTTTGCTTGCTTGTTTTAGATTGCCTTTTTGTTTGTTTCTGTTTGTTTTACATTATTTATTTTATTCAATAGCATGCCTGGTATATCCTGTGAAGTATTTCTTGCCTACCTTGAAAAAAATTTTAAATACGTGAAATTATGCAAAATTACGTAATCTCTCTATAAAAAGTGTAGAATTATGATGATATGAACCCATTTTAGTTAACTGATTAATAATTTTGCATTAAAAATATTTAATTTGAAATTAGATGTCAAATACCCGCTACTTTTAAAATTCTCTGTATCCGTGGTGGCCATCTTGGATATTACCCAATAAGTCAAGATGCCCAACATTTACGACTTGGCCTCCAAGGGATTTGGATTCAGCATCCAAAATCACCAACAAAACTAAATATATGTCTCAGAACAAGGTTATCCGATTTTCGCCTGCATTATGTAGACGGAGGCCTGTGGCTTGCCTTTCAGCTGGGTGGAGGGCTGCGAAATGTGTCTGTGGCTGTCTGGCGTTATGAGGGACCTGGTTTGAACTGTTCTACTGAAACATGTGACGGTGACTGTCCTCTGTGCCGGGAGAAAACTTGTGGCATCCATTGTCGTATGAGAGAGAGAGAGCTAGAGAGAGAGAGAGCTAGAGAGAGAGAGAGAGAGAGAGAGAGAGAGAGAGAGAGAGAGAGAGAGAGAGAGAGAGAGAGAGGAGGGGGGGGGGGGGGGGGGGGGGGGGGGGGGGGAGGCCTGCGGCTTGCCTTTCAGCTGGGTGGAGGGAGCAATGCCAAGTGAGGATGCTGCGCACTGCAGGCAGGCCAGCCATGCCTAGCCTATATATAGCCTAGCAAACCATCAGTCTCAGAGAGGGAAATATCGTTGATGAGTCTGTTCATTGATTTTCGGCATCTTCCAAGAACTACTTTCCCCCACTTTGTTGATATGTTGTTTGTGATATTTGAAACTACCCATTGCACCAAGTTTGAAAACTATTGCAATTAGTTCTTTGCGAAATGCGAGGATTGACTACATTGTAGGGCCTAGGCTAAAACAGGTTTTGTGGTTCTCCTGATGGAATGAATTCGGCAGTGGTGAAATTACCAAATGAAATGTGTCTGTGGCTGTCTGGCGTTAGGCTAGGCCTATGAGGGAAGTGGTTTGAACTGTTCTACTGAAACATGTGATGGTGACTGTCCTCTGTGCCGGGAGAAAACTTGTGGCATCCATTATCGTATGAGAGAGAGAGAGAGAGAGAGAGAGAGAGAGAGAGAGAGAGAGAGAGAGAGAGAGAGAGAGAGAGAGAGAGAGAGACAATAGTTTATTGTGTCAAGCTTTTTAAGCCCATTCACAAGGGGACAGGGGGAAGGGGACTGGGCACAAAACATATATTTTAAGAAACAAAAAACATATCATTTCTACGACCCAGATGGTCGGCATGACATGGATTCCACGACATGGGGAAGTGGTTTACATTCAAATTACATGGATTGTTGTGGAACACTTTCGCCCATTGCAAATTGGGGAAAAGGTGGGATGGAGGGCACAACAAACATAACCATCGAATAAACAAGTCTGTGACAAGGCTTCCATATCGCCGCGGCAACTGTTGCTTCCCGCACGTGATTATTGCGGAGCATCACGTGCTGTCACTGTGTTGGCGGCTGACATGGTGGCTGAACAACAAAGTGCAATTGACCTGAATGACGTGCCAGTACCTGACGTAACCACGGAGGAGGAGGACGACTGTGACAAATACTGGGTTAAGCTTCGGGATGCAGGCTACAATGGGGACACTATAAAGGACTATGTGGTGAGTTGAGAAACAGATCCCTGCAGAGAAATCTAAGGAACGTTTCCAGAAACAACGAGTTTGCACATGTGTACATCTCTGACGACACCCCTGACACTA
This sequence comes from Stramonita haemastoma, assembly GCA_030674155.1. Lineage (NCBI taxonomy): Eukaryota > Metazoa > Mollusca > Gastropoda > Neogastropoda > Muricidae > Stramonita > Stramonita haemastoma. The sequence continues at coordinate 19,367,263 of CM060324.1, read as the reverse complement.
TCGTATGTGAAAGGAAGACATGGTTTTTCAGTTCACCTGGGCAAGTGACACTTAAACCCTGCAGATTTCTTTTGGCTTGCTAAAAGAAACATCAGGCACATGACTCAGAAGGAAAAAGACATTTATTCCAAGCTGCAACTGTGGACACTTGCCGATCGCAAAAGAATTAAAGGCAAGGCAAGGCAAGGCAAGGCAAGGCAAGGCAAAGTATTTTATTCGAGGATAATAGATAAGCACTCGTGTGCTTTTTTACATCCAGTCCCCGCCCTTTTCAGGGATACATCAAGAATTAGACAGAATTAGTGCCGGACTGGGCATTCTTCATGTTATGATCGATGCTATAAGATTTTTTCTGGGTTAGATGTGACTATGGTTGCCTGTGCGTGCGTGTGTGCGTGCGTGTGTGTGTATGTGTGTGAGATTGTGTGTGTAAGCGTGTGTGTGTGTGTGTGTGTGTGTGTGTGTGTGTGTGTGTGTGTGTGCGTGGTATGTCTGTGTGTGGTGGTGTGTGTGTGTGCGTGCGTGTGTGTGTGTGTGTGTGTG
>CM060324.1:19333806-19361620 GCA_030674155.1 Stramonita haemastoma | reverse complement strand
TTTGGGGTTTGTTCTCACAGCAAGCAAAGCACGCCCAAACATGAGCCCCTTTCCCACTAATGCATATCATAAATTTCTCCCCACAGCAAAAACCCCCATATGCAGCATGTTTATGCCCCAAAATTTTCCCCCCCTTCCACACCCCCCAATTTTCTCACCCCAGGTGAGGGGCGGGCCCCCGGGAGTGATTTTGGGGCTAAAAAACCCCCCCCCTCCCCTTTTGAATGGCAGATATTCAGGCAAAAACACAAAAAAGGGCCAGTATCGAAAGCCTACCAACAAATAAGGGTCGAGAAAAAACCCCCATCGTGCCCTTTTGGGGACCTGGCCAAGGTTTGGGGGAAAAAGTTTGGGGTTTTTCGTGTATTTACAACGGGGCCCGGGCCCAAGATAAAAAACACTACCGAATGCCCCCCCCCCCCCCCTTTACATAAAAAACCAAAACACACACTTTAGGGGAGGGTGGGGGGCGGCTTTGATGCCCCTTTTTGGGGGGTTTTAGGTTCTTTTTTTTTAAGTTTGAGGGGGTGGTCCCGTGGTGCTGGGGGTTTTTTTGGGGTGGGGGGTTTTTTTTTGGGGGAAAATTTGCTTTGAACTTAGGTAAGGGGTTTTTTTGGGGTTAAAAATTTTGTATTTGCTGAAAAAAAATTGGTGGACTTTGATTTCTCACCCAAAAAAATTTGTTTCATACAAAAAGGGCTTTTCTCCCATGTTCATATTGTACACACACAACCCCACACACACACTAAACCCAAAAACCACCCCCCCCACACTCCCCCACACACCCCACACACAAAAACACCCCCACCAAAAACCCCACACACTCCCCACACACACACACATCCCACACCCACCATCTAAAAAACCCCCCCCCCCCCCCCCAAACTGGCAGGTAGAAAAATTACTCTTTCATTGGGAACCCGCATGTCCTTTATACATGTGAAGTTCGCCTTTTTGTAGGGAAAAAATGTGCAGAACTGATGTGTTCTTAAGACAGAGTCAGTTTACCCCGGTTGGAAATTTTTCCTTGTAAGCTTAGTTTTTCTTTGTGAGTTCTTCAGTAAGGGTTTAAATTTTTTTTTTTCAAGAGTTTGAAAAACCAAACCCTTTTTTACCTTTGGGTTTTTAACCCCCAATGGGTTTTTTTTCCCCTTTTTTTTAGGTGATAATTTTAAATTTTATTTTATGGGGGAACTACATCTTTCCCCGTGAGGGAAAATTGCAAGGGGGAAAATGGCTTCTTGTTTTTTTTTTGGCCCGCCCCCCTTTTCTTTTTCCAGGGAAAAAAAGTTTATTTTCTTGGGACTTTTTTTTCCTGGCCTCCCCCTTTATTGCACAGGATTCCCCTTTACAAAGCCAAAAATGGCTCCCTTTTAAAAATTTTCAGTTTTCTTTTTCCAGCTAAGTTGAAAAATTTAAAAACATGTTTATATAAAAAAATACCTCATGAAAGGTTTTATTTGGGGGAGCTCCTTTTTTAATTTAAATTGTCTTTCTTTAAGGGAAAAAGTCTGTCCAAAAAAAAAAAAATTTTTGGGTTTAAAAAAAAAAACACCCTTTTTACTGCATAAGTGAAGATTTGGGAAAAAGACCCAAATTTTTTTGACATTTAAAATGTTGCTGAAATTTGGTTTTTTTTCCCCAATTTCCAGCCATTTGCCCGACCCACCAGTTTGATTTGTAATAAAAAACCCCGTGGACATTTAAAAAAGGGACCTGCAGTTACTGAATTTTGGGTTTTTTGCTTTGGGTTTTTTACTTAGAAAAAATTTTTTTTCTGAAGGGGTTTTTTAAAAAAAGGTTAGGGGGCCCCCCTGGGGTCTTGAAAACCTTTTGGGAAAAGGGAAAAATGGGTGTAGTCACTCCGGAAATTTTGTTTTGGGTTTTTTTTTTTTCTTTAAAAAACTACAAAGACTTTTTTTTTTAAAAATTAAAACCCCCGATGGTTTTCGTTTTTTTCTCCCCTTTTTTTTTTTTCCCCCTTTCCTTGTGTTTAAAAAAGTTATTTTGTCAAAAAACCGGATTGTTTGTAATAGATGTGATTTGGGGCGGGCGGGTTTTTTTTTCCCAAAAAAAACACCTCAGGGCCTGAGGGTTTTCACTCTTGGCATGGTTTTGTCCTTTGTTAATGTTAAAAAACCCCCCCGGGGTACTGCCGGAGTCAAAAAAAAACAGGGGAAAATTAAAAAAAAAAAAGGTGTTTGGGGAAAAAAGGGTTAAAAACTTTTATAAAAACAACTATTAATTTTTGGGGGTTAAAGAGTCGAAAAGTGAAAAACATTCAAAAAACATACTATTGGGGATATTTTTTTCAGGGGGAGGGGGAAAGGGGGGGGGGGGCGGGGGAGGGGGTTTGGTTTGATACCCTGATCATTTTGGGAAAATTAAAAAATTCTTAAGGGGCCCCAGTTGGTATTTTGGTTGATTAATCCCCTGTAGACACACCGGGGAAAGGGGGTGACTTTTAAGGGGAAAACCAATTTTTTATGACTTTTTTAATTAAAAATTTTTCAAAATTCTTGCTCTTGGCCCCTTCCCCCCCCCCCCCCCCCCGTTTCCCCTTTTTGTTAAAAGGTTTTGGTTTTAAAATTTTTTACAAAACATTTTTTTGGGCCCCAATTTTCCTTTCTTCTTTTTAAAAACCCCGGTTGAATAAACTCTGCGATTTTTTTTTTTTTCTTTCTTTTGATTTTCGGGCTTTTTGGACCAAGCTTCATTACAAAAAACCAACTTTTTTGGCCCCCCTTCAATTTCTTGCCTTTTTCTTCTTGTTTAAAATTGGGGTTTTCCGATTTTTTTTTGTGCCAAACAAGGGGGGAAAATTTTTTGGGGGAAACTTTTTTTGCTTTGATTTTTTTAAAATGGGGGTTTCCCCTGTTTTTTAAAAAATGGGAGGGGGGGGGGGCTTTGGATAGGGTTAAAATTTATGAGGGGGCTTTAGTTAAAACTGTGCTTGGGGGTTTTGGGGGGGGGCACTGCGGGTTTCCCCCTGAAAATTGGAGGGGGTTGAGTGGGGGTGTTGGAAAAAAAATTTTAAAAAACCCCTTGGGGAAGGGGGGAACCCCTATTTTTTTTTCCAAAATTTTTCTTTGTTTTTGTTTGTTTAAAATGGTCCCCCTTTTTTTAGGTATTTGTTTCTTGAGTTGTCAAAAGGGGTTTCTTTCCAAAATTTTTCCCCCTTCTTTTTTGGGGTTGGGGGGGGAATTTTTGTTTAAAAAAGGTTGAACTGCCCCCAATTGTACAGGAGTGTTGTTCATTTGTGTCATGCTGACTATTGCCAAACTTTTGGGGGTCCCCTTTTAAGAATTGTCCCAAAATTGTTGGTTTTTTTTTGGGGCAAACATTCTCTTTTTTTTAAGTTAGACTTTCAGAGTTTAGATTTTTTGGCTTTCGTTTCTGTGGAAAAGTTTTTTTTTTTGTGCTTAAGTTTGGAAATCTTTTTGAAGGACTGAAGTCTTCACGTGGTTGTGTTTCAAAAAAAGGGTTTCACATCCCCCCTTTCTCCAGCACTGTTTTTTGGACTGCCTGTTTTTAAGAACAGGTTTTGCAGGGTTTCTTGCCTGGGTTTCGCCCCCTTGGATTTTTCCGCCTTTCTTTTTTTAACCCCTTCCCCCCCCCTTCTTTTCCTTTTTTTTTTTGTGGGTTGGGACATTTGATTTGGAGAAAAAGGGAAAAGTTTGTTTTTTTTGGGGTTTTTGTTTTTTGGGGGTGTGTGTTTTTTTTTTTGGGGTGTGTTGTTTTTTGGGGGGGGTTGGTTGGGGTTGTTTGGGGTTTTTGTTTTGGGGGTGTTTTTTGGTAAGGGGAAGCAGTTTTTGGAAAGGAAAAGTTTTTAAATTTTTGGTTTTATTTATTTCAGTGTAATTGAAAAAAAAATTAAAAATTTTTTGGGCAAAAAGGGGTTTTTTGGTAGTATTTTTTTAAAATCCCCGGGTACATCGTTAAAGGCATGTGTGGTTTGAGAGGGGGGACACGCACAGAGGACACAACAGAGTGAGGTGTGAGTTAGAGAGGCGCCCCAAAATGAGAGAGAGAGAGAGAGAGAGAGGGGGGCTGTGTGTGTTTACACACCTGGGTTTTCTGCTTTTATCCCCTGATTGCCCCCTTTAGAACAAAAGGGGGCCCTTTTAAAAAACCCCCTCAAAAGTTGTGACTGGGGTTGGGGAAAAAGTGGTCTTTTCCCGGGGGGGGTCTTTTGACCGCCCCCGTGGTCTTTTGCCTATCTAGTTTTTTTTTTTAGAGTTGTGTCTCGAGTGGCCACAAAAACCAAACCCAAAAATCCTAAAATTTTTGTGCTTTGTTTTCAGAGCACTAATAATTGCCCAAAAACACTGAGCTTTTTTACTGTGCCCTTTGGTACAAGCTCATGAAAATTTTGTGACAACTTTGTCCCCCTGAAGGAATTTTTAAAACCGGGGGGTGGGGAAAATTTTTTTAAACAGAAAAAGGGAAAAAAACTCTTTTTTTTGAAAAGGGGGTGGATTTTGTATATTCTATTGGTTTTTTGGGGGGGGGGTTTTTATTAGCTGAAAAGAGAAAAAAACAAAGGTGAAACCCGAGACAAAAGAAGGTGATCAAAGTATTTGAATTTTGGAAAAAAAAAAAAATAGATTTTTAAAAATTTCTCAGTCTTGTCTATGGGCCTTTTTTTGTAATTCTTGAGACTTTTTTTTTTCCCAACCAGCCCCCAAAAAAAGGGTCAATTTTCTTTTTAAACTTTTTGCCCCCCCCCCCAATAAAACATAAAAAAGGCCAAAATTTACTCAGTTTAGTGATTTTAAAAGCGGGGTTTTTCCTTAACCGTTTTTTACTCAACCCAAAAAATTTTCTTTTAATCAAAACTCTAAAGCAAATTTGTTTCTGCCGGGGTGCAAAATTTTAAAAGGGAAAAAACTTCAAAAGCCCCATCATTTTTATTATAAGGGGTTTTTTTAGGGAATTTTTAAAACTGGGAATTCCATTTTTTGAAAAAGGAAAAAGGAAGGGTTGAAGTTTTAGTGTTTTACCCAGTGAGGGGGTTTTTAATTGTTGGGGGGGAAAAAAAATTTTTCCCAAATTTTCCCCCAAAAGGAAAATTTTTTTAGACTAGGAAAGGGATTTTTTTTTTTTTTTTTGTTTTGTTTGGGGGTTTTTTTTTGGGGGGGACGGGGGGGGGGGGGGGGGAAAAAAAATTGGCAGCCTGGATATGTGTTTTTGGGGGGGGTTGTTGCTGGGGGGGGGGGAGAGAACTGTTAGGGGAAAACCCCCTTTTTTGGGGAGGGGGGGGGGTATTGGGCCCCCTATTATATTTATTTATTTTTTTGGTTAAGGTTAGTAAAGAATAAGCACTCATGTTTTTTTTTACATCTACCCCCCTTTTTGTAGGTTTTTTTAAAAATCTTCCCCAATGGGGTTTCCCCCACCCCTTTTTAAAGTAAATTCCTAGTTCCCCCGGGTTTAAAAATGCAGCCCCCTGTGAGTGCAGTCAGCCCCCTGGATAGTTCTAGAATGGGGCAGAGTGTTTTTCCAAAGGGGGGTTTTTCTACACACCAGCTATGATGGACCATTTTAAAAAACCCCTTTTTGTGTTGATTTTTTTTTTTGGTTTAAAAAGTCATTCAGGGGAGTTTATTGAAGTCTTCGGAAGAAAACGGGGGAAAACACACTGAAAGGGGGGGGTTGGGGAAAATGCTGTGAACATCGGCAGGAGTGGGGGGGGGAAACGGTTTTTGGACACTTCAGACAAGGTGGGTGAAAAATGTTTTTCCCCCTTAAAAGGTTTCCTCCATAGATGTCAGACGGAAAACCCTGCCGCATATGGAAAATTTTTGTCAGTATTTTTTTTTTCCCCATGTGTCAGTTTCCCCCGTGCCTTGAGTCAGAAAGGGTGTCACCGGTCTATTCCCCAAAATATGTGTGTGTTTGTTGTATGTGTGTGTTTGGGTGTTTGTTTCTTTTTTGTGTGGGGGGTTTTTTCTCTGTGTGTGTGTGCCCGTGCGTGGGGGCGTGCGTGTTTCTTTTTGTGTGTTTTTTTTTGTGTTTTGGGGGTTGTGTGTGTGTGTGTGGGGGGGGGTTGTTTTTGTGTGGGGGGTTGTGTGTGTTTTTTGTGTGTGTCTTTTTTTGTGTGTGTGTGTTTTGTGTGTGTTTTTTTTGTGTGTGTGTTTGTTTTTGTGTGTGTGTGTGTGTGTGTTTTGTGTGTGTGTTTTTTTTTATTTGTGGTGTGTTTGTTTTATTTGTTTTGTGTGAGGGGGGGAGTTTTTTGTGTCTGTGTCTGTGTCTGTGTCTTGTTTTTTTTTTAAAAAAATTTTGAAAATTAAAGGGGAAAAAAAGGGGCGGTGGCAGGAGGGTTAAAAGACATTTCGCCTGCCAATATGTAAATGAAAAATTTTTTGGGTTTTTGCCCCCAACCTTTTCCCCCATTTCTTCCCAGTTTGCGAAAAACCCCGAACAAAATGAAAAAAGTCATTCGGATGAGACTCCAAACCGGGCCCCCAAAAGGGGGAGAACCCCACTCGAAAATTTGGGGTGAAAATTTTTAAAAACCCCATTCCACCTTTTGGAAGGCGGCCCCTCGTGTCCCTTTTAGGAGGGATGACAAAATTAAAAAAAACCAGAGCACACAGGGGTTGTGTTTAGACACCATTCCCCGAGGAAAAAATCGGGGGTTGGAGCCCCCGAGCGGTCGGGGTTTTTTATGGAAAAAGTTTGGGGGCTCCTGAAAAAGGAAAAGGAAAAACCTTTTTATAAATCATTTTTCTTTCCAATGGATCTTTTTTAATGCCAGGGGGGGGGGGGGGTATGCTTTTTGGGAACCCCGTTTTCCCCCCCTTTCATACTTGCCCAGGTTTGCGCTTTTAAAAACTAGAGTCCCCAAATAAAAAAATTCCGGGGGACTGATGGGGGGCCTACTGATATAGGCATTTTTTCTGATTGAATAAAAAAACTTGTTGTTTTTAATATTTCCCCGTATTTGGGGAGCGGGGGGAAAAGGCCCCCAAGGGGGGTTTGCTTGCGGGGGCTGGCTTTTGTTCCCTTTAAAAAAGATTGGGCAGTAAACCCCGGAAAAAAATCAAACTCCCCCAGGGTTTACTTGGTTGTTTGTCTTTTTTTTTTTTGTGGGGGTTTTTTTTTCAGGGATACTCCCTTTTAGGGGGACCCCTGTTTCACGGGGCTTTTGAAAACAGTTTTTCCCGAGGAGGTTTGGGGGGCACTGTAGTTTTCAGGCAGGGTGTGTGTCCACATTCATTTTTGGCCCCGGCCCCCCTCTCTCTCCGGGCCCTTTTTCATGCACTTTTGGGGTTTAGGGGTCCCCGTATTTTCTTGGTCTTACCCTCCCCCCTTTAAAAAAAAGGCCCCAAAAAGGGCCTTTTTTAAAGGGGTGGGGGAACATGCTTTGTCCCCCGCTGGATGTTGGTGCCTGTGCCCCCGGTTCCGGGGGGTAACTGCTTTTTTTTTGTGTCTGCCCCGCAGTGTTGCCCGGGGATCCATGGTGGCTACTGCGGGGGAAAAGCCTTTAGGATAGTTTTCCTCAGGGGCAGTGGATTGGGGGTTAAAAGCAGGGGTTTTTGGGGGGTGGTGTCTTGTGTTTGTGGGGTTTTGTGTTGGGGTTTTTGTTTGTTTGCATGTGTTTGTATTTTGGGGTTTTGTGGTTTTTTGTGTGTGTATGTAGGGTTTTTGGGCATGGGTGTGGGGATTTTATGCGTTCTGTGTTTTTGAAACGGGAAACATTTATTAGTAAAAATGCTGTTAAAGAAAAAAAACAGATTAAAAAAATTGTGTTGGCATCAAGAAGATAAGGGAAAATTTAGGGGGGGGAAAGTTTTGTGGGGGGGGGGGGGGGGGGGGGCCGGGGGTTGAGGGTATGCAAATGTTGAAAGATATTGGTTTTAATACTTGTTTATTCTGTGGTTTGCAAGGTCAGTGTGTGGAACAGTGGGGACTGACTGGAAGAAATAGGAGTTGGCCAAGGTAATTTTTCTGTGTGGGTTGTAGGGGGGGGGGGTCAGGGAAGATAGATGTGGATGATTTGTTTGGGAGGGGGGGGGGGGGGGGGGTGATTTTGACATTTACTGATAATGGTTTTGTTTCATTCCCAGGGTTTCTATTCAAAGGCAAGCAGATCGAAAGCTTTTGAAAACCCCTGCGGGTGTTTCGCCCAACGGACTGGGGGGAGGCATGAGAAAAACTGCTGCACTTTCTACAGGTTGTGGTGTGCTCCAAACTGGTTACGTTGTCGGGGGTTTTGGTCGGCGGGCTTTCCAACCTGAAAGTTTCTGGACCTGTCCCCAACCGGGGTCGGGTCTGTCTCGAGCTTTTCTGAATGATGCCGGGTCTACAGCCTTTTACGCAAAAAGGGGAGGCCCCTCTCTAAAAAAAACCGCCTTCTGAGAGGGACTCTAAATTTTTTACTAAATGAAGCTCTATTTGGAAGTTTAACATCCTGGCTTCCCGATTGTGTTCTAAAACCCTCGGTTTTCAGGCAAAGTTTGAGAAATCGCCCTCTGCCACCTTGCCTCTGGGCTTTAGATCCTTCCCTTTTCCGGGAGGCGGGTTCAAATTTTGGGTGTAATTTTGGGCCCTTCCAAGTTCCCTGAGATGCCCTTTGTGAAGGGGTGGAAACTCCGGTGTCTGTTTTGTTTTGCCGCCACAGGAAAGTTGTCCCAGCTCCAGGGCTTATGGGGTCCTTTTTCCGAGAACTCTGTACGTCGTATCCGTCCACCAGGGTTTTCACAAAGGCCTTTAAGTCAGAGGAGGGGGGTGGCCTGCACCACCTTTGTCCCACCGTCAAGGAGTCAGGGGCTTTCTGAGCAACTTTTCAGTTGCCCTGGGGTTCTCAGCCAACTAAAGCCTCTGTCTTGTCCCTGCAATGTTTCCGGTGATTGGGAAAGAAAAAGGATTCTTGGTCGGTGTGGATTCGCTCTCTGCTCTGGTGGTATTGATTTTTAGGAACGTAAACCACCCTAAGTTTTGGATTTTCTACGAACTGTATACTTCCTGGGGGTGGACGGTTTTGGTTGACGGGTTTTGGTGTGGATCCCGGGGCCCAAAGGCTTTCGGGGGCAACAAAACGGGTTGCCGGGATCACCGGGTGTCCCCATGGGCAGGGGGTTGTGGGTCCACGGTTGCCGTTCACAGATCTAAAAACCTAAGAAGGAAACAATACGCGCCTCCTCTGGCGGGAAGGAGTGGAAACACTCAAACGGACCAAAACTTTCAGATCCGTCCCAACTTGAAAGGGTTTTCCCTCTTTTTTGTCGAAAACGAAGGGAGGGGGACAGTGGGTCCCAGGATACAAATGGTTCATTTCTTATCATACGTTCATTGCTGAAAGGCGAGGGAAACCATGGTACGTTGCTTGTAATGTCGGGTGCCGTCGGCATCTGTCCTGGAATGTCGGGATGTTCAGGATATTAGGCACAAGCATTTTACCGCGGCCCCCTTAAGTCCTCTTTTGGATGTTCCACAGGACACCTTTTTTAATGGGGTGTGTGGTGTGTGTGTGTGTGTGTGTGTGTTTTTTGTGTGTGTGTGTGTGTGTGTGTGTGTGTGTGTGTGTGTTTGTTTACACATATTTGAAAAAAAAAAAAAAATGTTGGAAAAAATGTTTTATCGCTCCTGCATCAAAAAACCTAAAGTTTTTTGGAAAATGGGGTGATGTGGTGAAAATATTGTTTTTGGACATTGTGTACATAATTTTTCATTCTGTGGTTTAAGGCTGGTGTGTAGGGACAGTGGATGGACAGGGACTGGGAGGAGGCAGTCACGACTGGCAGGGGTACATACCTGTGTGTGGTGTGTGGTTGGGGGGGTGTTGGGTTAGGTTGGGGTTGATATGACATTTTTCTGTGATGGTTTATTTTTGATTTTCGGGCTTCTATTCCAAAGCAATCAGACATTACAGGTCGCGGGACAAATTTTTTTTTTGGTTAAAATATCAGGTGTTTAAAAAAAGTGTGTTGTTTTGTGTGTGTGTGTTGTGTGTGTGGTGTGTGTGTGTGTGGTTCTGAGGGAGGGATTGAGTGAAGGGAGCAGGTTGTTCTGTTTTACAAAGATCTTTCTAACAATTTTTTTTTTAAATGTTCATTTCAGGAAAATTTCCATTTTTGTGTGTTTCTCTTTGATTTTTGTATGTGGGGTGTTTTATTTTTTTTTGGTTAATTTTTGTGATTTTATTTTTGCAAGTTTACTTTTTTTTAAGTTAAACCCTTTGTGTTCATTTTTTGGGGGGGTTTTTTGTGTGTTAATTTTGTGGTTTTTTTTTTTGTCACAGGTTGTTAATCTCCAGAAATTGACAATGGGAAGGGGGAAAGTTGGTGCCGGGTCTGCCTGCGAGGTGTGTATGAGATTAAGTTTATTTTAATAAAATTATGATTAAAAGGATTTTATATAGTGATTTATCTTGCAATAAAAAATCAAAGCGCCCTTTCATTCAGCGTATACAACACGTGTCCATCAACAACGATTAATAGTCTTAGCAATTTTTTACAAGTTAATTTTTGTAAAAAAGAAAAAAAATGTTGTTTTTTTTTATGGCTGGTGGGTTTATGATTTGAAGGACATCTGAAAGGGAAGGGGAGGGGGGAGGGAGAGAGAGGATGTTGGTGGTAATGTTGCAAATGGTTGTAGCAAACATTGTGTAACTACTTGTTCATTCTGTCAGTCGCAAGGTTGGTGTGTGGAGACAGTGGAGGACAGTACTGGGAGGAAGACAGTCAAGACTCTAACAAAGGTAATTACCCTGGGTGGGGGGGTGGGGGTGGTTGTGGGAGGGGGTTGGGGGTTGGGGGGGGGGGGGTGCCATGACATTCTACTGATGATGGTTTCTGTTCCATTTTCAGGGTTCCTATACCAAGGCTATCAGACAGTGAGACAGCTGGCACACTTTTGTTAGTAAGTACTTTGTGTGTGTGTGTGTGTGTTTTATTTATTTATTTTATTTTTTATTCATTATTTTCTGTATTTATTTATTCATTGATATCAAGGATAATGGAATAAGCACTCATGTGCTTTTTTACATCCAGTCCCCGTGTGTATTGCAGTTTTGTAAATCTTGTCATCTGTTCCCACTGGCACAGGATGGCCTACTTCTTATGAGAAGTATTTTACAGAATTTAACATATGCGCAAGATTTTCTGCATGCATCGCATTATGGGGGCCTCGGTTTATATCTCATCTGAAGGACTTTTGGAGATATTGTAGTCAGCACTGATGTTAAGTCAGGGGAAATTAATCCCCTCGAAGGGGGAATCAAAGTCAGGTCATCAAATTGACAGCACAGTGTTCTGATCACAAGGCTATTCGTCTCTGTGGAATGAGTAAGTGAGTGAATAAGGAAGCAGTTCTGTTTTAGAGATGTCTTTTTAACAGACATTTTTAGGTTATTTTGATTGTTTCCGTTTTTGTGTGTTTTGTTAAGTTTCTTTATTTTTGTGTGTTTGTTTTTTGTATGTTTATTTTTGTATGTTTGTTTTTGTGTTTAATTTTGTATATTTATTTTGGTGTGTGTTCATTTTTGCATGTTCACTTTTTTTTAAGTGTTTTCCTTTTGTGTTCAATTTTGTGTGTGTTGGTTTTTGTGTTTTTGATGTCACAGGTTTGGTGGATCCCAAGACAATGTGAAGATAATTGGAAGAGAGAAATAGGGGCTGGGGTCTGCCTCTGAGAGGGTGTGTGGGATTGTGCATGTTTGTACAAATAATGTAAAAAAAAAAAAAAAAAAAAGTATAATATCATTTTGAGTGAACTTGACACAAAATCACAAGCAACACAAAACAATGTTTTTAAAAAAATTAAACCTTGATTTTTTTGTATACATGATTGGTCCATTAATATTATTTAAAAATAACTGCCGGATGGGGGGGGGGGGGGGGGAGAGGGGGGATGTTGGTAATAATGCTGCAAATATTGTTGTGGACATTGTGTTCATACATGGTTATTCTGTCAGTTGCAAGGTTGGTGTGTGGAGACAGTGGAGGACAGGACTAGGAGGAAGACAGTGAAGACTCTAACAAAGGTAATTATCCTGTGTGGGGGTGGATGTGGAGGGGTGTTGCGGTGAAGGGGGGGAGTGTGCCATGACATTCTTCTGATGATGGTTTCTGTTGCATTTTCAGGGTTCCTATACCAAGGCTATCAGACAGTGAGACAGCTGGCACCTTTTTGTTTGGGGAAGTTACTGAGTGTGTGTGTGTTTATTTATTTTATTTATTATTTTCTGTATTTATTTATTCATTGATATCGAGGATAATGGAATAAGCACTTTGTATTTATTTTTTCATTTGTATATTGAGGATAATGGAATAAGCACTCATGTGCTTTTTTTCATCCAGTCCCAGTGTGTATGCAGTTTTGTAAATCTTGTATCTGTTCCCCACCAGCACACGATGGCCTACTCTTATGAAAAGTATAACAGGGATTTTACATATGCACAAGATGTGCTGCATGCATCGCATATGGGGGCTTTGGTTTATATATATCATCTGAAGGACTTTTGGAGAGATTGTAGTCAGCACTGATGTTAAGTCAGGGGAAATAATCCCCCAAATGTGAAGTCAGGTCATCAAATTGACAGCACAATGTTCTGATGACAAGGCTATCTCGTCTCTGTGAAATGAGTGAGTGAATAAAGAAAGCAGTTCTGTTTTAGAGATGTCTTTTTAACAGACATTTTTAGGTTATTTTGATGTTTCCATTTTTGTGTGTTTGTTGAGTTTTTTTAATTTTTGTGTGTATGTTTTTGTATGTTTTATTTTTGTATATTTATTTTGTGTGTGTTCATTTTTGCATTTCACTTTTTTTAAAGCTGTTTTCCTTTTGTGTTCATTTTTGTGTGTGTTGGTTTCGTGTTTTTGATGTCACAGGTTTGGTGGATCCCAAGACATGTGAAGACAATGGGAAGAGACAAGTGGGGGATGGAGTCTGCCCCTGAGAGGTGTGTGAGATACTGCATATTTGTACAAATAATGTATTTTTAAAAAATCATCTAATATCAGTTTGAGTGATCTGACTTTTAAATCGAAGCAACAACAGCAATGTATTAAAAAAAATTTCAACCCTGATTTTTTTGTATACATGGCTGGTCCATTGATATTATGAAAATATCTGCCGGAGTAGTGGGGGGGAGGGGGGGGGATATTGGTGATATTGCTGCAAATATTGTTGTGGACATTTTTATACATACTTGTCCATTCTGTCAGTTACAAGGTTCATGTGTGGAGACAGTGGAGGACAAGACTGGGAGGAAGCCCAGGATTCTGGCAGAGGTAATTCCTGTGTGTGTGGGTTGGGGGGGGGGGGGGGATGTGAAGGGGTGTTTTGGGCGGGGGTTAGGGGAGGGAGGGCATAAACCATAGTGCACAAATCCAACATAACTCAGTCAAGAGTGCTATATTTAGCCACCCTTTTCTTTTACCTTGTCTTAGTGTGGTCAGGTGTTTATTTATTTTTTTGTTTATTTTTATTTTTTTCTGTTCATTTTTTGGAAGTTCACTTTTAAAGAAATGTCGTTTTTTCTTTTGTGTTCATTTGTGTGTGTTGGTTTCATGTGTTAATTTTGTGTCGTTTATGTCACAGGTGTGGTGAATCTCCAGACATGTGAAAACAGTGTGACGCAACAGTTGGGGGATGGAGTCTGCCTCTGACAGGTGTGTATAAGATTAGGCATAGTTGTAGAGGTAATGTTGTAAAAAAAAAAAATTATTTGCTGGGCTTGGCTGGTGGATTTATATGAAGACATCTGTGGGGGGGGAGGGGATGTTGGTGATAATGCTGTATATGGTGTTGCAAACATTGTCTACATACTTGTTCTTCGTTCTGTCAGTTGCAAGGTTGGTGTGTGGAGACAGTGGAGGACAGGACAGGGAAGAAGACAGTCAGGATTGTGGCTGAGGTAATTACTCTGCGTGTGGGTGGGTTGTGGGGAGGGGGGAGTGCCATGAAATTTTACTATGTTGCATTCTCAGGGTTTATATATCAAGGCAGTTAGACAATGAGACAGCCAGTATGTTTTTGATTAGGTAAGTAATGTGTGTGTGGGGGGGGGAGGGGGGAGGGAGAGAGCAGCTGAGTGAGTGAATGCAGGAAGTAGTTCTATTTCAGCAAACATTTTAATCAAATAATTTTTATTTTGGCACTTTCATTTTTGTGTGTTTCTCTTGGGGTTTTTTGTGTGTGTTTTATCTTTGTGTGTTCATTTTTGTCTGTTCACTGTTGCATGTTGATTTTTATATATAAAAAAGGAAGTTTTCCTTTTGTGGTCATTTTTGTGTTTGTTAGTTTTGTTGTGTTCATTTTGTGTGCTTTTTATGTCACAGGTTTGATGAATCTCAATTGATGTGAAGACAATGTGAAGGGACAGTTGGGGGCTGGAGTCTGCCTGTGAGAGGTGTTGTGTGTGTGATGTCGCATTTTTGTACAAATAACATTGTAGAAAAAACCTGATTTTGTTTTGATTTTTTACATGGCAGGTGCATTGATATTGTGAAGACAGGGGTGGGGAATGTTGGTGATAATGTGCAAATATTTGTCGTGGACATTGGGGACGGATAGCCTAGTGGTCAGAAAATGGTGCTCGTAATTTGACAACCAGGGTTTGATTCCCGTTTGAGGGGATTTTTTCCTCTGGAGTTAACATCAGTGTTGACTCCACTCCCCCCAAAAGTCCTTCGGATGAGACTATAAACCAAGGTCTGTATGCGAACGCACGCAGAACATCTTGGGCACATGTTAAATCCGGATCCGTTTTTTCATAAGACTAGGTCATTGTGTGCCAGTGGGAACATAAGATGATTTAGAAAACTGCGTACACATGAGGACTGGATGTAAAAAAGCACTTGAGTGCTTATTCCATTATCCGCAATATAAAAGAATGAATAAATAAATTTAAATGCATACTTGTTCATTTTGTCAGTTGCAAGGTTCACGTGTGGAGACAGTGGAAGACAGGACTGGGAGAAAGACTGTCAGGATTTAGACAGAGGTAATTACTTTGTGTGGGGGTGGTTGTGGAGGGGTGGGTGGGTGTATGTGGAGGGGTGTTAGGGTGGGGGGGAGTGCCATGACATTCTTCTGATGATGGTTTCTGTTGCATTTTCAGGGTTCCTTACCAAGGCTATCAGACAGTGAGACAGCTGGCACACTTTTCTTAGGTAAAGTTACTCTGTGTGTGTGGGAGGGGGGAGGGGGAACCAAGTAAGTGAGTGAATGGAGGAAGCAGTTCTATTTTAATGACATCGTCATTTGGACGGGACTGTAAACCGAGGCCCGTGTGCAAACACACGCAGAACATCTTGTGCACATGTTTAAAACCCGTTCCGCCTTTTGGAAGAGCAGGTCATCGTGTGCTGGGTATGAGCGAATGACAAAATGAAAAATAAAAAAAACAGCATGCACACATGTGTCGTGTTTAAACACCATCCCTGAGGGAAAAAAATAATGGCTAGGCGCTGCACTTGTGGCGATGCACTCTCCTGGGGAGAGCAGCCTGAATTTCACGCAGAGAAATCTGCTGTGACATAAAGTGGTATAAGATAAAAAATAAGATAAAATCTTTTTAACAAACTTTTTTTTTTTTTTTTTTTTTTAATTAAAGTAGTTTATTGTGGTGTTTCCATTTTGGTGTTTCTCATGGTTTTTTGGTGGTCATTTTGGTGTGTTTTGTTTTTTTGTTTTGGTTTTTGTCTGTTTATTTTTTGCAAGTTCACTTTTAAAGAAGTGTCGTTTTTCTTGTGTGTTCATGCGTGTGTGTGTTGGCTTTGTGTGTTTAATTTTGTGTCGTTTATGTCACAGGTGTGGTGAATCTCCAGACATGCGAAAACATGGGAAGCAACAGTTGAGGGATGGAGTTGCCTCTGAGAGATGTGTCTAAGATTAGGCATAGTTGTAGAGGTAATGTTGTAAAAAAAAATTTTTTGTTATTTACTTGACTGGCGGATTTATATGAAGACATCTGCAGGGGGGGGGGGGGTGATAATACTGTAAATGCTGTGGCAAACATTGTGTACATACATGTTCGTTCTGTCAGTTGCAAGGTTGGTGTGTGGAGCAGTGGAGGACAGGACTGGGAGGAAGACAGTCAGGACTGTGGCAGAGGTAATTACTGTGTGTGGGGGGGAGTGGGGAGTGCCATGAAATTTCACTATGTTGCATTCTCAGGGTTCATATATCAAGTTTAAAAAAAGTTTAAAAGTTAAAGTCTATCCCGAGCCTAAGGCTCATCAGGCTGGTGCTTATCCTGGTTTCTGTGGCGTTAAGCGACTGAGAGTCATAGACTCCCCCCTGGATAGGACACCAGTCTATCGCAGGGTTAACCCCCAACACAAGGTTGGTACCCCTTTTACACCTGGGTGGGGTGAGAAAATAGCTGTAAAGTGCCTTTTCCAAGGGCACAACACCATAGCCGAAAGCTGGGATCGAACCCGCAACCTTTAGATTACGAGTCCAATGCCCTAACCACTAGACTACAGTGTCAGCTTTGTATATCAAGACAGTTAGACAATGCGACAGCCTGTATGTATTTATTAGGTAAGTAATGTGGGGGGAGGGGGTTTGGGGGGGGGGGGGGCTGAGTGAGTGAAGGGAGGAAGTAGTTCTATTTTAGAGATATCTTTTTAACAAACAATTTTAATTTTAAGTAATTTATTTTGGCATTTTCATTTTTGTGTGTTTCTCGTGGATTTTTTTTTGTGTGTGTGTCTTTGTGTGTTCATTTTTGTGTGTGTTTGTTTTTGTCTGTTCACTGTTGTATGTTGATTTTTATATTTAGAAAAGGAAGTTTTCCTTTTGTGTTCATTTTTGTGTTTGTTGGTTTTGTGTGGTCATTTTTGTGTGCCTTTTATGTCACAGGTTTGATGAATCTGAGACATGAAGACAGTGTGAAGGGACAGTTGGGGGCTGGAGTCTGCCTGTGAGGTGTGTGTGTGTGTGTGTTGTGTGTGATTACGCATTTTTGTACAAAAAAACATTGTAGAAAAAACCTGATTTTGTTTTGTTTTTTACATAGCAGGTGCATTTATATTATGAAGACAGGGGGTGGGGGGGGGGTGGGGGGCTTGGTGATGATGTGCAAATATTGTTGTCGACATTGGGGACAGGATAGCCTAGTGGTCAGAAAATGGTGCTCACAATTTGACAACCAGGGTTCGATTCCGTTTGAGGGGATTTTTTCCTCTGGAGTTAACATCGGTGCAGACTCCACTCCCCCGAAAAAGTCCTTCAGATGAGACTATATAGAGGTCCATGTGCGAACGCATGCAGAATATCTCGCGCATGAGTTAAATGCTATTTCGCTTTTCATAAGACTAGGCCATCGTGTACCAGTGGGAACAGATGATAAGATTTACAAAACTGCATACACACGGGGACTGGATGTAAAAAAAAAGCACATGAGTGCTTATTCCATTATCCTCAATATAAAAGAATGAATGAATAAATAAAAAATGCAAACTTGTTGATTCTGTCAGTTGCAAGGTTCATGTGTGGAGACAGTGGAAGACAGGACTGGGAGAAAGACTGTCAGGACTTCAACAAAGGTAATTACTCTGTGTGTGGGTGGGTGTGGAGGGGTGGGTGGGTGTATGTGGAGGGGTGTTGGGGTAGGGGGGGGGGCGAAGGGCCATGACATTCTTCTGATGATGGTTTCTGTTGCATTTTCAGGGTTCCTATACCAAGGCTATTACACAGTGAGACAGCTGGCGCACTTTTGTTAGGTAAGTACTCTGTTGTGTGGGGGGGGGGGGGGGGGGGGACTAAGTGAGTGAGTGAATGGAGGAAGCAGTTCTATTTTACAGACATCTTTTTAACAGATAATTTTTTTTTTTATTAAAGTAGTTTTATTGTGGCATTTCTATTTTTGTGTTTCTCGTGTTTTTTTGTATTTATTTTGGTGTGTTTATTTTTTGTTTTTGTTTCTGTCTGTGCATTTTTTTGCAAGTTCACTTTTAAAGAAATATTGTTTTTCTTTTGTGTTCATTTGTGTGTGTGTGTGTTAGTTTTGTGTGTTAATTTTGTGTCGTTTATGTCACAGGTGTGGTGAATCTCCAGCAATGGGAAAACAGTGTGACGCAACAGTTGGGGAATGGAGTCTGCCTCTGACAGGTGTGTATAAGATTAGGTATATTTGAAGAAATAATGTAAATTTGGCTGGTGGATTTATATGAAGATATCTGCTGGGGGGGGGGGGGAGTGAGGGGGGGGGGGTATGTCAGTGATAATGCTGTAAATGGTGTACATACTTGTTCGTTCTGTCAGTTGCAAGGTTGGTGTGTGGAGACAGTGGAGGACATGACTGGGAGAAAGACAGTCAAGACTGTGGCAGAGGTAATTATTCTGTGTGTGGGTGTTGGGGGGGAGTGCCATGAAATTTTACTATGTTGCATTCTCAGGGTTTGTATGTCAAGGCAGTTAGACAATGAGACGGCCAGTATGTTTTTGTTAGGCAAGTAATGTGTGTGTGTTTTTTTTGGGGGGGGGGGGGGCTGAGTGAGTGAATGGAGAAAGTAGTACTATTTTAGAGATATCTTTTTAACAAACATTTTTAATTAAATTTATTTTGCGGCATTTTCATTTTTGTGTGTTTCTCATGGTTTTTGTTGGTGTGTGTCTATATGTGTTCATTTTTTGTCTGTTCACTGTTGCCTGTTGATTTTTATATGTAGAAAAGAAAAATTTCATTTTGTGGTCATTTTTGTGTTTGTTGGTTTTGTGTGTTCATTTTGTGTGCTTTTAATGTCACAGGTGTGGTGAATCTGAAGACATGAAGACAGTGAGATGGGACAGTTGGGGGCTGGAGTCTGCCTCTGAGAGGTGTGTGTGTGTGATTATGCATTTTTTGTACAAATTAACATGGTTAGAAAAAACCTGATTTTGTTTTGTTTTTTCATGGCAGGTGCATTGATACCATGAAGAGGTCTGGGGTGGGGTATGCTGGTGATAATGTGCAAATATTGCCGTGGATATTGGGGACGGAATAGACTAGTGGTCAGAACATTGTGCTCTCAATTTGACAACCAGGGTTTGATTCTTGTTTGAGGGGATTTTTTCCTCAAGAGTTAACATCAGTGCTGACTCCACTCCCCCCAAAAGTTGTTTGTATGAGACTATAAACCAACGTTCATGTGCAAACTCATGCAGAACATCTTGGGCGCATGTTAAATCCGGTTCCGCTTCTTATAAGACTAGGCCATCATGTGCCGGTGGGAACAGATGAAAAGATTTACAAAACTGCATACACACAGGAATGTAAAAAAAGCACATGAGTGCTTATTCCATTATCCTCAATATAAAAGAATAAATGAATAAATAAAAAATGCAAACTTGTTGATTCTGTCAGTTGCAAGGTTCATGTGTGGAGACAGTGGAGGACAGGACTGGGAGAAAGACTGTCAGGACTTCAACAAAGGTAATTACCTTGTGTGTGGGTGGGTGTGGAGGGGTGGGTGGGTGTATGTGGAGGGGTGTTGGGGTGGGGGGGGGAGTGCCATGACATTCTTCTGATGATGGTTTTTGTTGCATTTTTCAGGGTTCCTATACCAAGGCTACCAGACAGTGAGACAGCTGGCACACTTTTCTTAGGTAAGTACTCGGGTGTGTGTGTGTGGGGGGGGGGGGGGACCAAGTGAGTGAGTGAATGGAGGAAGCAGTTCTATTTTAATGACATCATCATTTGGACGAGACTGTAAACCAAGGCCCGTGTGCAAACACATGAAGAACATCTTGTGCACACCCCTGTTCTGCCTTTCTTCCATCATGTGGCGGTAGGAGCAGATGACAAAATTATTATAAAAAAACAGCATGCACACAGGTGTGTTTAGACACCATCCCTGAGGAAAAAAAACAATGGGTAGGTGCTGCACTTGTGGCGACGCCTCTCCCAGGGGAGAGCAGCCCGAATTTCACGCTGAGAATCTGCTGTGACATAAAGTGGTATAGAATAAAAAATAAACTTAAAATCTTTGTAACAAACAATTAAATTTTTTTTTTTTATTTAAGTAGTTTATTGTGGCGTTTCCATTTTTGTGTTTCTCATGGTTTTTTGTGGTCATTTTGGTGTGTTCATTTTTTTTTTGTTTGTTTGTTCATTTTTGGCAAGTTCACTTTTAAAGAAATGTCTTTTTCTTTTATGTTCATGTGTGTTATGTGTGTTAGTTTTGTGTGTTAATTTTGTGTCATTTATGTCACAGGTGTGGTGAATCTTCAGACATGTGAAAACAATGTGACAGTTGGGGGATGGAGTCTGCCTCTGAGAGGTGTGTATAAGATTAGGCATAGTTGTAGAGGTAATGTTGTAAAAAAAAATTTTTTATTTACATGGCTGGTAGACTTATATGAAGACATCTGTGGGGGGGTGGTGGTAGTGGTGGTGGTGGTGGGGGGGGTGATGTTGGAGGTAATGCTGTAAATTGGTGTTGCAAATATTGTGTACATACTTGTTCGTTCTGTCAGTTGCAAGGTTGGTGTGTGGAGACAGTGGAGTACAGGACAGGGAGGAAGACAGTCAGGACTGTGGCAGAGGTAATTGCTCTATGTGTGGGTGGGTGTGGGGAGGGGGGAGTGCCATGAAATTTACTGTGTTGCATTCTCAGGGTTTGTAAATCAAGGCAATGAGACAGCCAGTATGTTTTTATTAGGTAAGTAATGTGGGGGGGGAGGGGGGGGGAGGGGATGAGAGCAGCTGAGTGAGTGAATGGAATAAGTAGTTCTATTTTAGAGATGTCTTTTCAACAAACATTTTTAATTAAAGTAATTTATTTTGGCATTTTCATTTGTGTGTGTTTCTCATGGTTTTGTGTGTGTGTGTCTTTGTGTTGTTCATTTTTGTGTGTGTTTATTTTTCTCTGTTAACTGTTGCATGTTGATTTCTATATATAAAAAGGAAGTTTTCCTTTTGTGGTCATTTTTGTGTTTGTTGGTTTTGTGTGGTCATTTTTGTGTGCCTTTTATGTCACAGGTTTGATGAATCTGAAGACATGAAGACAGTGTGAAGGGACAGTTGGGGGCTGGAGTCTGCCTGTGAGAGGTGTGTGTGTGTGATTATGCATTTTTGTACAAATAACATTGTATAAAAAACCTGATTTTGCTTTCTTTTTTATGAGGCAGGTGCATTGATATCATGAAGATGGGGGGGGGATGTTGGTGATAATGTGCAAATATTGTCGTGGACAGAATAGCCTAGTGGTCAGAACATTGTGCTCGCAATTTGACAACTATGGTTCTATTCCTGTTTGAGGGGATTTTTTCCTCAGGAATTTACATCAGTGTTGACTCCACTCCCCCAAAAGTCCTTTGGATGAGACTATAAAACCGAGGTCTGTGTGCGAACACACAGAGAACATCTTGGGCACATGTTAAATCCGGTTCCGCTTTTCATAAGACTAGACCATCGTGTGCCGGTGGGAACAGATGACAAGATTTACAATGCTGCATGCACACAGGGACTGAATGTAGAAAAGCACATGAGTGTTATTCCTTTATCCTCGATTTAAAAGAATGAATGAATAAATTCAAATGCATACTTGTTGATTCTGTCAGTTGCAAGGTTCATGTGTGGAGACAGTGGAGGACAGGACAGGGAGAAAGACTGTCAGGACTCTAACAAAGGTAATTACCTTGTGTGGGGGTGGGTTGTGGGGGTGGTTGTGGAGGGGTGTTTGGGTGGGGAGGGGGGAGGGATGAGTGACATGACATTCTTCTGATGTGGTTTCTGTTCCATTTTCAGGGTTCCTATACCAGGGCTATCAGACAATGAGACAACTGGCACACTTTTCTTAGGTAAGTACTCGTGTGTGTGTGGGGGGGGGGGGGGGAGGTGTGAAAGTAAATGAAGGAAGCAGTTGTTTTACAGAGATATTTTTAACAGACATTTTTAAAGTAGTTTATTTTGGTGTTTCTATTATGTGTTTCTCTCGTTTCTTTATTTTTTGTGTCGTTTATTTTGGTGTGTTTATTTTGGCGTGTTCATTTTTGTGTGTGTGTGGTTTTTTTGCAAGTTCACCTTTAAAAAAATGTTGTTTTCCTTTAGGTTTATTTTTGTATGTGTTTTTGTTTTGTGTGTTGATTTTTGTGTGTTTTTGATGTCACAGGTTTAGTGAATCTCAAGACATGTGAAGACCATAAGGAACAGTTTGATGCCGGAGTCTGCCTGTGAGGTGTGTGTGAGATGACACATTTTTTTTACAAATGATATTATACAAAAAAAACCCTGACTTCTCTTTTACATGGCTGGTGCATTAAAAAGATGAATACATCTGCGAGGGGGAAGGCGGGGGAGGGGGGGGTTAGAATGTTGCAAATGGTGTCGCAGACATTGTGTACACACTTGTTCATTCTGTCAGTTGCAGGGCAGGTGTGTGGAGACAGTGGAGAAACAGGACTGGGAGGAAGACTGTCAGGACTCCTGCAGAGGTAATTACTCTGTGTGTGTGTGTGAGTGTGTGTGTGTGTGTGTGTGTGTGTTTTCTTTGGTGGACATTCTTTGTTGGGTACATTGTTTAAAACATGGTATGCGGAAGGCAGTTTGTTTGTGTTAGCAGGCTTGTTGTTTCAAAACTCGGGTTTGTGTTTAAGGTAATAGAAGGTAACTGAATGTGTTTCTCAGTGTGTGTGTGTGTGTGTGTGTGTGTGTGTGTGTGTGTGTGTGTGTGTGTGTGTGTGTGTGTGTTTCAAATAGAACATGTTTGTGTTTTGATTTGTGTTTCTTTTGTTTTATAGACAGCCACAGACAGAGAAATAAGAAGACAGAGAAATACGATCCTGAGGCTGGCCTGCTTTCAAAGTTAAGTATTCTTGTTATAATTGTAGTGTAGTGTAGTGTAGTGTAGTGTAGTGTAGTGTAGTGTAGTGTAGTGTAGTGTAGTGTAGTGTAGTGTAGTGTAGTGTAGTGTAGTGTAGTGCAGTGCAGTGCAGTGCAGTGCAGTGTAGTGTAGTTCCTTATATGATGATGTATTACATTGCAATGTGTGCTTTTTTGCTGTGTTGTTGTTGGAGGGGTGGGGGTAGAGGAAAATCAAATACATGTCTACATACAGATGCTGCACACCTGATAGGATTTTTTTTGCATTGCCAGGGGTGCTGCTGTACAAAGAAAGCTGAAGACCTTGAAACACCACGACCTGGTGACTGCCACATTTCTGTTGGGTAAGTGCTCTGTGTGTGTGTGTGTGTGTGTGTGTGTGTGTGTGTGTGTGTGTGTGTGTGTGTGTGTGTGCTTAAATTCTTTTATTTTGGGGGGTAGGGGATTAACCAGTTATGTGCTTTTTACATCTAGTCCCTGTCTATATGCAGTTTTGTAAATTTTGTTATTTGTTCCCACCAGCACACAATGGATTACTCTTCCAAATAGCAAAACACATTTTATTGTGTGCGCAAGATGTTCTGTGCTTGTTCGCAGATGGGATCTCTGTTTATAGTCTCATCTGAGTGACTTCCTTGGGGGAATGGAGTTGGCACTGATGTTGACTCCAGAGGAAAAATCCCCTTGAACGAGATTCAAACATGGATCAAGGGCAAATTCACTTTGACTACAAGGATATTTCATTGCCCCTCTTTGTGTGTGTGTTTGTGTGTGTATGTGCATGCGTGCACGCGCATGCGCTTCATAGTCAGTGACTAAAGTGTTTATTGTGTGGTCACAGGGTTGGCACATGCAAACAGCTGAAGACTGTGCAGAGAGAGGAGACAGGACTTGCTGAATGGGGATCTACAAGGCAGGTGAGTGCTGTGCATACCACTGTCAGTCCCAGCACTCTGCATGAAATTAAAGCTGCTCTCCCATTAAAAAAAAAAGTGTCAGCAGTGTATATGTTTAGCTATCAGAGTGGTGCTTCTGTTCAGTATGTTGCCATGGTTAGTTCCCTTGTTCCTGTGTTTGGGGTAGTTGTGTTTTTTTTACATGTGAGAGAACTGTTTTGTTCAAATATCAGTTCTACAAGCTCACATATTAAAGGGTTTTTTTTAAATCAATGATTTTGTTAATGATTGCAGATATAAGGTTCATGACAATGGTAGGTGTCTTTATTATAAAAACTACAAAATCAGTTTTGGTATAGAAAAATACAGAACTATCACCTGTATGTGTCTGTGCTCTGATCAAATTTCATTGCGGTTGTCATAAGGTCCCTGTTGAGGTCAGACATTTTCTTGGTAATCCTTAGAAAGACAGAGTATGTGCCAAATACAATTTGTTGGATTCCATCTTGCTTTTTGTGTATGTTAAAATGAAAAAAAAGTTTGTGTGTGTTTCTGTCTTTTTCGTGTGTGTGTGAGTGTGTGTGTGTGTGTATGTGGGTGTGCACGCTTCATCTGTGTTGTGTGAGGTACCTGTATTTTTTACATGTTCACTTCTGTGTGTTACAGGGGCTGGTGAACCAAGATGAAGGGATCAGGACAGGAAGCTGCCATCTCTATCACAAGTTAAGTGCGTTGTGTGTGTGTGTGTGTGTGTGTAATTTCATTTCTTTGTCTTTACCTGTGACAGGAAGATAAAAGGTGAGAAGGTCAAAGGTGGGCTTTTTTATCCTTACAAAAAGCATGTTACCAATCCACTGTCACTCGTTTTTGTTGGTCATGTTTTTACTAACCAACACAAATGTCAACTGGAGAGGCGGGGATTTTACGGAGTGTGTTTGTCAGTGTTGTGTTTAGATAGTTAGGCGTGGATATGCGAGTGTGGTGTTCATTTAGGCATCAAATAAGCATCTTTCTACAGGCAGGAATATGAGAGGACTTTTGTTTTTTTGCATGTGAGTATGTGTGTATGCATGTTCGTGTGTGTGTGTGTGTGTGTTGTGTGTGTGTGTGTGTGTGTGTGTGTGTGTGTGTGTGTGTTTCATTGTCTCATTGTCAGTGACTAAAGTATTTATTGTGTGGTCACAGGGTTGGCACATGCAGGACAGCTGAAGACTGCAGACAGAGGAGACAGGACTTGCTGAATGGGGACTACAGGGCAGGTGGGTGCTGTGCATACCACTGTCAGTCACAGCAGTATCTCAAAAGGATTGCCACATACTTTAAAAAAAAATTGTGTGCATGTGTATTCGATTAGCTATCAGAGTGGTCTCTCTATTCAGAATGTTTCTAGGGTTAACTTTCTTGTTGGCATGTTTGATGGTTGTTGTTTTTTTTTTCATGTAAGAGACAGTTTTGTTCAAATATCAGTTCTGCAAGCTCACATATCAAATGTGGTTTTTTTAAAATTAATTATTTTGTTAATGATTTGTGAAATGAGCTTCACGACAAAAGTAAACATCTTTATTATAAAAACTACAAATTGAGTTTTGGCATGGAAAAATACATAACTTGCCTTACACATGTTGGCGTTTATGCTCTTAAACTTTATTGTGGTTGTCACAAGCTTGAGGTTAGGCGTTTTCTTAATATTCCATAGAAGAAACATGATATGTTCCAAATGCTATTTGTTGGATTCCATACCACTTTGGTGTATATTACAATGAAAAAAGTTTCTTTGTTTCTGTTTTCTGTGTCTGTGTTGGTGTGTTTCATCCATGTGGTGAGGTAGCTATATTTTTTACATGTTCATTGCTGTGTGTTACAGGGCTGGTGAACCAAGACTCAAGGAATCAGAAAAAAGGCTGCCATCTCCCTCACAAGTTAAGTGCATTCTCTGTGTGTGTGTTTGTGTGTGTGTGTGTGTGTGTGTGTGTGTGTGTGTGTGTGTGTGTGTGTGTGTGTGTGTGTGTGTGTTTATTATTTCTTTGTCTTTACCTGTGACTGGAAGACAAAAGGTGAGGTCAAGGGCTGGCTATTTTCTACCAACCTTCAAGCATGTCACAAATCTATTGTCACCCCTTTTTGTTGGTCATGTTTTTACTAACCAACACAGACTTGAGTAATGTGAGTGTTGTGTTCATTTAGTTAGGTGTGCACATGTAAGTGATGTTTATTTAGTCTTCAAATTAGAATGTTTCTACAGGCAAGAATATCAGAGGAATTGTGTTTTTTACATGCATATGTGTGTGTGTTACCTGCATTGTCAGTGACTAAAGTGTTTATTGTTTGGTCACAGGGTTTTGGGACATGCAGACAGCTGAAGATTGCAGAGAGAGAGGAGACAGGACTTGCTGAATGGGGATCTACAGGGCAGGTGAGTGCTGTGCATACCACTGTCAGTCACAGCAGAGCTCTCTAAATGTCATTCCACACATTTTTTTAAAAAAATTGTGAGCATGTGTATCTGTAGCTATCAGAGAGGTGTTTCTGTACAGGGCTGTTGCCAAGGTTAACTTTCTTGTTGCTGTGTTTGTTTGTTGTTTTGTTTTTTAAACATGTAAGAGACTATTTTCTTCAAATATCAGTTTTATAAGCTCACATGTTAAAGATTTTTTTAATTAATAATTTTGGTAATGATTGAGAAATGAGGTTCATGCCAACAGTAGTCGTCTTTATTATAAAAACTACAAGATGAATTTTGGTATGGAAAAATACACAACTCTATTACCACATGTATGTGTCTACACTCTTTATCAAATTTCATTATGGTTGTCACAAGCTCCATCTTGAGGTGAGATGTTTTCTTAATATTCCACAGAGAGACAGAGTATATTCCAAATGCAATGTGTTGGTTTCATTCTTACTTTGAAGTATATTACAATAAAATAAGTTTGTGTGTGTGTTTCTGTTTGTTTCTCTGTGTGTCTGTGTCTGTGTGTGTCCCTGTGTGTCTTTGTGGGTGTGTTTCATCCATGTTGTGATGTATCTGTATTTTCTACATCTTGATTTCTGCCTTTTACAGGGCTGGTGAACCAAGACCAAGGGATCAGGACAGGAGGCTGCCATCTCCATCACAAGTTAAGTGCAGTGTGTGTGTGTGTGTGTGTGTGTGTGTGTGTGTGTGTGTGTGTGTGTGTGTGTGTGTGTTATTATTTCTTTGTCTTTACCTGTGACTGGAAGACAAAAGGTGAGAAGGTCAATGGCTGGCTATTTTCTACCCACCTACAAGCATGTCACAAGTCTATTGTCACCCTTTTTGTTGGTCATGTTTTTACTAACCAACATAAATTTGAGTTATGTGAGTGTTGTGTTCATTTAGTTAGGTTAGTAAGTGTGATGTGTATTTAGTCTTCAAATTAGAATCTTTCTACAGGTAAGAATACGAGAGGAATTGTGTTTTTTGCATGCATGCATGCATGCATGCATACGTGTGTGTGTGTGTGTGTGTGTGTGTGTGTGTGTGTGTGTGTGTGTGTGTGTGTGTGTGTGTGTGTGTGTGTTACCTGCATTGTCAGTGACTAAAGTCTTTGTTGTGTGGTCACAGGGTTGGTACATACAGACAGCTGAAGACTGTGCAGAGAGAGAGGAGGGCAGGACTTGCTGAATGGGGATCTACAGGGCAGGTGAGTGCTTTGCAAACCACTGTCAGTCACAGCAGAGTTCTGTGTATAATATTTGGGCTGCTCTCCCCAGGGAGAGCATGTCATCTCAAGAAGAGTGCCACCCATAGAAAGAAAATTTTTATTCATTTAAAAGGCTCAGATAAATTCCAAATTTTAAATTCCAAATTCAAAATACTTTATTTTCTCAAAGACAGAGAAATGCACTTGGATTATGATCAACACATAAAACAATAAACACATAAACAGAACTTCACGAAAAATACCACAAAATAATATTCAAAGATTAGCTGATTTGTTATGTGGTGACTGATGTGCTTTATGGTGACTGATGTGCTTTATGGTGATTGATGTGCTTTGTGGTGACTGATGTGCTTTGTGGTGACTGATGTGCTTTGTGGTGACTGATGTGCTTTGTGGTGACTGATGTGCTTTGTGGTGACTGATGTGCTTTGTGTTATGTTCTGATCACAGATTCTGTGTTACGTGGTGGCTGT
>CM060324.1:19323806-19331306 GCA_030674155.1 Stramonita haemastoma | reverse complement strand
TCTTTGATTTCTCTGTACTGACCTCCATGCCGTATGCGCTTGCTCGATCTGTTAAATTGTCTGTGAGGATTTGCAGTTCTTGTTTGCTGCTGCCCATGAGGTCAATGTCATCTGCAAATCTGAGGTTGCAAAGGGGTCTTCCACCAATGGAGATGGAAGTGTGGTGGTTTTGCAGTGTCTCTGTCATGATGTTTTCGAGGAAGAGGTTGAAGAGTACAGGTGAGAGAAGGCAGCCCTGGCGAACCCCAACCGTGGTCTTGAAGAACTCGCCCACGTGATTATTCATAAAAACTGCACTTTCTGCGTTCTCGTACAGAGCTTTGATGACTTCAATTAGACAGCTGTCAATGTTGAAGTGCCTGAGTACTTGCCAGAGGCCGTCATGCCATACCCTGTCAAAGGCCTTTTTAAAGTCTATGAAATTGTGGTACAAGTCTTTTTGGTGTTGGAGATGCTTCTCTATCAGAATTCTCAGATTGAAAATTTGTTCCATTGTGCTGCGTTTTGGTCTAAAGCCCGCTTGTTCTTCTGCCAGGAGTTTTTCCGCTTGGTTTTTCAGTCTGTTGAGGACTACCTGCAGCATGATCTTGCTAGGATGACTTATGAGACTGATGGTTCTGTAGTTCTGGCATTGTTTGAGGTTTCCTTTCTTTGGCAGGGGTATTACAAGAGACTGTGTCCATTCTTTTGGCCATTCTTTGGTGTCGTGGATCTTCTGACAAAGTTCTGTGAATCGCCTTGCTGTTTCATTCCCTCCATTTTTTATGAGTTCAGCTGGGATGTTATCGATTCCAGGGGACTTCCCCTTCTTCAATTGTCTAATAGCTGCATCTACTTCACACCTTAGTATTGGTGGGTCTTTATCTTGGTGTTCAGGGGGTTTGTCAGAAACTATGTTGGTATCTGGGCGTAGTGGGTAGTTGTACAATCCCTCACAGTATTCTGTCCAGCGTTGGAGGATGGCATTGTTTTCCGTTAAAAGATTTCCTTCTTTGTCTTCAATAACAGAGGCTTTAGGCTGTGTGGTTTTCGTTAGTGCTTTCAAAGTGTCGTAAGCTGTTTTGCTGTTTCCCTTGGTCATTCCAGCTTCGATGTTGTTGCATTGTTCTTCTATCCACGCTTCTTTGGCTTCTCTCATCTTTTTCCTCACTTCTCTGTGGCTATCCATGTACTTCTTGTAAGCTTCTTGACTTGTGAACTTTTGTTTTTTAAGTTCTCTTCTTTTGTCGCAGAGGTCAAGAACCTCATTTGTCACCCAAGGTTGTTTCTTTGTTCTGCTTCTTCCTAATGTTTCTTCTGCTGCTGTCGTTAGCACTTCTTTGATGTTGTTGGCCAATGTGTCCACATCATTGTCGATGGCTGTGAGTGCGGCGAACTTTCCTCCAATGTTGGCTTGGAAGATCTCAACCACTGTTGGGTCTTTGAGTTTTTCCAGGTCGAATCTTATGCGTGGGCTTTTTGGCTGTTGTTTTGCTTTCAGTTTCAGCCTGATGGTGGTAAGTACAAGGTCGTGGTCACTGCCAATGTCAGCTCCTGGGAATGTTCTTGTGTTTGCCTTGTTTATGCTGGATTTGAATCTTTGGGGTGACAGAATGTAATCAATTTGATTATGAATCAGACCATTTGGTGAGTGCCAGGTTGATGTTCTGGATGGCTTGTGAGGGTGGAGTGTGTTAGCCAAAGTCAGTTTGTGCTTCTTTGCGAATTCCAGCAGCCGCTGTCCTCTGTCATTTGTTTCTCCCAGTCCAAATCGTCCTGTGGTTCCTGCCCAGGTGTCATAGGCATCAGGTCCCACCTTAGCATTCCAGTCGCCTTCCACAATAAGGATGTCTTTTTTGGGCGTTTTGGAGATGACGTTTTCAAGTTCTTCATAGAATTGTTCTATCTGATCGTCATCGTAGTCAGATGTTGGAGCATACACTTGGATGATGGTGAGATTCTGGGGTTTTGCAGAAACTCTGATTGAGATGAGTCTGCTGGATACTGGTGTGCAGCTGATGATGCTTGACACAATCTCTTTCCTGACAATAAAGCCTACTCCATGATGATGTAGTTTTTCTTCTCCGCTGTACCATATTTTGTGGCCGTCTTGCGTGGTTGTTTCTCCAAAGCCAATCCATCTGACTTCCGCAAGCCTACTATGTCCCATTTATACCTCTGTAATTCATGTGTAAGTTCCTGTACTCTTCCTGTTTGGTACAGAGTTCTTACATTCCATGTACCAATGGTTGTCCCTTTATCTGGAAGCTTTAGGGTTTGTTCTGCCCCAGTAGCACACTTGTCACTCCCACCCTGGAGACTTGCAGTGGGTAGCGCGGTCGTTGTTGATCCGGGCCTCGACCGATCCGGCATGTCTTTCTGTTTTGTTTTACTCATCATGTCCTTGCAGTGGGCTTGAGGAAGCTTGGTGGCGCCCATCTCCTCTCCAAGACTCCTACTGGTGGGTAAGAATGCACCAGCCCCTCACAACGTTTTGCCCGCCAGTAGAAGCGGTTACCGGGGTGTGGGTGGGTTAAGGACCCGGACCCAGAAGTGAGAGTTGAGTGCCAAGTGAGGACCAGTGCTCCTGTCCATCCCGAGGGATGCTACTGCCAGGTTTACAAAGGTACCACCTCTCCTTAAGCACTCCATACACCCCAAGAAAGAAGAAGTTCAAATACATTTGTGTGGTGCACCAGGCATAGATTTATTGAACAGACAGCTGAGCATATTTCTTTTAATGTATGCTCATGACATTGCTTTGGTGTCAGATTCTGTTGATGATTTACAAAAGAAAACTGTCTTGAAAGATACTGCTGCAAATGGGGTCTGAAGTTAACATGGAAAAAACAGGTGATGGTTTTCAAAAACTGGGTTTTTGATAAACTGAAAAATGGTATTCTGCAGGCAAGCGAATCATGACAGAGTCATGTTACATTTCCCCAAGAATCATGTTTGGATCTTCTTTGAATTGGTCTATCTATCTATCTATCTATCTATCTATCTATCTATCTATCTATCTATCTATCTATCTATCTATCTATCTATCTATCTATCTATCTATCTATCTATCTACCTATCTATCTATCTATCTATCTATCTATCCATCCATCCATCCATCCATCCACCTACCTACCTGTCTATCTATCTATCTATCTATCTATCTATCTATCTATCTATCTATCTATCTACCTACCTACCTACCTACCTACCTATCTATCTACCTACCTACCTACCTACCTATCTATCTATCTATCTATCTATTTATCTATCTATCTATCTATCTATCTATCTATCTATCTATCTATCTATCTATCTATCTATCTATCTATCCCATAGTCTGGCGACCATGGGTGCACCCCTACAGATAGAACAACCAGTTCCCTCCATTCCTCTCTGTGTTCTGCCTTTCTCAAAATTTGGTTGAGTTCTAGGCCTGTCCATTGCTGCTGTTATCCTCCCATCTCTTCTTTGGTCTGCCTCTTTTTCTTCCTCCTTGCACAGTGCCTTGCAGTATTGTTTTTGCAAGTCCCTTTGATCTTGTGACATGCCCATACCATTTATGTTAACCCTTCTTTACAATTGATAGAAGATTTTTGTAGGGACCCCTGGGTTGCTGGATTGGTCATGTTCTATAGATAACATATCTGGCAAAGCTCTCACAGCAGTTGCAAGGCTTTTAAAAGAATGCATTTCAAGCATAAAAACCTGCCTGTCACTACTGTGTTCAGAATTTTTGACGCCAAAGTCAAGCCAATTCTGTAGTTTTGGAGATTTGGGGATATAGTAGATTCGACAACATTGAAAGTGTGCATATATGAATTTTTGTAGAATAATTTTAGGTGTTGGTATGGATGTAAATAATAACATTGCTTTTGGTGAATATGGTAGATACCCAATATACATTGATACTTTTACACAAATGATTAAATACTGGATCAGACTTCTTGCCATGTCTGAGAACAGCTATCTCAAGCTGTGTTACTTCATGTTGCTAAAACATGATCAGACAGGCAGAAGAAACTGGGTAACTCATGTAAGATCCATGTTATGTTCGAATGGTTTTGGATGTGTCTTGGAAAAAATGTTGGAGATGTTTCTTTGTTTATCAGAACTTTCAAAGCCAGATTTGTGGATACATATCAGAACTGGCATGACTCAATAATGTCTTATCCAGATTATTTCAATTACCATCCTAACATAAGTAAAGTAAATTGTAAGATTTCTGTTTTCCTTTGAAAACCACTGTTTACTTTCCTCATTAAGAAGTAATACACTGCCACTGAAAGACATCACACCCTATAACAAAGCACCTTTGAGTTCAGTGTGATGGATCTACTATTCAAGATTTGTGTCATTGGTTTTGCTCATTTTCCCAAGATATGCAGATTTGCCTTAGCATCATATTCCCCTTTATTATCACAGGTTTCTATCAAACTTAAAGGTTTTGATGCTGTGTTCAAATTATCCTGATAAACTGATTGTGAATTTGGCAGTTTATGTAATTGAACAAGACCACTAAAACATATGACATGGAAATCAGTGCAGAGAAGACTAAACTGATGACCAATAACGCCAAGGGCATCAACACTGATATCACCCTCAATGACCAGAAGTTGGAAATGGTTCAAAGTTTCAAGTGCGTAGGAGCAGTTGTACCAGACAAGGGTTCCAAGCCAGATGAAGTATGCAGGATTGCACACCCAATAACATCACTGTCAAAACTGAACACCATCCCGAAAGATAAAAATATCTCACTCAGCTCTAAGATCAGACTAATGTGCTCCCTTGTCTTATCCATATTCCTGTATGCCTGTGAATCCTGGACCCTGACTGCAGATTTGGAGAGAAGAGTACAGGCGGTTCAGATGAGATGCTTCCGGAGACTCCTTGACTACTCCCACAGAGACCACATCAGCAATGAAGAAGTACACAACAGAATCCAGCAAACCACTGGTCCCTACAAAAACCTATCAATCATAGATCAAATCTATCTATCTATCTATCTATCTATCTATCTATCTATCTATCTATCTATCTATCTATCTATCTGTCTGTCTGTCTGTCTGTCTGTCTGTCTGTCTGTCTTTCTGTCTGTCTGTCTGTCTGTCTGTCTGTCTGTCTGTCTGTCTGTCTGTCCGTCTGTCCGTCCGTCCGTCCGTACGTACGTACGTCCGTACGTCCATCCATCCTCCATCTATCTATCTATCTATCTATCTATCTATCTATCTATCTATCTATCTATCTATCTATCTATCTATCTATCTATCTATCTATCTATCTATCTATCTATCTATCCCGTAGTCTGGTGACCTGGGGGCATCCCTGAAGACTTGACAACCAGTTCACTCCATTCCTATCTCTGTTCTGCCTTTCTCAAAATTTTGATGACTTCTAGGCCTGTCCATTCACTGATGTTGTCCTCCCATATCTTCCTTGGTCTGCCTCTTTCTCTTCCTCCTTGGACAGTGCCTTGCAGTATTGTTTTTACAAGTTCTTTTGATCTTGTTACATGCTCATACCATTTAGGTTTAGGCTTCTTTATGACTGATAGAATGTTTTTGTAGAGACAAATAGTTTACTGGATTCTGTTATGCACTTCTTTGTTGCTTATGTGGTCTTTGTAATATATGCCAAAGAGTCTCCGGAAGCATCTCATCTCTACCACCTGTACTCTTGTCTCCAATTCAGCAGTCAGGGTCCAAGATTCACAGGCATGCACGAATATAGATATGACAAAGGAGTGCAGTAGTCTTATTTTAGAGTTGAGTGAAACATTTTTATCTTTCCAGATATTGTTCAGTTTTGACAGAGCTCTTGTTTGATGCAAGGGCTCTCAAGTAGTTGAAGCTTTGAATTGTTTCCAGCTTCTGGTCATTGACCCTGATATCAGTACTGATGCCTTTGGCGTTGCAGGTCATCAGTTTGGACTTCTCTGCACTGATTTATATGCCGTATGTTTTAGAGGCCTTGTTCAGGTGTTCTGTTAGGCTGGCAAGCTCCTGTTCGTATCCTGCTAGTCTGTCATTGTCATCTGCGAAGTGAAGGTTTATGATCGTTCTGCCACCAAATGCTGACTGATTCTTTATGGCATTCCAGTACATCAGCCATGATTCTCTCAAGGAAGATGTTGAAAAGAGTGGGTGAAAGAAGACAGCCCTGCCTTACTCCAACTGTTGTTCACAACCACTCTCCAATGTTGATGCTGTAGTACACTGCACTGGTGGCCTTGTTGTACAGCTCTTTGATGACTCTGACCAGGTTTGTATTGATGCTGTACACACTCATGGTTGCCCACAAAGCTGCTGGGCACACCCTGTCAAATGCCTTCTTAAAATCAATAAATATGTGGTAGAGGTCTTGTTTGTGTTGAAGCTACCTCTCACAGAGAATTTTGAGGTTGAATATCTGTTCTGTTGTGCTACACCCCGCTCTGAAACCTGCTTGTTCCTCAGCAATGATGGTCTCTGCTTGTGGCTTCAGTGTGTTCAATATAATCTTCAACATGACATTACTTGTCATATGGGTGGCATATGGGGCTGATTCTGTGGTAATTCTGCATTGCTGAAGGTTTCCTTTCATGGGGAGGGTGATGATAAGTAACTGTGTCCATGGTGCTGGCCATTTTCCTGTCTGCCAGATCTTGTTGCAGATTTTTAGTAGAGCCTTGATCGTGGCTTCCCCTCCAGCTTGAACCAACTCACCTGGAATGTTGTGGGCCCCTGCAGACTTCCCTTTTTCAGTGATCTGACTGCTGTTTCCACTTCTTCTCAGTGGATAGGGTGACTGTCTGTATATGTGCTTGTAGGGACATTGAGGACTTTTGGCTCTCCTGTAGTTTTTGTGTTATACAGGTTGGAGCAGTATTTTGTCCATCTGTTCAGGATATCCTGGTCATCAGTGAGGCACTTCCCATTCTTGTCTTGGATTGTTGAACTCTTTCCCTGTTTTGTGCCAGTCAGGTCTTTCACCAGGTGATATGCTTTCTTGCTGTTGTTTTTCTTGATGTTTTCTTTAATGTTCTGGTACTGTTCACCAATCCATTTCTCCTTTGCTTCTGTCATGGACTTTCTCATTCTTTTGTTAAGTGCCATACATTAGTCTGTCCTTTCTTCTGTTTCACTTTCCCTTTTCTTCAACTCTTGGTTTATGTTTATTGTGTAGTTATAGAATGTTAGGCAGGACCCAAGGTTTTTTGACTGGTCGATGTTTACCATGAGGTTTGCTTGCTGTTTCAGTCACTGCTATGTTGAAACCATCCATCAAGGTATCTATATCCTATCATCTATCAGAGTGAGTGCTGCAAACTTCCCACCTATCCTTGCCTGAAAAATGTCTGCTACCTTTGGATCCTTCAGCTTCTCGAGGTCAAACTTGATCCTGATGTTGTTCTGCTTGTGAATTTTTTTCAGAGGGAATCGGAATGTCATTATTACAAGATCATGATCACTCCCTGTGTGCTCCTGGAAAGCTTCGTGTCCCTGCAGTGTTTATGATCGTCATAAATCGTCTCTTCACCAT
>CM060324.1:19296306-19318806 GCA_030674155.1 Stramonita haemastoma | reverse complement strand
CCCCGCGCTGAAGGACAACAAGAAGCAAGAGGAATTCAAGGTCACCCTATCCAACAAGTTCCAAGTTCTAGGAGAGCTGCTTGAAGAGGAGACCATAGAAGAGAGGTGGCAGAAAGTGAAAGAGACAGTGACCTCAACATGTCAGGAAGTACTGGACCCCAAATCATTCACACACAAGGAATGGATTTCAGCAGATACTCTAGAGGAAATAGCAGAAAGAAGAGCAAAGAAGTTAGCTGTCAACAGCAGTAGGACACGATCAGCAAAAGCAAAAGCCCAAGAAGAATACACAGAAGCAAATAGGGTTGTAAAGCGAAGCTTTAAAGCAGATAAGCAAAACTACTTGGAGACAATGGCAACAGAAGCAGAGGATGCAGCTCACCAGACAGCACCAAGGACTTGCCAAGCCAGAGAGACCAGTAAAAGACAAGAACAGAGGAGTAATAGCTGATGACAAAGGACAGAAGAACAGGTGGATTGAGCACTTCCAGGAGTTACTCAACAGACCAGCTCCTACAAACCCACCAGAGATACCGCCAGCCACAAGCGATCTGCCGATCAAGTGTAGTGCTCCCACAAAGGAAGAGATCGGCAGCGCCATCAAGCAATTAAAGAACGGCAAGTCTGCAGGACCTGACAGCATCCCCACAGAAGGCTGACGTCCCAGAGTGGAGCTCCTCTACCCCTCTTCGGCAAGATCTAGGAGGAAGAAGAAATACCAACAGAGTGGAAAGAGGGTTACCTCATCAAACTCCCCAAGAAAGGCGACCTCAGTTCCTGCTCCAACTACAGAGGGATAACGCTGTTGTCCATCCCAGGAAAGGTGTTTAACGCACCCTGCTGAACCGGAGGAAGGACGCAGTAGACCCGCATCTCCATGACCAACAAGCTGGCTTCCGAAGGGAAAGATCATGCACGGATCAGATTGCAACACTGCGCATCATCCTGGAACAGTCCCTGGAATGGAATTCGCCACGATACATCGACTTCATAGACTATGAGAAGGCTTTCGACAGTGTGGACAGGCAGACCCTCTGGAGACTACTGAGATACTACGGAGTGCCAGAGAAAATCACCAATATTATCAGGAACTTATATGAAGGAATGACCTGCAGAATAGAATGACCTGCAGAATAGCTCATGGCAGGGTCACGAAGACCTCAATAGACCAGAAACGTAACGGCATCCAGTGGACACTTTGGAAGCAGCTGGACGACCTTGACTTTGCGGATGGCCTGGCCCTTCTCTCCCACACCCAGCAACAGATGCAGGAAAAGACCAACATCGTTGTGGAGAACTCAGCTAGACTGGGCCGCAACATCAACAGAGGAAAGAGCAAGGTACTCAAGACCAATGCAGCCAATGAGACACCCAAGTCCAAGGCGAAGCGCTGGAAGAAGTGGAAAGCTTCACATACCTCGGCAGCATCGTGGACACACAGGGAGGAACGGACAGACGTCAGAACTCGCATCGGCAAAGCAAGAGCAGCCTTCAAGCAGCTCAGAAACATCTGGGGATCAAGCGACATCAGCATCGCCACCAAGACCAGGCTGTTCAACACCATCATCAAGCCAATACTACTGTATGGAGCAGTGACCTGGAGAAACACCGTCACCACCATGAAGAAATTCCAGGTCTTCCTCAACACCTGCCTCAGAAAGATCCTTAAGATCAGCTGGCCAGCATCACAAGACAAGCTCTCGCGGCCTAGAAATACCTGGCGCCAGGATCTGGAAGCAGATGCGAAACAGATGGGCAAGACGTGGGGACAACTGGAACGCCTAGCCCAGGACTGAGATGCCTGGAGACAGCTGGTGGCGGCCTATGCAGAAGGTATCACAGGCAGACATGACCCTTGTTCTAATTTCTTTGTTGATTGCCTTATACTGCCTCCTCCTTGCCAAGTGACTGCCATGTTAAAGTGTCGACAAACTTGTCAATGTCTGTGCATCTGGGTTGAACATAGTGAGGAGTGCTAATTTCCCTCCTATCATGGCTTAGTCCAGCATAAACATCATCACAAGGACTCGCAGTTTTCCAGGGAAGTGGAAGTGGACACATTGGAAGTGACCATGATTTAGTGACAATGACCTTCCGCCTTCATCTGAGAAAGTTCATGAAGCAGGGCCAGACAAGGATCAGATTCTATCTCGAGAAACTGAAGGATCCAGAGGTGGCTGAAGCCTTCCGATATTGTAACAAAAAGACTAATGAAAGAGGCTTGAGACCCCTGATTTGCTAATTGCAACGACCTCAAGTTGATGAACACATGGTCTGATCTAAAACTTCTTGCAGCTGTTCATAGAAGTCTTCCAAAATGTAAAAAATCAAGTTTAACCTTGACATTGGTTTGTTTGCTTGTTACTGGGCTAGAGCTCTGAAGTTATCTGTGAAATAAAAGAAAAGGCACATTGCCTTACTTGTAGTTTCTTCAGCTGCAGCTTTGTAAGGGTACAAAAACACACATAGTAGTGACAGTATGTACCCACTGCTGCACCACACACATGTACACACACATACATACACATATCCCTTACTTATTTATAAGTACTATCCTTTTTTTATTTTCTGTTTGTCTGGTGAATGTACCTGTATGTGTCCTGTATAGGTTGCTTTGCTTCTTTTTCTGAATCTTATTTTCAGACAATTAATTACTCATTCTTTTCCTACAGTAGTTATACTTCATGAAGTATTTTTGCTATTACATTTTCTTTTCTTGTGAGGGATTTTCTAAAATTTTTTTGATGATAAAAGATTAATTTTAAAGCCTACATATATTATGCATCCTGCCATCACACCATACACACAACCACATGCTAGTGCACTTCACTTTAAATTTCAACTGTCGTTTGAAATGCCTTACTGACTTGAAATGCCTAAATGCAGACACAGACATTAACTAATGGACTAAAACAGATTAAAGACACAGGACCATCGTTTTGCTTTTAGCCTACGGACTGTGGAGTTCAATGTTTTTTCTTTATGCCGCTGGTATGCATTATGGCTTTAGTCATAAAATGCATTTCAAAGCAGAAGGAAGCAAATGTGCCTTGGTAGAATACTTAAATAAGCGTTCAACATTTTGCTTTTGGGAGAGGGCAAACAAATGTGTGGCGCTCCACCACGAAATGAGTCGCTTAGCACATTACCCAATTTTGTCGCTAGGAGCCTTTAAAGGCAGGTGGGGGTCAAGCTGTCAATTTTAAGATTTTGATTGATTATTAAACTAGATCTGTTTATTTATCTTAAAATGAAATATCAAGGCATAACTTTTATTCCTTTTGCTTTTAAATGTGTTTTGAAAATACCAAAGCACTCATTCTGACAACCTATTACTAAAATAAACTTGCCCGTTTCTCATTTTGTCACATCATGCAGTCTATCATTTCAATTTGTAATGATGTTGCACGGAATTGTCCGATTTTCAATGTGTTTTTTGTATTTGGTAGCCACTTTATTGCACATTAATAACATGTCAATAACGAAAAAATTGACCTCATGTGCACTCCGTCTCATTATGTGGTGGAGCGTCACAGCATTGGAAATGTGGACATAATGCCACAAAATTTATCAATTTCTAAATGTTACTTATTGCAAGGAATCTATTCATTTTGCATTTCTATAGCATGCCAATGACCAGTTTAATTTAACCTCTGGTGCAATAGGGATACTAATTGGAGCGTCACAATATAGGCAGACCATGGGGATGCACATTTTCTTTTTCTTATTTTCATCAAACTGAGATGGGTTTGACAAAGAGTTTGAGTTTCAATTTTCTTGTCAAACTGCAAACAGCAAGGTTATAGCTGGGTGAACATTTTAAACTGTCTGTCATCTTCGTTCTCCAAAACTGCATTGCAGGCCATATCGAGGGCAGAACTTGTCTGATACCATAATGGTCTGAGACTGTACACCGAGGCTGTGTGCGAACACATGCAGAACATCTTGGCACTTAAATCCTGTTCCACTTTTCGTAAGAGTAGGTCATTGTGTGCCGGTGGGAACAGATGACAAGATTTACAAAACTGCATACACAGAGTGCTTCTCAAACACTAGTAAGAGCTATTTATATTGGGTGAACTTTATCACCTATCCACTTGTGAACAATAGAACCTATGCACTGCAGTACCAGCATTCAGAGCAGCAGAAAAATTGTATATATATATATATATATATATATAATATATATATATATATATATATATATATATATATATATATATACCGTAAAATCCCTAGCATAAGCCCACCATCTAGCAAACGCCCACCCCCCACTTTGGGCCAAAAGTTGTGCACAGGAGTAACTACCTAGCAAACGCCCACCCTGCTTTTTTCAAAGAGACTATGCTCACTTTCAGTAGGATTTGTGCAGACTGTTCTAAAAGTAATCTTTTCCCCCTTCTTTACCTTTTCGTGTTTCTTTCCTTTTTTCTTATTCTTTGTCCCCTCTCCTCACTCCTGCGACAGTCTTACACTGTATCTTTCAAATTGGAAGCCCTCCAGTATCTGGATAAGGAAGCAGGTGGGAATGTTTCGAGTGTGCCCGTGAATTTTCTGTGGATAGGAAGAGGATCAGGGAATGGAGTGAAAACAGAGATAGACTTGAACAGCAGTACGGAAAAGACAAACAAAAACGGAAACTGTCAAAAGGACCAGCAGTTAGATCTGAACATGTCCACCAAGGTGTGCTGCATTATCCAGAAGATGAAAGATCTGAAGGCAGGGTATTGGGAAACAAGGACCTACAATGGAATACTATGGAATTCGTTGGCATTCTTTGCCTCAAAACCTCCCTTTTTTCTATTTTCCTTCACTTCTACTCACACGACCTAACTTACATGCTTTCGGGGTTTGTATTCACTCAATTACACAGTTGAGCACAAAAATTACTTTGTGCAAAGGGGTCTATCCTTAGCAAACGCCCACCCCCCAATTTTCACCTAAATTAGTGCACAGGGGGGGTGGGCGTATGCTAGGGATTTTACGGTATATGTCACATTTAGACACCATCCCTGAATTTAGATTGCAGCTCAGAAATGTACAGTCTACTACAGATATTGTCTATATTCAGATTCCAATTTTTATTCAAATACATATGGAGATGCTCATTTTTAATTTTGTTTTAATATTTTTCCTGTGCTTTTTAAAATTTTTTTTATATTGGATGCGTTTTGTGTATTTTTTATTATCTCGTCTGGTAATTGCAGGCCTGTAATGATTACAGGTGTCTTTGTTTAAACCCTTGTTATGTTGTTCCGACAACCTTTGACAGCCTCACAGGAGATGGCGATCTGACTGAATCCAGCAGTGATTAGGTTTGCTGGATGTATTTCAATACAATGATTCCGAGTTCTTGGCATCACACAAAATTGGACCACTGTAGTTTTATTTCATCTTATATATCGAGGATAATGGAATAAACACTCATGTGCTTTTTTTGTTTTTGTTTTTTACATCAGTCCCGGTGTGTATGCAGTTTTGTAAATCTCGTCATGTTCCCACTGGCAGGTGACAGTATGTCACTGAAGGCCACCACTTTGTACAAGATGTGATCTTTGTGCTCGACTTTTCAAAGTATTTGACCAAGAAAGCTACACAAGCTCTCTAGGCCTACTTTTCCAAAACAAATGTGAAGAGCAAGTGTTTACTGAATTTAATATGTTTAATTCAATCTTCGACTCCGACAATGATGTCGTTAATACATTTTTTTCATCCAACTACACAACCCTATGAAATTGTCTCTCATTAGAAAGCTCGGTATCCAAGCTTTCCAGCGATTTACAGATTTGCACATCAGTTGTCATTATATAACAAGGGTTGTTGGACCCCATCCTGATTCAAAACGCTGGCTTATGTTCAGTCTGTCAGCAGCACGGTACAGCACTACTATGATTTAGATTTCTGTATTTGAATGCACCTTGCATTATCATAATCTTAAAGTATTTTAGTTATGGGTAAACCCGATTTTATGTTTGTTCTTGATTTTTGTCATTTTTATGTATATGTATTTATCTTCGAAATTGACGAAAAATCAAACTGAATGTCAAGGTCATTCGGATGAGACTATAAGCGGAGGCCCCGTGTGCGAACGCACGCAGAACATCTTGCGCACACGTTCAAATCCCCTTCCGCCTTTCGGAAGAACAGGCCATCGTGTGCCGGTAGGAGTGTATGACAAAATTATTAAAATCAGCATGAACACAGATGTCGTGTTGCGAGTCCAAGGGGGGCTTGGGGCTGGATATGGCAACGTTCTGGTGGCTCCTGCTGTCATTGTCTTTCCAATTCCAGTGGCGTGGAGGGGTCTGCTGCATGGGTAACAGCTGGCCTCCACACTTACCCAGGCTTTGCGCTCTTAAGACCAGAGCGCAACTCCGTAGTCTTCCGAGACTGATAGGTGCCTACTACTATTTATCTTCGATATCTGTATTCTTGAAGCCTGTATTCAGATATCTCTATAGTGGACACCAATACTCCGGGGTCAGCTATATGTTCCCTCAGCTCTCCTCCATTTATCTTTTTTTTGTTTTTTTGTTGCTGCTTGTATTTTTCTTTCTCCTGTCATCCATCTGATATGGTGGGTACAGGTGAGCGTTCGAGGTCGTCGATTACCGGAGATCGATCACTAGTTGAGGTGGTTGTTGTTTAGTGAACACGTAGCTGGACCATAGGAACATAGAACCGAGGGACCAAACATGCTCTCCTATACTCCAATATTTGTTCATCCTTGAGCAGTTTTGTATGAAGTCCCCAAATACACCTTTTACATAAATATTTTGCAGAACAGGTTTTAACGTGTGCGCAAGATGCAATATGTTTAACATGCTTATCAGACAGGGTTCAGATTATAGTCTCATCCAAAAGATTTTATGGGAGAGTAGAGTGATGTCAACTCCTGAGAAAAATCCCCATGAATGCGATTTGGACGCGGGTCGTAAGATAACCAGCACAATATTCTTACCAGTAGGCTATCCCATCCAGATTATCAAATTGAGCACTGGTGTGCTTTTCACATCCAGTCCAAATTTCCTGCAGAGAAATCTGCCAGGACTAGAGGGTGGTGGGCAATAAAACACAATTATAATAATTTTAGGGTTTTTTTTTTTAAACCATAAAACATACACTGCCACACCACTCCAGGGCAAGTTAGCCCAGTAGTAAGTGAAGTGCGTTCAGACTGATCTGACTGCATTTTTTTGTATTTTGTACCACTTTATGTCACGGCAGATTTCTCTGCGTGAAATTCGGGTGAAATTCGGGCTGCTCTCCCCGGGGAGAGCGCGTCGCCACATGTGCAGCGCCTACCCTTTTATTATTTTTTTTATTTTTCCTGCATGCAAGTGTATTTGTTTCCCTATCAGAGTGGCTTTTTTCTACAGAGTTTTGCCAGGGACAACCCCCTTGTTGCCGTGGGTTCTTTTACGTGCGCTAAATAGTGATGTGTAACACACGGGACCTTGGTTTATCGTCTCATCTGAAAGACTAGCGCCCAGACCACCACTCATGGTCTGATGGATGGGGAAAAAGTTTTGGATCTGACCGGGACTTTTTGCTTTCTAGGCAAGGCGCGTGACCACCTAGACCACCGATCCACCAGATTACAATCACCACTGAGAGGACACAGACGCCCTATTCCTGGGTATTTTCCCTTTGGATTATCATCACTGCTGACTCCACTTCCCCAAAATCTTTGGTATGAGACTATAAAGTCATGTGTGCAAACACATGCAGAACATTTTGCACCCACATTATAACCTTTTCAGTCTTTTGGAAGAGTAGGCTTTTTTGTGCTGGTATGAAGTTGATAAAATGTAGACAACGCACACACACTGGTATATTTCAACACTGTCCCTTAAATTGGAATGTGGCTCAGTGGTGGGTAAAAATTTGAACATACAAAAATCTCATGAATGGAGGTCAGCTCTAAGACCAGAGAAAAAGC
The DNA here is from genome assembly GCA_030674155.1 of Stramonita haemastoma. Taxonomy (NCBI): domain Eukaryota; kingdom Metazoa; phylum Mollusca; class Gastropoda; order Neogastropoda; family Muricidae; genus Stramonita; species Stramonita haemastoma. The sequence continues at coordinate 19,310,864 of CM060324.1, read as the reverse complement.
ACCCCAAAAGCTTTTTTCCAAATCACCTCTTTTGATATACAGACATCCTGATACAGGCACCTAAGAATAGCAGTAGAATGTAGGTGGTTGTGATGGATTGGTATTACAGTCACCCTGGAGTGATGTGGAAAGTCCAACATGTTGTAGGGACTTACCAATTCTCGCCCCCCCTTCTCTCTCACACACAACTCACACACACACCACAACACACACTCTCACTCAAGAACACAAATGCACAAGTCAACACAATAACACATGTGAAACGTGTGTGCATGAACCCCCTGTACAGATACTGAAAAAACAAAGTTGTCCTTGTTTTTTTCAATGAACACATCAAACAAAGGCAGAGGGGTGTGTGTGGTTGTGGTTATAATGAAGATTTTTTTAAATTTCAACAGTGGGGGTGATGGTATAAACAGCACTTAAGTGCACTGCACTACTACACACCACGACAGTGCACTACACCAGTCCGGATTATGGGGGCACAATGTAAACATCAGTTCTTGTGGCCGGTGGCTGCCAATGCCTGGGTCCCTTCCATCATGGACACAACCTGCACACAGAATCAAAAGGGACACATGTCAGTCACTGAACTATCACAACACTGAACTGTGACAGCATTGAACTGAACTATCACAGGAAAATTTGAACTGAATGTTAAAAATCCTTCAAATGAGACTAATAAAATTGAGACCCTGATTGTGAATATATCCAGAACGCCTTGCGCTTTCAGATGAGACTAATAAAATTGAGACCCTGATTGTAAATACATCCAGAATGCCTTGCACTTTCAGATGAGACTAATAAACTTGAGACCCCGAGTGTACATGCATGCAGAATGTCTTGCACAAAAACTTGAAAACCTGGTCTTCCCTTTTGCAGTAGAATAGGCCATTTTTAGCAAGTAGGAATAGATAAAATCTTTAACAATGCATGCACACTGGTGTCATATTTAGACAATATCCCTTAACCCTTTGCTTGGCACAGCAAAATCATTTGTCAACTTCCTGCTGGGCAGAGAAAATGGAAGTGGATGGCTTGTGAGTGGGTGTGTGTATTTAACATGCAGTAACTCTACAATGGTCAGATGGATTTTGATAAAATAAAAACAGCAAGATGCAGAAATGAATAAAGAAATTGCTATTTCCCAATTTTTGTCGTTATTTTTATTTTCTTTTAGAATTATAATGCATAAACACAAAGTCATTGATCAGTTTGTGTCACAGTTAGCATTACAATAACTTTGGAACGCATAAATGGATTTTGATTACATAAAAACTAAAATATTAAGAAACAAATACAGAAAAGTTATTTTCAACCTACTGTTTGGGATTTTTTTATAGCTTTTTTGATGAATGGTGCATGAACATATCACACATTCCGACAATTGCCATTTTGTTTGCCGACGATCGCGATCCATGTTAACATTAAAAGTTTGAGTTGCTACTGTGTTAAAATCCCAAATAGCAACCAATTCACAATATCGGCCGTGTTAGATTTGATGATCGAGTTGCGTCTCGAACTTTGCCATTGTCGAAGTCGTCTCTCTCTCACTTCAATCAACAAACTCAGATGTACACACACTACTAGGATCACTTATATCAATATTTGAGCCTGGATACACATCTCACAGCGTTTTTTTTTTTGGCATGGCAGCTATAAAAATGATTGTACATGTCAGGTTCGAAGATAGTGCCCATCTTGGACAAATTTGCAATTTTTTCCCTCCAAAACTTGCAACAAACTCACTCCAATCGCCACCGTTTGCAAAAATACATGCACAAGTATCACCAGCAGTCGCGATGCTCGATATTCATGAGGAAAAAAAAAATCAGAACTAACCCAAAGCTGAGAGAGAGACACACAGAGAGAGAGAGAGAGAGAGGAGAGAGAGAGGAGAGAGAGAGAGGAGAGAGAGAGAGAGAGAGAGAGAGAGAGAGAGAGAGAGAGAGAGAGAAGCAAGTGATGGAGGAAGGGGGTGGGGGTGGGAGGCGAAGGAGAAACAGAGCTCAGCTAGAAAAGGGGCGGACAATCTAAAGCATAGGGAGGCACTTTTTTTTTTTAAACTGTCTTTTCATTTTATGCAATATGTTTTAGAAATTATTTGTTTTATGCCATAAAAATGTGTGTGCATGTTATTATTTTAGACTGTGCTGAACATTTTAATAAAAGATTGTTTGTTACTTTCATTGATATTTGTCTTATCATACGACGTATTTTAACAAGTTAAATGATTTAATATCAATATGGTTTAATTCACAAAAATGTGTGCACATGTATGCAGTGTTTCCAACAGTGCGCGCGCCTGCGTGCGCATGTGTGTGTGTGTGTGTGTGTGTGTGTGTGTGTGTGTGTGTGTGTGTGTGTGTGTGTGTGAATGCGTGAGCAAACTGGTGTGCGTAGGGATGGTTGAGATTTTGTTTTGGTGAGTTTATGACTGGGTGAGGTTGAATTGTGGGTGATTTTTATATTATGATATGTGCGAGCTGATGTTTGGATACTATGTGTGTTTTTTTTGTTTGTTTGTTTTTTTTCCTTCCGTGACGTTACTTTTTACATGTTTGCTTTTTATGTGAAGCATGTAGCCGGCATGAATTTCTCTATGAGATAATAAAGTATTTATGAATTTTGAATTGAATTTGAATTTGAATTTCGAAGCGAGATTGGCGGGAATTTCGATTGTATGAACGTTCAGAAGTGACGGTCATGTCGCCAGGCGCTTTGGGGTGTCTTGCCCAAGGACCGGGTCTGGCACTTTCAGCGGTTGTGCCAAGCAACGGGTTAAGTTGGAATGTGGTTATCTAAAATAAATGGTGGAGGAAAAAAAGACATTTTTTAAAAAACACATAACCCCCCACCCCCCCCTATAAAAATGACTCCTCTCTAAACATTCTGAATGGTGTGTAAGGAAAATCACAGCGAGTTTTGTTACCTTTGAGAGAAATATCCACCATCGCTGCTTCCCATCCAGTCGTGTAGCAACTCCAGAGCCTCCATCAGGCTTCCTTTCAGGGATGTGTTCACCCCACACTGCCTGCACATACAGAAACAGAGATCAGAAACATTCCTACATCAAACACAGAAAGAACTCTACATCAGAAACATTCATACATCAAACACAGAACCACAGACATCCCAAAATAACATACTTGCATTAAAAAAATACCTGGCAGAAATTAGAAATAAAAAAATATGCCATAGTTTGTAAAACATTCTGCCATAAGTACAAAACTGGGCTGCTGCCGAACAACTTATGAAATGGATGAACAAAACAATAACAACAAAAAAGGTGACTGTGTAAGAAAAAATTAGGAATGTAAAATATTAGGGAAAAGAAATAACAATTAAATAGGAAGTCTGTGTACAAATCATGGCAATATGACAAGGCAACATTATGGCATAATAAGCTGTCACTATATGTATATCAGAAGCATACAAATATCAAACTCACAGAAGCATGTGTATTATTTAAAAAAAAAAAAAAAGGCTTTTGTGTATCACGCATAAACAAGAAGAGAACATAAACACCTTGACTGCACCTTTCTCATCCTTGTCAACAATGGGGGCACCACTGAAGATCAGGAACATATATATACACATCAAATACAAAAATAAGAATACATCACAAACACGCAAGGATTAATCACACCAAAGCAAGTATACATCAGGAACCAGCATTGTTCAAACACACACAAACAAGTGTACACAAAAACATCCATACACAAAGGAACTGTAACTTACATGCCAACTTCAATTCCTTGTGTCCAGCCTCAATACAATGCAAAAGTATGGCAAAAAGTAGTGACAATGTCTGCAAGGGCCACAACAAACATCACACCACAGGCAATGGAATAAACGAAGAGAAGAGAATGGGGAGATTATGAGGGGGATGACCTTTGGTAATAAATACCTGTGGTTTGAGGCAGGATTTGTACACACTTGTGTACACCAAAAAACGCTATGATAATACCAAACAAACCCCAAACAAACGTTATACACTAGTAAATGCACACGCAATGAAATTCTTAACTTAATCATAAAGAAGTACAATTTATTTCTTTTAAAAACCATGATACATTTACTCTTTTTTAACAACTCTGTTTTCCTCGTGTGTGAGGAGAATTGCAATGACTTTTGTACCTTAGACAGGAAAATATTGACAACTGATGCTTCCCGTCCAGTGGTGTAGTAACTCCAGAATATCAATCATGCTTCCCCTCACAGGTGTTCACCCCCACTTTGCACATAGCGAAACAGACATCAAAAACACACTTATTTCAAACATAGAGGCAAGAACACATAAGAAATATACAAACATCGAAATCACAGAAACAAGTGTACATAAAAAACCAGGCTTTCCTCTATCACACATAAATGAGAAGAGAACATAAACACCTTGACTTCACCTATTTATTTTATTTAATTTTATACCACTTTATGTCACAGCAGATTTCTCTGCATGAAATTCGGGCTGCTCTCCCAGGGAGAGCCAGTCGTCACAAGTGCAGCGCCTACACATTATTATTTTTTTTTGTTTTTCCTCGGGGATGGTGTCTAAACACAATACCTGTGTACATGCTGGGTTTTGTTTTTTTTAATAATAATTTTGTCATCCGCTCCTACCGGCACACGATGGCCTGCTCTTCCGAAAGGTGGAACAGGGTTTTAACATGTGCGCAAGTTGTTCTGCATGCGTTCGCACACGGGGCCTCGGTTTCTAGTCTCATCGAATGACTTTGACATTCAGTTCGATTTTTTCGTCAAACTGGGAAGAAAGGGCGAGGCTGGGTACGAACCCAGAAACTCACGGTTTACATATTGGCAGGCTAACGTCTTAACCATCCTACCACCTTCCTTCACTATCATCCTTGTCGACAATGAAGGCACCACTGAAGATCAGAAACGTATACACATCAAAGACAAAATTAAGAATACATCACAAACAGGCATTGATTAATTACACAGAGTAAGTATACATCAGGAACTAGCATTCTTCAAACACACAAACAAGCATACGCAAAAATATACACACAAAGAAATTGTGACTTACATGCCAACTCCAAATCCTTGTGTCCAGCCAACGACACATATTTCTTTGTCTTCAACCCTCTTGTTCAAGTCTGTGAACAAAAACACACATCATCAGCTCTTTGTTTTTGTGATCACAACACAACTTTATTCATTCAGAACCTGGCACAAATCACATAATGTGTACAACATGCCAAAGTTTATACGAGTATTCTTACATATCTGCGAAAATGGCTTGCAACATCATGTCAAAAAGATGAATAAAATTTTTATATATATATATATATATATATATATATATATATATATATATATATATATATATATATATATATATATATATATGGAGTGTAAGTGTTAAGTGATTGTTAAAATATTAGGAAAAAACAACAAAGAAACAACAAATATTAAGAAAAACAACAAAGAAACAACATAGAAAAAGGGGTCAGTATATCATGGCAATACAACAAGGCAGCATTACGGCAAAATAAGCTGTGACAATGTCTGAATCATCAAAACAGAACACAACAAGCAGCACACAGCAAGATTCAAGATTAAATTCCTTTCACCCCTTTTGGGACATGGAGGATAACAAACAAGTTCAACAGGAGAAAAGAAACCTTACAGCAATACATCCAAAAGTATTATCAATATCAACAGGAACTGAAAAGCAAGAATACATCGCAAAATAATAAACAAACAATATTACAGACTCAAGATATTTTATAAGGTATTGCAATTTCTGTAAAAGACACAATCTACACTCATTAAAGACATCAAATCAAATTTCAAAAAATGCAAATCACACACACACACACACACACACACACACACACACACACACACACACACACACACACACACACACACAAAAGAAGAAAGACTTAACTCTTGCCATGGCTGCAAGTGTCTCCAGCTATTCAGTATGCACACACCTGTGAACATAGATATTGAACACGTAAATCAAGTCTGTACACGCATGTCAATCCCTCTCCCTATTTCATGTGTACTACTACTAGTGTATGCAATTCATATAGCGCTGAGTCTTGGAAAGCAACAGATAGAAAATCGTCCATCAATAAGATTAACACATCCAACTTAAACACACAAACACACTCCCGTCTAATATCACAACTTGTGAAAAGAAGTTAAATGACTTTAAATTTGAATGAAGACACACCCACACCCACACGAGTAAGGGCAGATAATGAAGGGGAACACCTTAGGTAGAAAATAAATGTGGTTTGAGGCTGGATTTGTACACTTACACTAACACTTGTATACACCAACAACACTCATGATAATACCAAAGAAGCCACAAAGAATACATAATAGCAAATGCATAATGATTAACTTCATCATAAAAAAGGTGCAAAACTATTTCTTTTAAAAACCATGATAAAATAACTATTCTCTAATCCTAGCATAAATCACATAATGTGTACAACATGCCAAAGTTTATAAGAGTATTCCTCCGTATCTCCAAAAATGGCTTGTAACTCAACATCATGTCAAAAAGATGAACAACAACAAAAAAAGATAACTCAGTGTAAGTGTCTAAAGGTTGTTAAAAATATTAGGAAAAAAGAAACAACAAAGAAATATCAATCAAAAGAGTATCTATGTATCATGGCAGAACACAGGGACCAGTGCACATCACAAATATACAAACATATCAAAAACAGGTTTTCAACTATCAATCACACATTAACAACAAGAGAACAGAACCCCCCGCCCCCCATCCTCCCTCCTTAATCTCTTGGAATAAGTGAGAAAACAGTTCATCTCTCATCCTTGAAGACCATGGGGGCATGCACCATTCACATCAAATACAAAAATAAGAGTACATCAACAACAGGAATGAATTTATAATGACAAAGCAACTATACATCAGGAACCAGCATTCTTCAAAGACACAAAAGGTATACACAAAAATGGCCATACACAAAGGAATTGCGACTTACATGCCAACTTCAATTCCTTGTGTTCAGCCTCCTATACATATATCTCCAATTTTAACCCTCTTGCACTGCTAAGTCTGTGAACTAATACACACATTATCAGCTCTTTGTTTTTATGCTTGAAACACAATTTTCATCATTCACAACAACCTGGCACAAATCACATAATGTGTATAACATGCTAAAGTTTATTAGAGTATTCCTACATATCAGCAAAAATGGCTTGCAACCTAACATTGTGTCAAAAAGGAAAAATAAAAAAGACAACTGAGTGCAAGTGTTTTATGGTTGAAATGTTAGGAAAATGAAAACACCAAAAGAAACACCGATCAAAAGGGGGTCAGTGTATCATGGCAATAGTCAATACAACCAGGCAACATTATGGCAAAACAAGCTGTGATAATGTCTGCATCGTCAAAGAAGAGCACAACAAACATCACACCACAGGCAATGGAATAAACACGCATGCACACACACGCACACCATCAGCTCCTTGTTTTTATGCTCGAAACACAATTTCATTCATTCAGAACAACCTGGTACAAATCATATGTGTACAACATGGTCAAGTTCATAAAGTGTATTCTTACATATCTCCAAAAATGGGTTGAAGCTCAACATAAGTCAAACAGATGAACAGTAAAATAAAATAAATATAAAAAAAATAAAAAAAAAGATTTAGAGTGTGTTTAACGGTTATTAAAAATATCAGGAAAAAGAAACAACAAACAAACAACAATCAACAGGGGGTCAGTGTATCATGGCAATACAACAAGGCATTATGGCAAAACAAGTTATGACAATGTGTGAATCATCAAAAAAGAACACATAACACCTGTGTACACCAAAAACACTCATCATAATACTAAACAATCCCCAAACAAACAATATACACTTGCATATGCACAGGCAATTTGGAAACTTTAGCATAAAAAAGTACAAAGCTATTTCTTTTCATAACAATGACAAAAATTACTCTTCTCTAATAACTTCGAATCGCAAAGACTTTTGTACCTGAGTAAAATATCGATAACTGATGCTTCCAGTCCAGTGGTGTAGTTAACTCCAGAACATCGATCGTGCTTACCCTCACAGAGGTGTTCACCCCCACTCTGCACATACAGAAACAGGACATCAGAAACGTACTTATTTCAAACACAGAAACAACTACGCATCTCAAATACACAAACATCAAACTCACAGAACCAAGTGTATATCAAAGACAGGCTTTTGTCTATCACACAAAAATGAGAAGAGAACGGAAACACCTTCACTTCACCCTTCTCGTCCTTGTAAACTTTGGGGGCACCACTGAAGATCAGAAATGTATACACATCAAATACCAAAAAAAAAAAAAAAAGAATACATCAGAAACAGGTACTGCTTAATGACACCAAAGCAACTATATATCAAGAACCAGCATTCTTCAAACACACACAAACAAGTGTACACAAAAATATCCATCCACAAAAGGAACTGTAACTTACATGCCAACTTCAATTCTTTGTGTCCAGCCTCCTATACCTATTTATCTGTCTTCAACCCTCTTGCAAAGCAAAGCCTGTGAACAAATACATATCATCAGCTCCTTATTTTTATGCTCAAAACACAATTTCATTCATTCAGAACAACATGGTACAAATCATACAATGTGTACAACATGCTTAAGTTCATAAAAGTATTCTGACATATCTGCAAAAATGGGTTGAAGCTCAACATAAGTCAAACAGATGAACAATAATTTTTTTTTTTAAGATAACTGAGTGTGTTTAACAGTTGTTAGAAATATTAGGAAAAAGAAACACCAAACAAATAATCATCAACAAGGGGTCAGTGTATCAAGGCAATACAACTAGGCATTATGGCAAAACAAGTTGTGACAATGTCTGCATCATAAAAAGAGCACAACAAACATCATACCACAGGCAATGGAACACGCGCACACACACACACACACACACACACACACACACACACACACACACACACACACACACACACACACACCACACACACAAAATGTGTTATCCCTCATGTACATATTTAAACTAAACGCTTTCAGGACAAAATACGTGAAAGATGTAAACTATTTGTGGTGAGAGATTACAAATAGTCATACCATTTTCAATTGTGGACATTTAAAAAGCATTTTTACCTGCTATACCTAGTTTGTCACCAGATAAGATTTTGTATGAACCATCGTTACTGTTGGACATTGTATTAGCATTGAAAAGAAGTGCAATAATCCAGTTTTTTAAGTATGTTAGAGTTAGTTTTTATTCAGCACTGTTAAATGACATTTTTCAGTTTATTGTTTAGTCTTTCTTGTCAGATCCCCCCCCCCCCCTCTCTAAAATCACTTAATAATAGACATTACACTGAAGATATCACAAAAAGAAAAATCACTTAACTCTTGGCACTGCTGAAAGTGTCTCCAGCTATTCAGTACACAAGCCCTGTGAAAAGATATTGAACTCATATAAAAATGATAAATAAAATCTGTACACACATGTCAATCCCTCTCCCTATTTCATGTATACTAATACTACTAGTGTATGGAACTTATACAGCACTGACTCTTAGAAAGCAACATGAATGCAATGTTCCATGAATAAGATTAACACATCAAACTTGCATGTGCATGCATGCTCAAACACAGCAAACATAGAGTGATGAAGATTGGGGTGACTTGACTTTTGAAGAATATGGGCAGATTATGAGAGGGAAGACCTTAGGTAGGAAATAAATGTGGTTTGAGGCAGGATTTGTATGTTTACACAAACACTTGTATACACCAACAACACTCATGATAATGCCAAACAAGCCACAAACACTAGCAAATGCACAGGCAAATTCTTAACTTCTATCCTAAAAAAGTACAAAACTACTTCTTTTAAAAAACCCAGATAACCAGATAAAATAACTCTTCTGTAATCCTAGCACAAATCATGGAATGTGTAAAGCAAAGTTTATAAGAGTACTTCTACATATCTGCAAAAATGGTTTGCAACTCAACATTATGTCAAAAAGATCAACAACAACAAAAAAAGATAATTTAGTGTAAGTGTTTGAATGTTGTTAAAAATATTAGCAAAGAAGAAACAACTAATAACAATCATCAAGCAGGTCAGTGTATCATAGCAATACAACAAGGCATTCTGGCAAAACAAGTTGTGACAATGTCTGCATCATAAAAAAAAGAGCACAGCAATCATCACACCACAGGCAATGGAATAAACACACGCTCTTGTGTGCGCGCGCGCGCGCGCACACACACACACACACACACACACACACACACACACACACACACACACACACACACACACACACACACCACCAAAGAAAAACCACTTAACTCTTGGCACTGCTGAAAGTGTCTCCAGCTATTCAGTACTCAAGCCCTGTGAATGCAGATATTGAACACACATAAATAAAATCTGTACACACATGTCAATCCCTCTCCCTATTTCATGTATACTGCTACTACTAGTGTATGAAATTTAAACTATATAGCACTGACTCTTGGAAAGAAACATGAATACAATGTTCCATGAATGAGATTAACACATCGATCTTGCACACACATGCACGCACCTACACATGCATGCTCAACACAGCAAACAAAGGGTGATGAAGATAGCGAGTGGCTTTTGAAGAGTATGGGCAAATTATGAGGGGGAGGACCTGAGGTAGGAAATATATGTGGCTTGAGGCTGGATTTGTATACTTACACTAACACTTGTATGCAACACCAACACTCATGATAATGCCAAACAAGTCACAAACAATATACATTTGCAAATGCACAGGCAAATTCTAAACTTCATCATAAAAAGTATGAAACTATTTCTTTTAAAAACCATTCTCTAATCCTGGCACAAATCATAGAATGTGTACAATAAATGTTATAAGAGAATTCCTAAATATCTGCAAAAATGGCTCCCAACTCAACATCATGTCAAAAAGATGAACAAAAAGAAAAATAAAATAACTCAGTGTAAGTGTTTAAAGGTTGTTAAAAAATAATTATCAGGAAAAAAGAAACAACAAAGAAACAACAAGCAGGTCAGTGTATCAAGGCAATACAACCACGCAACATTATGGCAAAACAAGCAGTGACAATGTATGCATCATCAATTTCAAAGAAGAGCACAATAAACATCACACCACAGGCAATGGAACACACACACACACACACACACACACACACACACACACACACACACACACACACACACACACACACACACACACAAAAGAAGGACTTAACTCTTGGCACTGCTGAAAGTGTCTCCAACCATTTTGTACACAAGTCCTGTGACCACAGACATTGAACAAACATAAATCCAGTCTGTACACGCATGTCAATCCTTCCCCCTTTTTCATGTATAGTACTACTAGTACTACTACTGGTGTATCAAATTTATATAGCACAGACTCTTGGAAATCAACAAACCAAAGCCCTAACATTCAAATCATTTACAGGAATGCTATCGTCCAAAAACAAGATTTAACACATCAAATTCACACAGACACACACCACACACACACACACACACACACACACACACACACACCACACCACACATCACACCACATCACTACCACACCACACACACATACACCACAACATATGCACACGCATGCTCAGACACAGCAAACATAGGCAGGGTGATGAAGATGGGGGTGGCTTCTGAAGAGTATGAGTAGATTATGAGGGGGAAAACCTTAGGTATGAAATAAATTTATGTGGTTTGAGGCAGGATTTGTATACACACGTTACACCTGTATACACCAGCAACACTCTTGATAATACCCAACAAGCCACAAACAAACAACACACACTACAAATGCACAGGCAATACTGATCACAATGTGACTGTATGAATTTGTATGATTGCTGATTGATGCAAAAGACCTGATCCACAGGCAAATTCTTAACTTAATCCTAAAAAGTATAAATTATTCCTTTTTTATAATCATGATGAACATACTCTTCTCTAACAACTTTGTCATGTCATGAATTGTGAGGAGAATTGAAAAGAGTTTTGTACCTTTGAAAAATATTCACGACTGATGCTTCCTGGCCGGTGGTGTAGTAACTCTCAATATCAATCATGCTTCCCCTCGGAGATGTGTTCATGCCCACTCTGCACATGTACACAGAAAACAGACTCAGAAACACATGTACATCATACCCAGGGACCAGTACATATCACAAATATACAAACATCAAACTCGCAGTTCTCAACAATGAACCTCTACTGACAGACTTTTTCCCCCTCCCTGTACCAAAAACTAGGAAAACAGTTACTGTTCAGGGTGCAGTGGTGTGTCTTTGAAATTTTGTCTGCATTTTTAAGCATTGTGAGAAAAATGTGACATTTTTTGTTGCTGTTGATGTTTGTAGTGGGAGTGCACATCTTACAGATTCAATTCCCCTGGCATGGTCTTTTCACTTTATATAAAATGTACTACTGTATGTCAATAAAGCGGGCAGAGGGTTAACATCATTGCTGGTTTAGCAAAGTCAGGATTGTAAACTTTCTTGCATATTTTTTGTATCTAGTGTATGTGTTCATCACTTTTGAAGGGTTCAGATCTATGGAAAATCTCATCAATTTTGCTGTCTCGTCTAGGCTAGCATAGTGCATGTGTGTGTTGAGAGAACAGGCCTGCCACAAGCAGTGCACTTCTCTTACATAACATATGCTTTGGCATCTTTCTACTTCTAGCCATCGGCTTCTTAAGCCCAGTCCTAGGCCTACTCTGGCCTAAGGCTGTCCACACAGCAGTGTGTGCAATGGCTTTGGGGGGGGAGGGTAGGGGTACAAAAAAGGGGCACGCTAATTTTAGTAGTGGACTGAATGGTGCCGAATAGTTGCCCTGTGGGAGGGAAGGGGGGACAGACAGTCCAGGGGGTAGATCTCAAAAAAGTGCCTTGATGGAGGCTCTAGCCAGGTCATGAGATCATGAGCACAACAAATTCAATAAAACTACTGGGCCTTCACCCACCCATCATCACCCCCTCCCAAAACTCAGGATATGTACTGAGCTACTGAAGACATGTTAGTATTGATAACTCATTTAAACTTTTAGTTCTTGATTCCATGAGACACATAAAACCAAAGTGTGCTATACTCCTATAGATCTAGATACAAACCATTCCACTTAAATTTTCGTTTGTGCATCTTCCCCAAGAACAGAACCTTGCACTCGCAATTTGGTGACCCGGGTTCGATTCCCGTTCCATGAAATTTTTACCCTGGAGTTAATATCAGTGCTGACTACACTCTCCCCACAAGTCCTTCAGATGAGACCATAAACCGAGGCCCTGTGTGCCAACGCATGCAGAACTTAGGTAAACGATAAACCTTGTTCTGCTTTTCTTAAGAGTAGGCCATTGTGTGCCAGTGGGAACAGCTTTACACAAAATGCATAAAGGCAGGGGGGGGGGCTGCAAGTAAAACATCACATGAGTGATTCCATTATCCTCAATATAAAAGAATGAAATAAAAGAATAAATAAAATAAAAAACTTGAAAGGAGTGGGAATGTTATGTCTAAACTTCAGTTTTGCTTAGGCTGTCAGTGCACATGGTTCTCCCATGCTCAGATCTACAAAAGCAGAGAAATGTGATGAAATCCTACTACTACAAAGTTAAACTTTGTGAGTTTGTGGTGGTTGAGGGGGTACAGGTCGATTGATCCCAGGGTCAACAGATCCCAGAACTTACAGAAAAACAAACTTTTGTTTTTTGGTTTTTGTGTCTCCAGTCCTTTTGGGCTATGAGACACTACCGAGGACGAGCCCCTGTTTGTGTGTGTGTGTGTGGGGGGGGGGGGGGGGGGGGCGTCAAACCTTGGGAAAGCTGTATCTCAGAACTTCTTCGAGCCTGGGCATTGAAACTTTGCACACAGATTCATATGACAGGATGACTCACGACCTGTTATTTTTCACCTTGCATGCATGCTGATAGTGAAATATGTTAAAACCATTAATTTTTGCTGCTTTTGGGGGAAAAAAACTTTGGGCAAGCTGTATCTCAGAACTCGTGATTTAAGACTGGGATTTGAAACTTTGCACAAGTATAGTGTTAGATTTTAACCCTAGAAATATGTAGCGCATAACCGATGGCATCAATTGATGCCATCTGACCAAACAATTTCAGTGCTAAAAGAAAACATGGTAAAGTCTTCAAAAATTGACTGCAGACACACATATATGGTTTTACCATCTTGGTTTTGTTTGTTTTTTAAGGACAAGATAAAGAGATCAGCAAAGTTGAAAATTATGTGGCAGGATTAGGACAGACAGAGAGAAAAGAGAGAGAGAGAAAGAAGAGAGAGAGAGAGAGAGAGAGAGAGAGAGAGAGAGAGAGAGAGAGAGAGAGAGAAGAGAGAGAGAAGACAGAGACAGAGAGAGAGAGAGAGAGAAGCAGAGAGACAGAGAGAAGAGAGAAGAGAGAGAGAGAGAGAGAGAGAGAGAGGAGGAGAGGAGAGAGAGAGAGAGAGAGAGAAGGGAGAGAGAAAGACAAGAGAGAGAGAGACGAGACAGACGAGAGAG
>CM060324.1:19273806-19288806 GCA_030674155.1 Stramonita haemastoma | reverse complement strand
TGGAAGGTGAGGAATATTTATTAGTTAGTTGGTTGATAGCTTTCCACATTGATCTTGAATTTTGTTTGGAAGAAGTAAGATTTTTAAAGTAATTTTGTTTACTTGCTCGCTTTAAGGAATTAACTTTGTTTCTTTGTGCCTTGTATTCATCAAATTTTCCTGCTTTTAACAAGTTATCTCTATGCTGTGCTTCAGATAAAAATCCCTTTGTTATCCATTCAGGTTGTACTTTATGTCTTACTCTGTGGGTTTTAAAGGGAGCATGTTTATTATATATAGACATAAAAGTTTCAAGCCAGAGGGTCAAGGCTTCTTCTGGATCTGTCAAGTTGTAAACATTGCTTAGTGAAGAAGTTAGCAGATCATTTAGAAAATGATTTTCATTGAATTTTGCAAAAGATCGGTATGTAATTTCTTTGTGACCTACTTTTGGGATTTGTGTACCTTTCCTATCCCATGTTACACATATAGGGAGATGGTCACTACAGCCATAGATAGGAATACATCATTCCTTGATGTTTTGTTTATCAGTTATGTAAATATGATCAATAAGTGTTTTACTGGTAGATGTTATGCATGTTGGTGTATCTATAATTTGTGTAAGGTTGTAGTGTCTAATTTGTTTACCCATGAAGGTTAGGGTTTAAGTAAATCTATATTGAAATCACCAAACACTAGTGTTTCTGTGGTGTCAAGAAATGCTGAGTCCATCATTGTGGAAAATCTGTCTGTCCAATCTATTCTTTCAGACGGATTTCTGTAAATAAATCCTACTCTGATGGGTTTATTTCGTTTTAGTTTGACTTCTATCCACATTGACTCAACCTGATGATTTTCTAGGTTTTGAATTCTTTTATAGTTTATTGCTTCACTGATATATAAAAGCATCCCAGTGGACTTGGGGGATACTGGATCTTTACGTATGAGTTTGTAGCCAGGAATTATAATATCTGTATCCTGTACATTGTTTGAAAGTCTGGATTCACTCACTCACTCACTCAGTCCCATGTCCCAAAGGACGTAGGGGGGACATGAGAGAAGATGCAACAGAGATCTTTTTCCATGCTTCACGATCCTGTGTGGCTAGTAGGAGGTGTTGCAGGGGTTGGGCAGTCCAGTCTTTGATGTTGTCAACTCATGATTTCTTTTGGCGGCCTCTTCTTCTCTTGCCCTCGACTGTTCCTTGCAGGATGGTTTTTGCTAGGGTGTTGTGTCTTGTGGTGTGACCAAACCACATCAGCTTTCTCCTCTTTATGGTGGAGAGCAAAGGCTCTTGGGGGCCCACACGCTTTTTGATTTCTTCTTTCACATAGTTATTGGTCTTGTGTTCTTTGTATGATATTTTGAGGAGTCTTCTGTGGCACTTGTTCTCGAATGCTTGGATTCTCCTCTCTAACTCTGCTGTCAGAGTCCATGATTCACAGCCATATAGGAGGATAGATATCACGAGGGATTTGTAAAGGTGGTATTTGGTGCAGAAGCTGATGTTGTTGCTTCTGATGATCTTCTAGAGTCTGACTAGAGCAGATGTTGCTGTTGCAATTCGAGCTTTCACTTCATTGTTTGATGTGCCATCTTTTGTTAGGATGGAGCCTAAGTATTTGAATTGGCTCACCTCTTCTAGTGTTTCTCCATTCATCTTTATTTCCGTGATGTCATTACTTGTGCTGTTGACCATGATCTTTGATTTCTCTGTACTGACCTCCATGCCGTATGCGCTCGCTCGATCTGTTAAATTGTCTGTGAGGATTTGCAGTTCTTGTTTGCTGCTGCCCATGAGGTCAATGTCATCTGCAAATCTGAGGTTGCAAAGGGGTCTTCCACCAATGGAGATGGAAGTGTGGTGGTTTTGCAGTGTCTCTGTCATGATGTTTTTGAGGAAGAGGTTGAAGAGTACAGGTGAGAGAAGGCAGCCCAGGCGAACCCCAACCGTGGTCTTTAAGAACTCGCCCACGTGATTGTTCATGAAAACTGCACTTTTTGCGTTCTCATACAGAGCCTTGATGACTTCAATTAGGCAGCTGTCAATGTTGAAGTGCCTGAGTACTTGCCAGAGGCCGTCATGCCATACCCTGTCAAAGGCCTTTTTGAAGTCTATGAAATTGTGGTACAAGTCTTTTTGGTGTTGGAGATGCTTCTCTATCAGAATTCTCAGATTGAAAATTTGTTCCATTGTGCTGCGTTTTGGTCTAAAGCCCGCTTGTTCTTCTGCCAGGAGTTTTTCCGCTTGGTTTTTCAGTCTGTTGAGGACTACCTGCAGCATGATCTTGCTAGGATGACTTATGAGTGATGGTTCTGTAGTTCTGGCATTGCTTGAGGTTTCCTTTCTTTGGCAGGGGTATTACAAGAGACTGTGTCCATTCTTTTGGCCATTCTTTGGTGTCGTGGATCTTCTGACAAAGTTCTGTGAATCGCCTTGCTGTTTCATTCCCTCCATTTTTTATGAGTTCAGCTGGGATGTTATCGATTCCAGGGGACTTCCCCTTCTTCAATTGTTTAATAGCTGCATCTACCTCACACCTTAGTATTGGTGGGTATTTATCTTGGTGTTCAGGGGGTTTGTCAGAAACTATGTTGGTATCTGGGCATAGTGGGTAGTTGTACAATCCCTCACAGTATTCTGTCCAGCGTTGGAGGATGGCATTGTTTTCCGTTAAAAGATTTCCTTCTTTGTCTTCAATAACAGAGGCTTTAGGCTGTGTGGTTTTCATTGGTTTTCAGTGAATCCAAATACATGCAATGGTTTATCAGAATTGTATAATAAAGTCCATAGGGGTGTATGGGGTGCTTAAGGAGATTTGTAAACCTGGCAGTAGCATCCCTCGGGATGGACAGGAGCACTGGTCCTCACTTGGCACTCAACTCTCACTTCTGGGTCCGGGTCCTTAACCCACCCACACCCCGGTAACCGCTTTTACTGGCGGGCGAAACGTTGTGAGGGGCTGGTGCATTCTTAATCACCAGTAGGAGTCTTGGAGAGGAGATGGGCGCCACCAAGCTTCCTCAAGCCCACTGCAAGGACATGATGAGAAAAGCAAAACAGAAACACATGCCGGATCGGTCGAGGCCCGGATCAACAACGACCGCGCTACCCACTGCAAGCCTCCAGGGTGGGAGTGACAAATGTGCCACTGGAGCAGAACTAACCCTAAAGCTTCCAGCTAAAGGGGTAACCATTGGTACATGGAATGTTAGAACTCTGTACCAAACAGGAAGAGTACAGGAACTCACACATGAATTACAGAGGTATAAATGGGACATCCTAGGGCTTGCGGAAGTCAGATGGACTGGCTTCGGAGAAACAACCACACAAGACGGCCACAAAATATGGTACAGTGGAGATGAGAAACTACACCAACACGGAGTAGGCTTCATTGTCAGGAAAGAGATTGTGTCAAGCATCATCAACTGCACACCAATATCCAGCAGACTCATCTCAATCAGAGTCTCTGCAAAACCCCAGAATCTCACCATCATCCAAGTGTATGCTCCAACATCTGACTACAATGATGACCAGATAGAAGAATTCTATGAAGAACTTGAAAACGTCATCTCCAAAACGCCCAAAAAAGACATCCTTATTGTGGAAGGCGATTGGAATGCTAAGGTGGGACCTGATGCCTATGACACCTGGGCAGGAACCACAGGACGCTTTGGACTGGGAGAAACAAATGACAGAGGACAGCGGCTGCTGGAATTCGCAAAGAAGCACAAACTAACTCTGGCTAACACACTCCACCCTCACAAGCCATCTAGAACATCAACCTGGCACTCACCAAATGGTCTGATTCATAATCAAATTGACTACATTCTGTCACCCCAAAGATTCAAATCCAGCATAAACAAGGCAAATACAAGAACATTCCCAGGAGCTGACATTGGCAGTGACCACGACCTTGTACTTACCACCATCAGGCTGAAACTGAAAGCAAAACAACAGCCAAAAAGCCCACGCATAAGATTCGACCTGGAAAAACTCAAAGACCCAACAGTGGTTGAGATCTTCCAAGCCAACATTGGAGGAAAGTTCGCCGCACTCACAGCCATTGACAATGATGTGAACACATTAGCCAACAACATCAAAGAAGTGCTAACGACAGCAGCAGAAGAAACATTAGGCAGAAGCAGAACAAAGAAACAACCCTGGGTGACAAATGAGGTTCTTGACCTCTGCGACAAAAGAAGAGAACTTAAGAAGCAAAAGTTCACAAGTCAAGAAGCCAACAACAAGTACATGGATAGCCACAGAGAAGTGAGGAAAAAGATGAGAGAAGCCAAAGAAGCGTGGATAGAAGAACAATGCAACAACATCGAAGATGGAATGGCCAAGGGAAACAGCAAAACAGCTTACAACACTCTGAAAGCACTAACGAAAACCACACAGCCTAAAGCCTCTGTTATTGAAGACAAAGAAGGAAATCTTTTAACGGAAAACAATGCCATCCTCCAGCGCTGGACAGAATACTGTGAGGGATTGTATAACTACCCACTACGCCCAGATACCAACATAGTTTCCAACAAACCCCCTGAACACCAAGATAAAGACCCACCAATACTAAGGTGTGAGGTAGACACAGCTATTAAGCAATTGAAGAAGGGGAAGTCCCCTGGAATCGATAACATCCCAGCTGAACTCATAAAAAATGGAGGGAATGAAACAGCAAGGCGATTCACAGACCTTTGTCAGAAGATCCACGACACCAAAGAATGGCCAAAAGAATGGACACAGTCTCTTGTAATACCCCTGCCAAAGAAAGGAAACCTCAAGCAATGCCAGAACTACAGAACCATCAGTCTCATAAGCCATCCTAGCAAGATCATGCTGCAGGTAGTCCTCAACAGACTGAAAAACCAAGCAGAAAAACTCCTGGCAGAAGAACAAGCGGGCTTTAGACCAAAACGCAGCACAATGGAACAAATTTTCAATCTGAGAATTCTGATAGAGAAGCATCTCCAACACCAAAAAGACTTGTACCACAATTTTATAGACTTCAAAAAGGCCTTTGACAGGGTATGGCATGACGGCCTCTGGCAAGTACTCAGGCACTTCAACATTGACAACTGCCTAATTGAAGTCATCAAGGCTCTGTACGAGAATGCAAGAAGTGCAGTTTTCATGAACAACCATGTGGGCGAGTTCTTCAAGACCACGGTTGGAGTCCGCCAGGGCTGCCTTCTCTCACCTGTACTCTTCAACCTCTTCCTCAAAAACATCATGACAGAGACACTGCAAAACCACCACACTTCCATCTCCATTGGTGGAAGACCCCTTTGCAACCTCAGATTTGCAGATGACATTGACCTCATGGGCAGCAGCAAACAAGAACTGCAAATCCTCACAGACAGTCTAACAGACCGAGCGAGCGCATACGGCATGGAGGTCAGTACAGAGAAATCGAAGATCATGGTCAACAGCGCGAGTAATGACAGCACGGAAATAAAGATGAATGGAGAAATATTGGAAGAGGTGAGCCAATTCAAATACTTAGGCTCCATCCTAACAAAAGATGGCACATCAAACAATGAGGTGAAAGCTCGCATTGCAACAGCAACATCTGCTCTAGTCAGACTCCAGAGGATCATCAGAAGCAACAACATCAGCTTCTGCACCAAATACCACCTCTACAAATCCCTCGTAATCTCTATCCTCCTATATGGCTGTGAATCATGGACTCTGACAGCAGAGTTAGAGAGAAGAATCCAAGCATTCGAGGACAAGTGCCACAGAAGACTCCTCAAAATATCATACAAAGAACACAAGACCAATAACTATGTGAAAGAGGAAATCAAAAAGCGTGTGGGCCCCCAAGAGCCTTTGCTCTCCACCATAAAGAGGAGAAAGCTGATGTGGTTTGGTCACACCACAAGACACAACACCCTAGCAAAAACCATCTTGCAAGGAACAGTCGAGGGCAAAAGAAGAAGAGGCCGCCAAAAGAAATCATGGGTTGACAACATCAAAGACTGGACTGCCCAACCCCTGCAACGCCTCCTACTAGCCACACAGGATCGTGAAGCATGGAAAAAGATCTCCGTTGCGTCTTCTCTCATGTCCCCCCTACGTCCTTTGGGACATGGGACTGAGTGAGTGAGTGAGTGATAATAAAGTCTGTATATCAGATATTTTGTTTAGAATACTATTTACATTCAAGTGTCCAATCTGTAGTCCATCTTTTCTTGGCCAGTTATTGGATGATGGTAAAATTATGGATGTGATCTACAAAAAACTAAACAAAACAATAACAACAACAATAAAAACCCTCACAAATGCTACTTTGAACACAATGGCTTAATTAAGCAAAATTACATAAACAATTATCTACAGTTCAACACTTTAAGTTGTACAGAACAAACAATTACAGTATATATGTGTAACTTAATACAAAGCAAATCAAACCACAAAGCAAATCAAACCACAATTATAGTAGAGAATCAAACCACAAAGCAAATCAAACCACAATAAAAGGAACAGGGAGAAAGCAACAACTAAAACAAAATGAATAGAAAGGGGAGATTGTCTTTCAATGGTTATTTATAACCACTAAGGATTAACCACTTTGTAGAGTCTTTCAATGGTTACTTATATCCACTAAGCACTTCCATATTCACAACGAATTCAAGTTCACAGTTCAGTGGTTGTGTTGTCTTCTTGAGGGTCAAAAACCAAATTCGCATAAACCCCTCTTTTGTTTGTTTTGCAATGTCACAGCAGAAGTCAACACTGGCCTACTTTGTTGTTGGCCTCTTATTCCAGCTAATTTGTAGAACAACGGAGTGATACTTCACATGGACACTGTCCAGTTTGTTTTTCTTTGTTTTTTTTATTTTTATTTTTAGAGGAATTCAAAGAACACAGTCCATAGAGTTTGTTGATTTTGTTCCTTTTTTTTCTTCTTTTTTTATGACAGTCTGTATAGAGTTGGTTTTCTTTTTTTTTCTTTCTTTGGTATCCAATTGGCCACAGCAACAATATTATATTCACCTTGTCACATACACACATAAAACATAAAACTATCACATACACACACCTGCACATATATGTGCAGACACACACACCCTGCCCACCTACCATGTCAATATGGCAGGCTAAAATGTTTGGGTAGCGGGTTTCATATAAGTGGGGTAGAAGGGAGGAGGCATGAAGTATGAGAGAGAGAGAGAGAGAGAGAGAGAGGAGGAGAGAGAGGAGAGAGGAGAGAGAGAGAGAGAGAGAGAGAGAGAGAGAGAGAGAGAGAGAGAGAGAGAGAGAGAGAGAGAGAGAGAGAGAGAGAGAGAGCCTTGTCTGAGGAATGTGTACATGGTGGGAAGACCTGCAACCTCGAGGACCTGAGTGTTGGTAAATTTGTCACTCCAGTGGATGCCGGGGATGCGATGGAGAGAGCGCAGGTGGAAGCTGTTCAGTTTGCGCTCCTGTTTGGAGTATGTTGCCGATGCGCTTGTTGATCTCGGCATCAAGGGACAGGTTGTCATTGATGGTGGATCCCAGGCATGTGAACTGGTGTACGACATTGAGCTGGTAGTTATGATGCAGATGGCAGGTGTAGTAACCACATTGGTCTTTTTTAGGCTGATTGTCAGTTCAAAGTCTTTGCAGGCCTGGGAAAACCCGTCCATGAGGCATTGGAGTTCTTGCTCAGTGTGCGAAGTGACAGCAGCAGCAGCAGCAAAAAGCATGTCTCTAATTGTTTTCTCCATCATTTTTGTTTTTGCTTTCAGCTGAGCCAGGTTGAATAGTCGACCCCTGGATCTGGTGCGTAGGTATACTCATTCTGTTGCAGTTACAAAAGCGTGCTTTAGGAGCAGGGCAAAGAAGATGCCAAAGAGGGTGGGAGCAAGGACACAGCCTTGCTTGACTCCACTCTTGATGTCAAATGGGTTGGACATGCTGCCCTCATACTGGATTGTTGCCTTCATGTCATCATGAAAGAATCTGATGAGACTGTGGAGTTTGGGGGGGCAACCAATTTTTGGAAGGATGCTGAATGGCCCTTCCCTGCTGACTAGGTCAAAGGCCATAGTCAGGTCTATGAAGGCTATATAGAGGGGTTTGTGTTGTTCTCTGCATTTCTCCTGAAAAGTGGTGTAGGGAGAATATCATGTCCACCGTGGAGCGTTCAGCTCGGAAGCTGCATTGTGACTCGGGTAGACACGTTCAGCAAGTTTCTGGAGGCGCACAAGCACGACAGGAGCAAAGAGTTTTCCTACGATGCTCAGGAGAGATATGCCTCTGTAGTTATTACGATTGCTCCTGTCACCTTTATTTTTGTAGAGGGTGACGATCTTGGCATCTCTCATGTCTTGCAGCACGGCTCCCTCCCTCCAACACTGGCATAGGACATCGTGAATGGGCTGTAGTAAGGTGTCTTTACAGGTTTTGATGAGGTCTGGTGGAATGCCATGGTGCCAGGTGCTTTGCCGCAAGCTAAGCTGTCAATTGCTTTGTGGAGTTCAGCAAGGGTTGGTTCAGTATCTAGTTCCTCCATGATGGGCAGAGGCTCAATGGCATCGAGGGCTGAGTCGGAGACTGTGTTCTCTCTAGAGCAGAGCTCAGGGTAATGCTCCACCCACCTGTCCATCTGTCTGCTCTTGTCGGTGATCATCTCCCCATTGGCGGTCTTGAGTGGGGCGGTTTTGCTCTGTGTTGGCCCTAGAGCTGTCTTGATGCCTTCTTACATTCCTCTGATGTTGCCTGAGGCAGCTGCAGACTGGATGGAGGCGCTGAACTGTTGCCAGTATTCGTTGGCACGTCTTGTAGTCTGTTGCACTTTGTTTCTGGTTGCTCTGAGTGCTTGTAAGGATTTCTCACTAGGGGAGCGCTTGTATTCGGCAAGGGCAGCATGCTTTGCGTCAATGACGGGGCGTCAAACCAGTCATTATTCTTGGAGGTCTTTTTCCCAAAGATTGCAAAGGCTGTTTTCTGAATGACTTCCCGGAGGTGGTTCCATTTATCAGAGGCTGAGCAGTGCTGGTATTCGTTCGTCAGACAGAGCTTCTTGGAGAGACTTGGCAAATTCTTCCACTTTCTCCGGAAGTTGCATGGTGGTGGTATTGATGCGAGGTTTGCCTTTCTGTTTGGAGCTCTGGAGTTTCTTTGAATGAAGCCTGATCTTGCAGCAGACAAGAGAGTAGTCAGTGTCACAGTCTGCGCTGTGGTATGTACATGTGATGAGCACAGACTTGATGTTGGTACGTCGGATCAGGATCATGTCCAGCTGATGCCAATGCTTTAAGTGGGGATGGCGCCATGACACCTTGTGTTGTGGCTTGGTCTGGAAGTAGGAGTTGGTCACGCAGAGGCCATTGTAGGAGCAGAACTCCACCAGGTGCTGCCCATTTTCGTTAATCTTGCCAACTCCAAAGTGTCCAAGACAGGAAGGCCATCGGCACCCACCCGAGCATTAAAGTCTCCCAGAATGATGACATGTTCCATGGGGGGTATTTTCTTGATGACGTTGCTGATGTTGGCATAAAACTCGTCCTTTGCTTCTGCTGTAGATGTAAGGGTGGGAGCATAGGCGCTAACAAGAGTGACGAAGCCCTCGGAGGTATGGAGACGGACTGTCATCAGGCGTTTGGATCCCTCTGTCTCCTGGTTCAAGCATCTTCAGAAGGGTGTTCCTGACAGCAAATCCCACTCCATGCTCTGTTCGGTCCTCCTTGCTCTTCCCCTGCCAGAAGAAAGTAGTCTTTCTCCTTGTGGGTCTCTTGCAGAGCAGCCATGTCCACCTTCAGTCTCAGCAGCTCGTTGTTGATGACAGCTGACTTTCTTGCATCACTGATGCTGTGGAGGTCTTGGGACAGTCCGGATGACAATGATCAGACGTTCCAGCTTGCCAGTTTTAGGACTGGGCACCTGTTTCCCATGGTTCTTAAGGTTTTTTTTCCTGGTGCGAGTCTTACAGTCTGCTTGTCGGTTTGATCCTAATCCCCAAGCACCCATTGAGGAAAGCAGACTGTGGTGGGACAACACCTTATTGGCTAGGGGCTGCCCAGCTTGAGGCGGGCAGTAGCTGTCCAGTGAAATCCTAGGATATCTCCCACCGTGGGAAGCAACCCCTGGCGCCATGCTCTATGCCAGTCGAGCATTGTAGCTTATAACCGGTAACTGCTGCTTCCCGTGTGGTGTCCACGCTGTGAGGCGAGGCTGGAGTGACCTCTCCAGGGCGCAAGCCTGGGCAGGATGGTATGGAGGACGGGCTGTTGCCAAGAGAGCAGGTCCTCCCTCTCCACACTGATGATGGATCCAAAGGAACAGCAGAAGCTGATACAGTTTGGCATCAGCAGTGTAGCAGGAGTTGTTGGAACTTACTGAAATCAGAAGCGGACCGCCTTAGGGGCTCCATCTCCAATTTTCCTCAGGGTTTACTCCCGAAGCCTTTCTTCTTCTCATCCTCCTCCTCCTCTGTCTTCTTCTTCTTCTTCTTCTTCTTCTTCTTCTTCTTCTTCTTCTTCTTCTTCTTCTTCTTCTTCTTCTGAATTTTTCTTCTTCTTCTTCTTCGGAATTTTTCTTCTTCTTCTTCTTCTTCTTCTTCTTCTTCTTCTTCTTCTTCTTCTTCTTCTTCTTCTTCTTCTTCTTCTTCTTCTTCTTCTTCTTCTTCTTCTCTTCTTCTTCGGAATTCTTCTTCTTCTTCTTCTTCTTCTTCTTCTTCTCTTCTTCTTCGGAATTCTTCTTCTTCTTCTTCTTCTTCTTCTTCTTCTTCTTCTTCTTCTTCTTCTTCTTCTTCTTCTTCTTCTTCTTCTTCTTCTTCTTTGGAATTCTTTTTCTTCTGAATTCTTCTTCGTCTTGTTCCAATTCTTCTTTTTTTTTCATCTTCTTCTTCTTCTTCTTCTTCTTCTTCTTCTTCTTCTTCTTCTTCTTCTTCTTCTTCTTCTTCTTCTTCTTCTTCTTCTTCTTCTTCTTCTTCTTCTTCTTTGGAATTCTTTTTCTTCTGAATTCTTCTTCGTCTTGTTCCAATTCTTCTTTTTTTTCCATTCTTCTTCTTCTTCTTCTTCTTCTTCTTCTTCTTCTTCTTCTTCTTCTTCTTCTTCTTCTTCTTCTTCTTCTTCTTCTTCTTCTTTCTCTTCTTCTTCTTCAGAATTCTTCAGAATTCTTCAGAATTCTTCCTCGGAATTCTTCTTTTTGTTCGGAATTCTTCTTCTTCTTCTTCTTCTTCTTCTTCTTCTTCTTCTTCTTCTTCTTCTTCTTCTTCTTCTTCTTCTTCTTCTTCTTCTTCTTCTTCTTCTTCTTCTTCAGAATTCTTCCTCGGAATTCTTCTTTTTGTTCGGAATTCTTCTTCTTTCTTCTTCTTCTTCTTCTTCTTCTTCTTCTTCTTCTTCTTCTTCTTCTTCTTCTTCTTCTTCTTCTTCTTCTTTTTCTTCTTCTTCTATCAAGTCTTTGTAATTCTTTTTCGGAAGTTGTCGTCTTCTTTTGCCTCTTCTTCTTTGCATTTTTGCTCGGAATATTTCTTCTTATGAATTCTTGGGAATTTTTCTTCTTGGAATTCTTTCTCTTCGTAATGCTTCTTCTTCTTCTTCTTCTTTTTCTTCTTCTTCTTCTTCTTCTTCTTCTTCTTCTTCTTCTTCTTCTTCTTCTTCTTCTTCTTCTTCTTCTTCTTCTTCTTCTTCTTCGGAATTCTTCTTCGGAATTCTTCTTCGGAATTTTTCTTCGGAATTCTTCTTCGGAATTCTTCTCTTCTTCGGAATTCTTCTTCGGAATTCTTCTTCTTCTTCGGAATGTCATGTCATGTCATGTCTGCCTGTTGTCCCTCCTGGGGCATAGGCCGCCAACCAGTGCTGTCTCCAGGCATCTCGGTTCTGGGCTAGGCGTTCCAGTTGTCTCCACGTCTTGCCCATCTTTTTTGCATCTGCATCCAGATTCCGGCGCCAGGTATTTCTAGGCCGCCCTCTCTTTCTTTTCCCTTGTGGATTCCAGGTGAGAGCTTGTCTTGTGATGCTGGATACAGGTTTCCATAGGGTGTGTCCTATCCATCCCCAACGTCTCTGTAGGATTTCTTTCTCAACAGGATGTTGTCTGGTTCTTTGCCATAATTCTTCATTGTTGATCTTGTCTGGCCAGCGGATCTTGAGGATCTTCCTGAGGCAGGTGTTGATGAAGACCTGGATTTTCTTCATGGTGGTGACGGTGTTTCTCCAGGTCTCTCCATACAGTAGTATTGGCTTGATGATGGTGTTGAAGAGCTTGGTCTTGGTGGCGATGCTGATGTCGCTTGATCCCCAGACGTTTCTGAGCTGCTGGAAGGCTGCTCTTGCTTTGCCGATGCGGATTCTGATGTCTGCGTCTGTTCCTCCCTGTGTGTCCACGATGCTGCCGAGGTATGTGAAGCTTTCCACCTCTTCCAGCGCTTCGCCTTGGACTGTGATGGGTGTCTCATTGGCTGCATTGGTCTTGAGTACCTTGCTCTTTCCTCTGTTGATGTTGAGGCCCAGTCTAGCTGAGTTCTCCACAACGATGTTGATCTTTTCCTGCGTCTGTTGCTGGGTGTGGGAGAGAAGGACCAAGTCATCTGCAAAGTCGAGGTCGTCTAGCTGCTTCCAAAGTGATCACTGGATGCCGTTACGTTTCTGGTCGTTGAGGTCTTCATGACCCTGCCATGAACTTTTCTGCCGGTCATTCCTTCATATAATTTCCTGATGATGTTGGTGATTTTCTCTGGCACTCCGTAGTATCTCAGTAGTCTCCAGAGGGTCTGCCTGTCAACGCTGTCGAAAGCCTTCTCATAGTCTATGAAGTCGATGTATCGTGGCGAATTCCATTCCAGAGACTATTCCAGGATGATGCGCAGTGTTGCAATCTGAGGTAATTGGAAAAAAAAGTCACAGGAAAAAAAGTCACAGAAGAAAAGTCACAGAAAAAGTCACAGGAAAAAAAGTCACAATGGTGGCTGTGTGATGTACTCTCTTCTACAACAAAAAGTATGTGTGTGTGTGTGTGTGTGTGTGTGTGTGTGTGTGTGTGTGTGTGTGTGTGTGTGTGTGTGTGTGTGTGTGTGTGTGTGTGTGTGTGTGTATGTGTGTGTGTGTGTGTGGATAGGTGTGGGTGTGGGTGAGACAGAGACAGAGACAGAGAGATTTGATTTGATTTATTCTTTTATATCGAGGATAATGGAATAAGCACTCTTTTACATCCAGTCCCCGTGTGTATGTAGTTTTGTAAATGTCATGTTCCCACCAGCACATGATGGCCTACTCTTACAAAAGCAGAACAGGATTGAAGGTGTGCACAAGATGTTCTGCATGCGTGTGCACACGGGGCCTTTGTTTGACCTGATTGTGACTTTTTTTCCTGAGACTTTTTTTCCTACCCAATTTTGTGACTTTTTTCTGTGACTTTTTTTCCTGTGACTTTTTTTCCTATATATATATATATATATATGTTTAACTACAAAGCTATCCTTTAGTTTCTGTTGGAAGGAAATTTGTGTAATGATCTGCTTGTTGGCAGGTCATTGCAGATTTTACATCAACAGATACAGACCGGCCTATCTGTATGATTTTATCGTATTTTTACGATTTTTTTAAACCCTAAATACGAAGATACAAATTTCCTGATAAAAAAACGATTTTGACAACCCAAAAGAAACCAAACCACTGCAAATGGTTCAAGGGATGTAACTCTTCCATGCCGATTACTTTCCTTGTCAGGGTTACTTCCCTTGTCTGCCTTGCCCGCAATCACTAGGCCTAGTCATCTTTAAACAGCTCTCTCTCTCTCTCTCTCTCTCTCTCTCTCTCTCTCTCTCTCTCTCTCTCTCTCTCTCTCTCTCTCTCTCTCTCTCTCTCTCTCTCTCTCTCTCTCTGTTCCAATATGGATGGTAACATGTTTAGACAACAGGTATAGTCCAGCAGCTCTGGTAAGAATATTGGACAAAAACTGCAGAAAGGGGTGACGGCATTATTTTTGGCATACGCATACTTTGGACCCTCCTGTACAATATTGGCATGGGAAACACCATATTGGCCAATTGTTTCCCACTTAATTTGTCGATCAAAGATGTATACCCCACTTATCAAAGATTGCGACAAATGTAACATTCTCCACTTGTTCATCTGTTCATTTTTGAAGCAACTCCTAATTAATTGTACACACTTTCTTTGTGGCATCAAAAGTGGTTTCAAGAACACAAACAGCAATGAATGATAGCAGATTTTAACAAGAATTTATCATACATAACCATTTTTAACAAGTTATTCTACACACAAAGCAACAGCTCCTGAATTTCACTTTATGTTTTCTAATCTGTAAAGCTGATGACTTACTCTTCATTCACACACACACACATATCTATATATATATATATGTACATACATACATATATATATATATATATATATATATATACACATACAAGCACCCATGCACACTCATATGCACGTGCGCATCGTGACACGGTAATGGTGACATTTACTGATTTGGTGGACCAGGATTTGTAGAAAGAGAACAACTCTTTAACAGTACCAGCAGCAGCAGCAACAACAACAAACTAACACACACACACACAAACACACACATTTACACACACACACACACACACACACACACACACACACACACACACACACACACACACACACACACACACGTACACACACGTACACACACACACAATTTAAATATGGTATTAGTAACATTGTAACTCTGTGTAAGTGTGTGTGTGTGTGTGTGTGTGAGTGTGTGAGTGTGTGTGTGTATGTGTGTGTGTGTGAGAGAGAGAGAGAGAGAGAGAGAGAGAGAGAGAGGAGAGAGAGAGAGAGAGAGAGAGAGAGAGAGAGAGAGAGAGAGGAGAGAGAGAGAGAGAGAGAGAGAGAGAAGAGAGAGAGAGTGTGACTTTTGAGTGTTTTTTGTGTGTTTATTTTTTTCAGTTTTCATTGTTAGTGTTGTTGCTTATATTTTCTATAGGCATATTGCTGTTGAAATCATGTTGGTTAATTAATGTTGATGAAATGTTTTTCTCTGCCTTTTTAATTTTAAAAAAAATTTTCTTGATGCTTTTTTGTTGTTGT
>CM060324.1:19253806-19268806 GCA_030674155.1 Stramonita haemastoma | reverse complement strand
GTGGGTGTCTTTAATAAACTCCCCTAAAACGACGGTCCTTTATGAATTTTAGTAAGAACAAAGAAGACAACAGCGTTCTTGCTAAGGGAGGCAATTCAAAGCATGGGGCGACAATCCATTATGAATTTTAGTAGTTTTAAAGAAGGCAACAGTGTTTTTCATGGTCATGGGAGGGAATTATAGGCGTCGCGCATTAGCGCAACATGGACCAATGAATATATAGGCAAAATAAGATAAACGAAAGGTAAATTGTATTTTTAATATTTTATCCTAACCATGGTTTTGAAAAAAAAGTTGGTTGTAGATGTTCTCTGTTCGGCATAATAGATTATTGCTACCCTCATCCCAATACAAATGAAAAGGGAGTGAAAGAGGCTTTGTAAGTACATATCCCGCACACCCTGCATGTAAATCTCTCCAAGAGACAGCAGGCTATATAAAGGAGCGTTCAGCCATCATTGTCTTCAGGCTGTTGACAATTTAGTTTTCTTTTTCTCTGGAAATGTGTACCTTTCTTTTCCTTCTTTCTTTTTTTTATAACAGAAGGAGAGAACGTGTACCTGCAGTGACCTATTCGTTTACTTACCACTTATTCCTTCATCTGAATGATTGCCAGATTGTTGTTTTGTAGTTGTGCTTTTTGCGAAGGCGTTCCTTCTTGATTTGTTGATAGTCCCTAATCGGGGCAAGGGCCGGAGGAAAATAAGTTATGCGAATGCTTATCTGTAACCAATGGAAAATAAAGATATCTCTCTCTCTCTCTCTCTTCTCTCTCTCTCTCTCTCTCTCTCTCTCTCTCTCTCTCTCTCTCTCTCTCTCTCTCTCTCTCTCTCTCTCTCTCTCTCTGGGGGGACGATAGGTCAGAACATTGCGCTGGCAATTTGAAGACCCGGGTTCCAGTCCGGTCGAGGAGATTTTTCTCCTGGAGTTGACATCAGTGCTGACTCCACTCTCCCCGAGGCCCCGTGTGCCAATGCACGCAGAACATCTTGCGTACACCTTAAATCCTGTTCCGCTTCATAAGAGTACGCCATGTGCCAGTGGGAACAGATGACATATACACAACTGCATACACACGGGGACTGGATGTAAAAAAGCACAAGTGTGCTTATCCCATTATCCTCGATATAAAAGAATAAAATAAAAAAAACCAAAAAAACTCTCTCTTCTCCCCTTTTATCAAAATGTTATGATTTGAATGACTTATTTTGTTATAGGTGGTGATGGATTGATGTTTTAGTCGTTTACCTCATTATCTTCTCATCTTTGCTCTGTATTGCGCTTTTTTTTCAAATCAAAATCATCATTTGATTCTTACTTCTTATTTTCAATTTATAAAAAAAATTACCTTATTAATGTATTACTTTCTTATTTCTTGTCAGTTATTTGCTACTTGGTATGGCTTCTTGCTCTTGGTACTAGGATCATCATTATTGTTGTTGTTTAGTTAGAGGTTTTGAATTTTTTTTTAAATCTTGATGTACCCCTGATAAGGGCGGGGAGTGGATGTAAAAAAGCACATGAGTGTTTATTCATTATCCTCGAATATACATCTCATGAATACGTTTATATTTGCTAGATTCTATCCAAAGATAAATATTGCGAAAAGAGATGGTGTATCCCCCACTTCAACCTGGTAACTCAAAAGAGCACAGTTTGATATTAGTTATTTTGATTAACAAAGAATTGTAATAGATCTATAGATTTACATAAAGTATATCCTCCAGCAAAACTTAATTTGGAACCTTTTAAAAGTGTTTACAGATAGATCTAGCTCAATAATGCCAGTGCCGCATACATTATACCAGAGCTGAAATCGGAAAAATCATTTCATCTTGTGGAGACTATTTCAATCTTTTCAGCAAAATTTATAGACTAGCAATATTAATGGCACTTCATTTCTCACGATTTTTTTCCGAGAGCTGTTTTTCAAATACTTTTTGTGTGGATTCAACATTAGTAATTCAAGCCATCAGCTCTATGAGAATAAAAGTTAGATCAGAACTAGATTTTGAGGTTTTTCATTTAATTCATCTCATCATCTTAAAAGGCTTAGATATAACTTTTCGGTATTATTAAGAATATTACAAGTTTTGTAGGATTGCTACAAATGACATTGATTGTTTTTGACATGAAAAATTAGTTTGATTGACAAATGTTATTACCTGTTGCTTGCTTATTATGTTTGTTTGCTCATGAAGTTTCCAGAATATTCTACAATATTGTAAGAAGTTCTAGAAATTTCTGGAATATTTAACAATATTCTAAGAAGTTCTAGAAGTT
This sequence comes from Stramonita haemastoma, assembly GCA_030674155.1. Lineage (NCBI taxonomy): Eukaryota > Metazoa > Mollusca > Gastropoda > Neogastropoda > Muricidae > Stramonita > Stramonita haemastoma. The sequence goes on along the minus strand of CM060324.1, from coordinate 19,266,523 downwards.
TCCGGAATGGTTTCGCCTACCGTATCGTAAGATGTTTGTGTAAAGTTCCTTAAGTTTCTGAAATCTTCCAGGGGCCAATAGAAGGGGCCTGGAACTCTGTGTGTGTGTGTGTGTGTGTGTGTGTGTGTGTGTGTGTGTGTGTGTGTGTGTGTGTGTGTGTGTGTGTGTGTGGTGTGTGTGTGTGGTAAGAAACTCGCGTAGAGCATGGTAGCAGAGAGTTCTCAGAGGAGAAGCCCCCTTCAAACAAGTGTTTCGGGCCTTTAATCTTACTTACACTTTAGGGAGGAAAAAAAGTCACAGGAAAAAAAGTCACAGAAAAAAAGTCACAAAATTGGGTAGGAAAAAAGTCACAGGAAAAAAAGTCACAATCAAGTCAAACAAAGGCCCGTGTGCGAACGCATGCAGAACATCTTGCGCACACGTTCAATCCTGTTCCGCTTTTGTAAGAGTAGGCCATCGTGTGCCAGTGGGAACAGATGACATTTACAAAACTACATACACACGGGGACTGGATGTAAAAGACTGCTTATTCCATTATCTTCGATATAAAAGAATAAATCAAATCAAATCAAATCAAATCAAATCAAATCAAAAATCAAATCTCTCTCTCTCTCTCTCTCTCTCTCTCTCTCTCTCTCTCTCTCTCTCTCTCTCTCTCTCTCTCTCTCTCTCTCTCTCTCTCTCTCTCTCTCTCTCTCTCACACACACACACACACACACACACACACACACCACACACACACACACACACACACACACACACACACACACACCCATCACAGACACAGCACACACCACACACACACACACACACACACACACACACACACACACACACACACACACACACACACACACACACACACCCATCCACAGACACACACATACACACAGACACACAGACACATACTTTTGTTGTAGAAGAGAGTACATCACACAGCCACCATTGTACTTTTTTTCCTGTGACTTTTTTTCTTTGACTTTTTTTCCTGTGACTTTTTTTCCAATGACCCCATGAATAGGCTTAAAGAAGCATTGGCCATGGCAAAAGAGGTGACGCAAACGCCGTTTTCGGGACCTTGTCGCCCGCACTTTTCCGCGTTACAGAGCCAGGGAACCAAGACCGTCTTCTACACTATGCAGACACACTTTACAACCATTTCGATGTGCCCGCACTTTTCCGCGGTTACAGAGCCCAGGGAACCAAGACCGTCTTCTACACTATGCAGACACACTTTACAACCATTTCCGATGTGTGTGGCACTGGAATTGTGGCGACACCACGGCCCCGAAGATGGCAACCCCGCCTGTAATAGTCAAGTTTGGCGCCAAGAAACATGGTACAGTGTACTCCAAAACCACCCCTAGAACACACATCCAATACTAATATCATACAATATCATGCACCACAGCAATCTGCAGGATCTCCTCCACACACCCAAACACAAAAAAACCGCCACACAAACACCAGCGAACGCACGCACGCGCGCATGCATACCCACCCTCCCATGAATAGGCTTAAAGAAGCATTGGCAAAAGAGGTGACGCAAACGGCGTTTTCGGGACTTTGCCGCCCGCACTTTTCCGCGGTTACACAGCCCAGGGCACCAAGACCGCCTTCTACACTATGCAGACACTCTTTACAACCATTTCCGATGTGTGTGGCACTGGAATTGTGGCGACACCACGGCTCCGAAGATGGCAACCCCGCCTGTTCATAGTCAAGTTTGGCGCCAAGAAACATGGTACAGTGTACTCCAAAACCACCCCTAGAACACACATCCAATACTAATATCATACAATATCATGCACCACAGCAATCTGCAGGGTCTCCTCCACACACCCAAACACAAAAAACCACACACACAAACACCAGCGAACGCACGCACGCGCCCATGCATACCCACCCTCCCATGAATAGGCTTAAAGAAGCATTGGCAAAAGAGGTGACGCAAACGCCGTTTTCGGGACCTTGCCCGCGGAAAAGTGCGGGTGGCAAGGTCCCGAGAACGGCGTTTGCCTGACATCTTTTACAAATGCCTCTTTAGCTTATTCATGGGAGGGTGGGTATGCATGCGCGCGTGCGTGTGTTCGCTGCTGTTTGTGTGAGCGGTTTTATGTGTTTGTGCATGTGGAGGAGACCCTGCAGATTACTGTGGTCCATGATATTGTATGATATTCTTTTATGCGTGTTCTACGAGTCATTTTTGCGTACACTGTACCATGTTTCTATGCGAAAAACTTGGCAATGTACAAGCGAGGTTGCCATCTTCGGGGCAGTGGTGTCGCCACAATGCCAGTGCCACACACATCGGAAATGGTTGTAAAGTTTGTCTGCATAGAGTAGAATACCGTCGTGGTGCCGTGGGCTCTGTAACAGCGGAAAAGCGGGCAGCAAGGTCCCGAAAACGGCAGTTTGCGTCACATCTTTTGCTAATGCTTCTTTAGCTTATTCATGGGAGGGTGGGTATGCATGCGCGCATGCGTGCGTTCGCTGGTGTTTGTGTGTGCGGTTTTTTGTGTTTGTGCGTGTGGAAGGGACCCTGAAGATTGCAGTGGTGCATAATATTGTATGATATTATTATTGGATGCGTGTTTTAGGGGTCATTTTTTCGTAAACTGTCCCATGTTTCTATGCAACAAACGTGGCTATGTACAAGCACGGTTGCCATCTTCGGCGCCGTGGTGTCGCCACAATTCCAGTGCCACACAAGTCAAAAATGAATGTAAAATTTGTCTGCATAGAGTAGAACACGGTCGTTATGCGTGGGATCTGTCACTGCGGAAAAGTGCGGGTGGCAAGGTCCCGAAAACGCCGTTTGCGTCACATTTTTCCCCAATGCTTCTTTAGTTTATTCATGGAGAGTGGGTATGCATGCCCGTGGGTGCGTTCGCTGGTGTTTGTGTTGCGGTTTTTTGTGTTTGGGCGTGTGGAGGGGACCCTGCAGATTGCTGTGGTGCATGATATTGTATGATATTATTATTGTGATATTCTACTAGGGGTGGTTTTTGCGTACATTTACCATGTTTCTTGGCGCCAAACTTGGCTATGTACAAGCGGGGTTGCCATCTTCGGGGCTGTGGTGTCGCCACAATTCCAGTGCACACACATCAAAAATGAATGTAAAGTTTACCTGCGTAGCGTAGATTACGGTCGTGGTGCCGTCGGCTCTGTAACTGCGGAAAAGTGGGGTGGCAACGTCCCGAAAACGGCGTTTGCGTCACATCTTTTCGAATGCTTCTTTAGCTTATTCATGGGAGGGTGTGTATGCGTGTGCGCGTGCGCGTGCTAGTGTTCGCTGGTGTTTGTGTGTGCGGTTTTTTGTGTTGTGCGTGTGGAGGGGACCCTGCAGATTGCTGTGGTGCATAATATTGTATGCTATTATTATTTGATGCGTGTTCTAGGGGTGGTTTTTGCGTGCACTCTACCATGCTTCTATGCGACAATTTGGCTATGTTTCAAGCGGGGTTGCTATCTTCGGGGCTGTGGTGTCGCCACAATTCCAGTGCCACACACATCGAAATGGTTGTAAAGTTTGTCTGCATAGAGTAGAATACGGTCTTGGTGCCATGGGCTCTGTAACTGCGGAAAAGTGCCGGTGGCAAGGTCCCGAAACCTGCGTTTTCGTCACATCTTTTCCAAATGCTTCTTTAGCTTATTCATGGGAGGGCGGGTATGTATGCGCACTTGCGTGCGTTCGACCGTATCAAAAATGGTTGTAAAGTTTGCCTGCATAGAGTAGAGTACGGTCGTGGTGCCATGGGCTCTGTAACTGCGCAAAAGTACGGGTGGCAAGGTCCCGAAAGCGGCGTTTGCGTCACAATGCTTCTTTAGCTTATTCATGGGAGGGTGGGTATGCATGCACGCGTGCGTGCGTTCGCTGGTGTTTGTGTGTGTGGGTATTTCGTGTTTTTGCGTGTGGAGGAGACCCTGCAGATTGCTGTGGTGCATGATATTGTATGATATTATTTTTTGATGTGTGTTGTAGGGGTCAATTTTGCGTACACTGTACCATGTTTCTATGTGACAAACTTGGCTATGTACAAGTGGGATTGCCATCTTCGGGGCTTGGTGTCGCCACAGTTCCAATGCCACACACATCAAAAATGAATGTAAAGTTTGTCTGTATAGATAGAATACGGTCGAAGTGCCGTGGGCTCTGTAACTGCGGAAAAGTGCGGATGGCAAGGGCCGGAAACGGCGTTTGCGTCACATCCTTTCCAAATGCTTCTTTAGCTTATTCATGGGAGAGTGGGTATGCATGCGCGTGCCTGCGTTTGCTGGTGTTTGTGTGTGCGGTTTTTTGTGTTTGGGCGTGTGGAGGGGACCCTGCAGATTGCTGTGGTGCATGATATTGTATGATATTATTATTGGATGTGTGTTCTAGGGGTCATTTTTTCGTACACTGTACCATGTTTCTATGCGACAAACTTGGCTATGTACAAGCGAGGTTGTCATCTTCGGGACTGTTGTGTCCTCACAATTCCAGTTCCACACACATCGGAAATGGTTGTAAAGTGTGTCTGCATAGAGTAGAATACGGTGGTGGTGCCCTGGGTTCTGTCACTGCGGAAAAGTGCGGGTGGCAAGGGCCCGAAAACGGCGTTTGCCTCACATCTTTTAGAATGCTTCTTTAGCTTTTTCATGGAAGGGTGTGTATGTATCCGCGCGTGCGTGCGTTTGCTGGTGTTTGTGTGTGCGGTTTTTGTGTTTGTGCGTGTGAAGGGGACCCTGCAGATTGCTGTGGTGCATGATATTGTATGATAGTATTATTTGATGTGTGTTCTAGGGGTCATTTTTGCGTACACTGTACCATGTTTCTTGGCGACAAACTTGGCTATGTACAAGCGGGGTTTGAAAATGGTTAGGAAGGTGTTATGCATAGCGTAGGGCAGGGTCTTGGTGCTGTTGGCTCTGTAACTGTGCAAAAGTGTGGGTGTCAGGGGCCCGAAAGCTGGCCTTTTCGTCACATCTTTTCCGCTTTCTTCAGCTTATGCATAGGGAGGTTTGTATGCGTTCGCACGTGCGCGCGCTCGCTGGTGTTTGTAGGTGCGTTTGTTTGTGTGCGCGCATGTGGCGGCGACCCTGCACTTTGCTGTGGTGTGTGGCATTGTATGAAATTATTATTTGATGGCAGTTGTAGAGGTCATCATTGCCTACACGCTACTATGCTTCCTTCCCAGAAACTTGGCCCTGTGTGAGCGGGGTTGCCATCTTCGGGGCAGCGGTGTTGCCACAATTTGAGTGCCACACCTTGAAAATGGTTGGGAAGGTTGTATGCATAGCGTAGGGCAGGGTCTTGGTGCCGTGCGCTCTGTAACTGTGCTAAAGTGCGGGTGGCAGGGGCCATCTTTGGCGCAGTGGTGTCGCGACATGTCCAGCACAACACAAAAAATAGTTTGAAAGTTTGTATGCGTAAAGTATAATACGTTCATCGTGCCGTGGGCTCTGTAACTGAGCAAAAGTGCGGCTGGCAATGGCCCGAAACCTGCGTTTTCCTCACATCTTTTCGAAATACTCCTTTCGCCTATTCATGGGTGGGTGTGTATAATTGCGCGCGTGCGTGCGTTTGCTGGTGTTTGTGCGTGCGGTTTTTTTTTTTGTTTCTGCATGTGGCTGACACCCTGCAGTTTGCTGTGGTGCATGATATTGTATAATATTATTATTTTGATGTGTGTTCCTGGGTGATTTATGCGTACACTGTACCATGTTTCTTTCCGTCAAAATTGGCTATGTACAAGCGGGGTTGCCATCTTCGGGGCTGTGGTGTCGCCACAATTCCAGTGCCACACACATCAAAAATGGTTGTAAAGTTTGTCTGCATAAAGTAGAATAGGGTCGTGGTGCCGTGGGCTCTGTAATGAGCAAAAGCGTGGTGGCAATGGCCCGAAACCTGCGTTTCCTCTCATTTTTCGAAATGGACCTTTAGCTTATTCATGGGAGGGTGTGTATGCGTGTGCGCGTGCCTGCGTTCGCTGGTGTTTGTTGGTGGGGTTTTTTTTGTTTGTGCATGTGGCCGAGACCCTGCAGTTTGCTCTGGTGCGTGATATTGTATGTTATTATTATTTTGTTGTGTGTTCCGGGGAGCATTTATGCGTACACTGTACCATGTTCCTTTCCGAGAAACTTGACTATGTACAGGGAGGGCTTTCATTTTCAGGGCTGTGGTGTCGCCTCAAGTCCAACGCCACACACCTCAAATTTTGTTGGAAAGTTTGTATGCATACAGTAGAATATGGTCTTGGTGCCGTGGGCTCAGTAACTGAGAAAAAGTGCAGGTGGCAAAGGTCCGAAACCTGCGTTTTCCTCACATCTTTTCAAAATGTACCTTTACCTTATTAATGGGAGGGTGTTTATGGGTGCGCGCGTGCATGTGTTGGCTGGTGTTTCTGTGTGTTTTTGTTTTTTTGTTTGTGCATGTGGCCGAGACCTTGCAGTTTGGTGTTGTGCATGTTATTGTATATTATTATTTTGATGTGTTTTCCGGGGGTCATTAATTTTATGTGTACACTGTGCCATGTTTCTTTCCGACAAACTTGGCTATGTACAAGCAGGGTTGCCATTTTCGGGGCTGTAGTGTCGCCTCAAGTCCAGCGCCACTCACATCAAAAATAGTTGGAAAGTTTGTATGCAGAGAGTAGAATACGGTCTGGGTGCCATGGGCTCTGTAACTGAGCAAACGTGCGGCTGGCAAGGTCCCGAAACCTGCGTTTTTCTTACATCTTTTCCAAATGCTTCTTTAGTTTATTCATGGGAGAGTGTGTATGCATGTGCGCGTGCGTGTGTTCGCTGGTGATTGTGCTTGGGGAATATTTTGTGTGTGCATGTGGCCTAGACACTGCAGTTTGTTGTGGTGCATGATATTGTATGATATTATTATTGTGATGTGTGTTCCGGAGGTCATTTATGCGTATACTGTACCATGCTTCTTTCCGACAAACTTGGCTATGTACAAGTGGGGTTGCCATCTTCGGGGCTGTGGTGTCGCCTCAAGTCCAGCGCCACTCACATCAAAAATGGTTCGAAAGTTTGTATGCAGAGAGTAGAATACGGTCTTGGTGCCGTGGGCTCTGTAACTGAGCAAAAGCACGGGTGGCAAGGGCCCAAAACCTGCGCTTTCTTCACATCTTTTCGATAATTATGTGCCTTTAGCTTATTCATGGGAGGGTGTGTATGCATGCGCGCGTGCATGCGTTCGCTGGTGTTTGTGTGTGTGGCTTTTTTTTTTGTTTGTGCATGTGGCCGAGACCCTGCAGTTTGTTGTGGTGCATGATATTGTATGATATTATTTTGATTGTGTTCCGGGGGTCATTTATGCGTACACTGTATCATCGTGTTGTTAGGGTGGGGGTGGGGTGGGCTGGGTATGCACGTGTGCTGGTGTTTGTGTGTACGTTTGAGTGTGTGTGTGTGTGTGTGTGTGTGTGTGTGTGTGTGTGTGTGTGTGTGTGTGTGTGTGTGTGTGTGTGTGTGTGTGTGTGTGTGTGTGTGTGTGTGTGTGTGTGTGTGAATATGGCGATGCTATGGTGCATCGTAATGTATGATGTTATTATTTGATGTGTGTTCTGGGGGTCATTTATGCGTACAGTGTACCATGTCACTTAGTATATGAAGCAGCAGTAGCAGCAGGAGCAACAACTAGAAGGACGAAAACAGCGTTGTAATCTGCAGTAAATTTAACACCATCACCAATGGTTAGAATGATTATTATTATTTCTTTAATAATTTCATTAATATGTTAATAGTCTAGTCAGTTTTGTCACCTTTCCTTATACCAACCTAACCCTGACCTCCCTACCTAGAACCATATCTCGTTTGGATTTTTTCCCTTATTATGATAAGGGGGGGGGGAGGATTTTTGTGGCGGGGTGAGGGGGAGGAGAGAGGTGTACGTATCTACGTTTGTTAGTTGGTTGGTTTTTTGTTTCGGTTTTTTTTTGGGGGGGTATCTTTCGTTTGTTTTTGTTTGTCTTTTTAGTGAATGGAGGTGGGTTGTTTTTTTTTTTTTTTAAGAGAGAGGGGTGGGTGTCTTTTCTCACCCGACTCCTCTCTCTCTCTCTCTCTCTCTCTCTCTCTCTCCTCTCTCTCTCTCTCTCTCTCTCTCTCTCTCTCTCTCTCTCTCTCTTGCCTGTTGATGATGTGTGTGTGTGTGTGTGTGTGTGTGTGTGTGTGTGTGTGTGTGTGTGTGTGTGTGTGTGTGTGTGTTGTGGGGTGACTCTGTGTGTGTGACTTGTGTGTGTGTGTGTGTGTGTGTGTGTGTGTGTGTGTGTGTGTGTGTGTGTGTTGTGGTGTGTGTGTGATTGTGTGTGTGTGTGTGTGACTTGTGTGTGTGTGTGTGACTCTGTGGTGTGTGTGTGTGTCTGTGTGTGTGTGTGTGTGTGTGTGTGTGTGTGTGTGTGTGGGGTGTGTGCGTGCTTGTGTGACTCTGTGTGTGTGTGTGTGTGTGTTCCCGAACTCGTCTTTGTCTCAGCTGCATCCCCCATACCTCAACCGCCCCCACCCCCCCTCCACCCCCTATCCCCCCTACTCCCACCCCTGTTCTACCCCCACCATTCACTTCATCACACTTTTCTCTTCCGGCGTCTCTCCCTTTCTATTCCCATCACCTCCCCTCTCCACTTCTCCCTGTCCCTACCCCCTCCCTACCTCCCCCCTCCCCTTCTGAAACTATCGTTGAAGCAGACCAAAAATCTTCGTCATCCATTTTTTAATATTTTTTTTTTTTAGTAAAACTTGAAAGCTGATGGGAGGCTGGTACAGGAAGACACGTGTGGCAGGAAAGGGGGTAAGGGAGATGGGAGGGGGAGGGGGAGGGAAGCAGGGGATGACTCAGCTCTGTACGGTCGTCTGCTCCTTGTCTCATCACACCTGTGGTCTGTTAGTTATTAGTTCTTGCTGCCGGTGCAACGTTGACAGGTATACCCTCCCCCCTACCTTTTCTCTCCCCTACCTTTTCTCTCTCCTCCCCCCTTTCACTCCCTCCTCCTCCCATTCCCCCTCTCCCCCCCTTTAAAATTAAAAATGTTTGATCACGTGGATAACAAATTTAACATGGAGGAAATAGGCTAAAACCACGCTTCAGACCCTTACGGTCTAAGTAGAATAGTAGAATAGAGTTTTTTGTTCGTTTTTTGTAAGTGCAAGATATCTGTAGACCTAGCGGGTTTTTCAGAGAACGAGAGGCAGTGTATGGGTGAAGACAGTCATATCCTTATTCAGGACTTCATGCTGCTAAAGGCATACACAGACACTAAATCCATGTTCAAGCTACAGGCACCCATGAAGGTGTAGACTGAAACAATACAGGATTCAGCCACTCCAAGGATGATGGACTGCCATGTGGACAGACATGTGGCGGAGTATGGAAACACACACACACACACACCACACACACACACACAACACACACACACACACTCACACACAACACTCACACAACATTCAACACACACACACACACTCACACACTCACACACACATACACACTCACACACACTCACACACACACCACAACACACACACACACACACACACTACACACACACACCAACCTACACACACACACACACACACACACCACACACACACACACACACACACACACCACACACACACCCAACACACACACACACACACACACACACACACACACACACAAGGTGAAGGTAAAGGTGTCCCATAATTCGGTCGTAGGGGAGCGAGGCGTCAGAACCTAGCATATTGAGGGCGGCGCCCATCTCCTCTCCCTCGCTGCTTTACCTTCCCTGACCCTAAAGAGGGCAGGTACCGTTTACAGCTGGGTGAACTGGGGAACTGTACTGAAGCCAAGTCGCCCAAACGGTCACCCATCCAATTGGTAACTACGCTGAACACTGCTTAACATTGGCTGGGGTAAAGCGAGCGCTTATAGAAGTAATTCCTGGTTATATCTGCATCTGTATGTGGTGTCATTAAGTGATCTTTTTTATTTATTACTTATTTTATTTATTTTATTCTTTTATATCGAGGAAAATGGGATAAGCACTTTGTCTTTTTTTTTCTCCAGTCTCTGTGTTATGCAGTTGTGTAAATATTGTCATCTGTTCCCACCGGCACGCAATGGCCTACTCTTACGAAAAGCACACATGATTTCACGTGTGCGCAAGATGTTCTGCGTGCATTCGCACTTGGGGCCTCGGTTTACAGTCTCATCCGAAAGACTTTTGGGGAGAGTGGAGTCAGCACTGATTCTAACTCCAGTGGAAAAATCCCTCCAACGGAATCGAACTTGGGTAGTCAAATTGCCAGCGCATGTTCTGACAACCAGATTACCCCGTTGTTGTCGCTAACTGGAATAAGGCCTCCCACTGCCCAAACCTGGGACAAACATAATTGGGGGGGGAGGTACATTTTAAACTGCTTACCACATCCTTTCTATGAACATGCATGAAAACATCACACAAAATGATAGCAATAAAAAAGATATCGCATAAAGAAAAACTCCGTAGAACGCATGCAGACATAAACGAGTATTCCAGACCTTTTTCTGGCAAAGATATTGTTTTTACCCGATTTGCACCGTTACAAAGACGATAAAAATTGTCAGATTTGGAATCTTTTTGTCTTGCGATTTGCATTGGCAACCGACCTGGTGAAGGACAAAAAAGGGAGAAGGTCAAGTTTCCACAGGAAGTTTCCAGAGTTTTCAATCTCCGTTGAGCTTATCCCCTTGGTGCCGCAAACCACTTTGCGACACAACAGATGTGTTGTATTGAAGAAGCAGACTGGTGTGATGAAACCATGGCTCACTAAGGAATTCAAGATGGCCCTCTTTAGGGATGCGAGTTTGAGAGTATTGCTCCAATTACCTGACCGACATTGCAGGTGTCTATAGCTCTCGGGTTCGGTTGACGCCGGGATATATCATAATTATAAGCGTAGAGTACAGCCCTGTCATGTACATGCACCTGGCTGCCTGTGCCACGAGAGTAAACTACAAGATCAGTACTCTCAGTTATAAATGTCTCCACAAAACAGCACCCTCCTACCTCTGTGAATGTCTTCACGTGTACACACTTCTCGTTCCCTCCGCTCGGCTGCAGATACCTTATCCTTAAAAATTCCGAGATTCAACCTATCTACCGTTGGCCGCCGCTCTTTTTCTATTTCTGGTCCATCAATCTGGAATGACCTCCCTCTCTCCCTTCGGCAAAAGCCTACATATGACACTTTTAAATCCAACTCAAGACACACTTGTTTCAAACCTAAGATTTGTGTCTTCTGTTTTCATCTCCTATTTGTCCCTGCCTTCAAACATTGAAAATTCCATCACCCTGTCAAAATGTATAACCTCTATAAGTGGTGGTGTGTGTGTGTTGTGTGTGTGTGTGTTTGTTGTTGTGTGTGTGTGTTGTGTGTGTTGTGTATGTGTGTGTGTGTGTGTGTGTGCTTTCGAATTTGCTAGAATTATTCATTGTCATTGGTCGCTTGTTTGTTGTGAGGGTCGAGTGCAAGCGCTTTGATTTGCTTTTACAAGATATAGTGCTATATGAATTCCATGTATTATTATTATTATATTTTATTATTATTAGATTATTATTATTATTATTATTATTATATTATTATTATTATCATTATTATTATTATTATTATTATTATTATTATTATTATTATTATTATTATTTTATTATTATTATATTATTATTAACCTCCATAACAGCGTCATTACATCATCCTCGTTCTCCTCGATCATCATGCAATAAAAACAAGAACGAAAATAAACAAACAAACAAACCCCTCCAGACCAGCTGGTCAATGGGAAGAACAAGGTCAAGAGGCTGTCCCTATAAAGTCTTTGAAAATACAAAGGCAACGTGGAGAGTAGGCTGACTGCAGGGAGCTCCACGATGTCATATATATTTTGTTAGGGTTTTTAACTTTTTATTAGACCTCTTAATTTAAAACAAATATATATATCCCCCCCACCCCCAAAAAAAAATAAATAAAAAATTTAATTTCGAGCACAATAGGTACGCGTGTCCTTATTTTAGCTTATTTTACTTTTTTAAAATTTTATTTTATTTTATTCTATTCTATCTTATTTTTTTTATTCTATCTTATTTTATTTTATTCTATTCTATTTTAGTTTTGCATCCTTTCCCCGTCCGTGTGCATGCGATTTTGTAGAAAATGTTGTCATCTGTTTTCATCGGCACTCTATGGCCTACTCTTTTAAAGGCGAAAGGATTTTAGTGGTTGGGGAGAGGGGGGGGGGGGTTCCTGCCCTCCCCCCTCCCGCCCCTGCCCCACCCCCTCCGCCCCCTTTTTTTTTTTAACAGCCCTCACCTCACTCCTCACCCCTTCTCCTGTCCCAGGTGAAAGGTGAGGGGAAATGAGTCATGGGTGGTGCCCTCCCCCCACCCTCACCTTTTGCTCTCACCTCCCATCCCCATCCCTCTCCTGCCAGGTCTTTGTTTCTTTGTTAGCCTATACCTGGCGTCTCTTCCGTCCACCCCCACCCCGACCCCACCCCACCACCACCACCGTCATCACTACCACCACCATCCTGATCCACCCCCTATCGCTACTCTCGCCCTATTAGTTTGTCGGGGTTTTTTGTTTTCTTTGTTTATGGGTTTAAAAAAAAAAAATTGTGGGGGAGAGGGTGTGTGTGGTGGTGGTGGTGCGGGGTAGGGGGTTTGGCGTCTGTGTCTATCTTTGATTTTGCTCTTTTGGGT
>CM060324.1:19236306-19243806 GCA_030674155.1 Stramonita haemastoma | reverse complement strand
CCCACCCTACCCCACGAGTCAACATGTTACTACTACTACTACTACTACTACTACTACTACTACTACTACTACTACTACTACTACTACTACTAACAATAATAATAAAATAATGATAGCGATAACAATAATAACAATGTATGAAATAATCATATAATATATATATATATATTATAATATATAATATATATATATCATATTCATATTCATATTCATATATATATATATATATATATATATATATATATATATATATATATATATATATATATATATATATATATATATATATATATATATATATATATATATATATATTATATATATTATATATAACGGGGACCGGATGTCAAAAATAAACACATGAGTGCTTATTCCATTGTACTCGAAATAGAAGAATAAATATATCAATCAATCAATCAATCAATAGATAAATAAATAAATAGATAAATACGATTGTCTCTGATTCGTTGGCGCTAGCTCCTCTGGTCTCATGATGACCTCAGATTCGGTTTCCCCACACACTTCTGTGCCTGTGGTGAGCTTGTGTCGAAAGCTTTGGGGCTGGAGATTTACAGAGGAAGGCTGTTGGAGGGATGTTGTGGTGGTCGCCGCCTCGAGTGGGTGGCTCATTCAGTCTGGCTCCGCGACTGAGCTGATACGTCGTCAGTAGAGGGCTTAGTAGGTGATGTCCTGCGTATGTTACCTAAGAATAGGCACCACTGAACACCACCAAAGTGACCCAGCAGCAGTGCAGGTCTCCTCGTGCTAGTGGCCTAACGGCGGCCTGATATTCTTGGGCTCCCAATGGACTTCCAACCCCAAGGATGCGCCATAACGAATCAGGGTATGGCTGTTGTGGGGAGATTGAAATGAGTGGCATGGAGGCAGCGGGATAGGAACATCACACAAAAAGAACACACACACACACACACACACACACACACACACACACACACACACACACACACACACACACACACACACACACACACACACACACACAGAGTGTGCTGACTCCACTCTCCCCAAAAGTTTTTCGGATGAGACTTTAAACCGAGGCCCCGTGGGCGAACGCACGCAGAACATCTTGCCCACACGTTAAATCCTGTTCCACTTTTCGTAAGAGTAGGCCATCGTGTGCCGGTGGGAACAGATGACATTTACAAAATTGCATACACACGGGGACTGGATGTAAAAAAAGCACAAGAGCGCTTATTCCATTATCCTCGATATAAAAGAATAAATCAAAATCAAAATCAAACACACACACACACACACACACACACACACACACACACACACACACACACACACACACACACACACCACACACACACACACACACACACACACACACACACACACACACACACACACACACACACACACACACACTGTCGTGTCAAAGTTCTTTGTCACGATTGGAAACAAAAATCAATATTATCATCACTTTCGTCATCATCATCATCAACATCATCATTCATCATCATCATCATCATCATCATCATCATCATCATCATCATCATCATCATCGTCATCATCATCATCATCATCATCATCATCAGTGTTATCTTTTGGACTCTTTACCCCGTCCTCCTCCTATCCCCTTTCCCCTCCCCTTTCCTTCCTTGCTAGGTTTATACAATCGTGGAAACGGGAGACTTTCATTTCTAAATTTAACAGTCCAGAATGACGAGGGACACAACTCATTCTTGAAACATGCCCACCCGTGCCCTGATCTGCTCTTACTTCTATTTTCGGCCTTGGGGGACGATTATTTTTTTCCCAGCTACGAGAATCCCCTTTTGCTTTTTGGGGCAGACATAAAATTACTGTCTAGTAAGAATACCATTATCCATTAAAAAATAGTACTTTCTTTTATGTATCATTTGTATCTAGCATAATGGAGTAAGCTCTCGTATGCATTACTACATCCAGTCCACATGCATGTAGTTTTGTAAAATTCTGTTACCCGTTCGTACCGGAACATCTGCCTACTTTTCCGAAAGGCAGAACAGATTCTATTTTTCCTTGAGCGCAAGATGTTGTGCATGCGTTCGCACGCGGGATCTCGGTTACTAGTTTTATCTAAGGATTTTCGGGGGACTGGAGTCGGCACTGATGTTAAAGGTACAACGGGGCTCTACGAAAGCTGAAAAGTGCTCTGCAGCACACACAAAATTGTAAAGGATGAGGAAGTAACATGTGAAATAATCATTTCTCACAATGTCGGAAAATGCATGGTTCATAATTATTTCTCAAAGAGTAAAGTCACAAAATTTGCTTTGATTCTATTATAATCTTTTGCATGAAGAATTAAAAGACATTATCATGACAAATTACCTTAAATATTTCATTTCTCAAGGTCAATAAAAACCGTGCTGAGGACGTCATCCACTTAAATGATCACACCCAGATTACAATAAAAGTGTTAAAAAAAAAGAGGACAAGGAATACTTTAATAGTAATCAAAACTGTATGCAAATGCCATATGGGCAAATAACATTGTAAAATAAGCATTCTTTACCCATCCAAGGTTTACAATATCGCCACTTGGTCAGCAGAACAAAACGATACAGGGAAAAATGTCATGAAACTAGGAGAAAAAGTTGTGAGGTTTATTTCTTTAAAAAGGCGGGAGAATGGACAAGGAAGTAGGGAACGAACTAGAGAAGGAAAAGAGGATAAAAGGTAAGGGGAGAAAACAAAAAACAAAGAGAGTGATAACAAATTTTTGCCTTTGGGCTCAGCAACGTTTTATTGTGCTTTTGGGTATTTTTCACAATACACACACACACACACACACACACACACACACACACACACACACACACACACACACACACAAAGAGGAGACAAGAGGGGGGGGGGAGGAGGAGAAGAGTTAATTTTCTTTAAATCATTTAAACACACACAATCACACCCATATTCCCTCCACACTCACACAGTGTATTGGTTAATATACTGTTTAAACCTACTACATACTGCTTCCAAATCGATTGTGTTAACCCCCGTACACGTCGACATGCTTGAAAAGAGCATTGACATTTTTTTTTTTAATTGTAGGGTAGTGTTTGTAGACAGTACTTTTCCTATTCACTGACAAAATCTCGCACAAGGCCGGGGGAAACCTCTGTAGAGCGTGGACTGCAGGTTTTACCCAATCACGATCAAGGTTCTTTCCCAAAGCGTGCGAGCGCGCAGAGGCGACCTCACGTGGCATCTAAAAATGGAAGCGATGATCTCATCGCCAGCACACGTCGCTTAGAGCTAGCCTAGGCCTAGGTCATTGGTGGGAAGAGTTCATTCACTCACTTCCCGTCGTCTGCAACGATAACAGTTCTGTACATCTGACGTTCATAATGAAAAAGAAATGAAAGAGCGATGATACCACCGGACCTTGTGGTGATTACCTGATATTTCTTTTTGTGTGGTGTGATTTTTGTTCAAAGATTTTCTTTGTGAAGGCAAGCAACTGGGTCTGCTGTGCATATGAGTGCCATCATAACTGCGATGTGCGCAAGGCTTGGTAGCAGTGTCAGTCGTTACTAAGCATTAACGGAGTGGTTTGCTGAGTCAGTCAGTAGTGTCCGTGTGACAGTCACCCACTTGCTCTCAGATTCAGTGGAATTTTGTGGTGAAATCATCTGTAGAACTCTTCGTCTTTGATATCGTCAGCATCGATTTAGGCAGCAGCAATACATTATATTGGTGTCAAATTGCATTGAGAGTGAAATTGCAGCGAGCGATTTATTTTTTTGATCGTTGGACCTGATGCTACTACATACAAGCTTATGATCATCGTCCAGGCGTCTTCCTCCCCTCATCTTTATCCTCATCCCGCGGACTTCGGTGCCCTGAACGTCCTCCACACCTCATCAGTCATGCCAGAATCCTCGGGAGACGTGGAAGTGTTGGCTCCAGCCAGACTACACCTGGCCTCCAGGCGACGCTTCGACCTGAAGCTGGACCTGGCCTCAGCCGTGTCGGGGCGTCAGCGCTGCGAGAAGAAGCCTCGCCTGGACCTCCTCAACACCTCAGCCGCCCTCTTCTCTCCAAGCTGACGGACACGGTGACTTGCGGCAGCTGCATGACCCGCCCCACCACGGACGACTCCCCGCAGGAACAAGGGGAGCGAAGCCTGTCCCCCACGTCGTGTCTGGGGCAGACGACCTGCACGTTCCGCCCCATCAGGACGGAAGAGGACAGGACGTGCAGCACGACACCTACCGGACCATCACCACCTCCGAACTGGCCGGCAAGCTCCGGAAAGGCCGGCCTGTGTTGGTGATCGACTGCCGGGCCTTCTTGTGTTACAACACCCATCACGTCCAGGGCGCCCTCAACATCAGTTCCACGGACAGGTTCAACCGTAAGCGTTGCAGCAGGGTCAGGTAGGGGTGCTGGACCTTCTGGCAGCCACCCACGGCAGGGATAGCCTGAGGAGGCGCGGGCACAGCCGGGAGGTGGTGGTGTACGATGAGCGAGGCAGCGGGTGTGTAGGGGGAGGAGGCTCGGGGCAGCAGTCGGGTGGCGGCCTGGACAAGGACAGTGCTCTGCATATCGTGTGGGCCACCTTGCTCACGGAGGGGCGCCAGCCTCTGGTATTGCAAGGTGAGTGTGTGTGTGGTGTGTGTGGTTTCTTGGGTTGTGTGTGGTCGTGCGTGTGTGCGTGCGTGCGTGGTGTGTGGCATGTGTTTGTGTGTGTGTGTGTGTGTGTGTGTTGTGGTGTGGAGAGAGAGAGAGAGAGAGAGAGAGAGAGAGAGAGAGACGTTGTCTTTTTTTCTCAATTTTCCAAGGAGGTGGACTGCGTTAAAAGTGGTTCCATAGTCTTTGAGGCCTATCACCTGTGACTGTCTGTAGGCAACTCTGAAGCTTGTTTACTTGTGTACATACATACACCAGTGACAAATATGTGTGCTTGTTCCCTCTCGTGCCTCATTGGGCGTGTTGACATGAATTACGTCATATTCCCGTTGTTACTGTCGGTTTCCATTTAAGTTTTACCTGTACAGACGAAAGAGTCACTATTGATCGGTTCCAAATGTAGAGTGTAGAGGCAGGGGGGGGGGGGGGGGGGGGGGAGGCGGAGGAATTTCAGCCATTACGCTACAGTTTGACTAGGGTATAGTTTCCCACTCAGAAGACAAGCAGGTTATGTATCTATGTAAGAATGGTCGTTTGAGAAATTATAGGGTATACAAGCACCCAAGAACATTGCACGCGCGCGCGCGCGCGCGCGCGCGCGCACACACACACACACACACACACACACCACACACACACACACACACACACACACACACACACACACACACATATATATATATATATATAGAGAGAGAGAGAGAGAGAGAGAGAGAGAGGTTAAACACTTTGGCAGGGTGGTGGATATTTCGGCTGTTGAGAGCCAGGGGCACACACACACACACACACACACACACACACACACACACACACACACACACACACACACACACACCACACACACTCACTCACTCACTCACTCACTCACTCGCGCGCACGGCGCACACACACAGGCATACACGTACACACATTGTCTGAGAGAGAGAGAGAGAGAGAGAGAGAGAGAGAGAGAGAGAGAGAGAGAGAGAGAGAGAGAGATAATTAGGGTAAAGTAATTAATTAGCGTAAGCAATCGTCAAGGATAAGAACATCGGTGTTTATCAGGGTGGCCTTGTTATCGTCTTCGAGCGCTCAGTATGGTCAACCATTTGTGCCAAAAGTGGTCAAACAATGGGAAGAACCGACACTCTGGGGGTCTTTGTTTTAATCATCAGGGCTGTCAAAAGCTGATCATTGTGAATCATGCATGTGAGCGATGTGAATCACTTGAAGTGCTTTATATGTTCCGGGCGCCTCATCTGCACAGTTTCAGAATTGGTCCTGCATGTTTTCAAAGTTTGTGCGCCTCAATGATTGTCACGTCGTTGTCATAGAGAGCAAAAACCGACTGAAGTGATAGAGGTATTTGGAAAGAAAATGTTAAAGAAAATGGTAAGTACAGATCATGACCTGATACAGGTAATTGTTGCAAGTGTTCAGATTTCGTGTTTTGTGTGTTAGAACAAAACCAATGATGCTGCTCCTCTAGCTTAGTCTAGGGGGGAAATACATATAGTTTTGTTTAAAAAGTCGTTTATTTAGTTCGCCCCCCCCCCTAAATAAGTCTTTTCTTTTTTGCCTTTTTGCTATAACCCATCCCTGTCTGTCTGTCTGTCTGTCTGTCTGTCTGTCTGTCTGTCTGTCTGTCTCTCTCTCTCTCTCTCTCTCTCTCTCTCTCTCTCTCCCCTCTCTCTCTCTCTCTCTCTCTCTCTCTCTCTCTCTCACCCCCCCTCCCTAAAAGATGAAATTAAAAGTTTGTTCAAACCTCAGTTGAACGTTATTTGATAGAACATAATTATGAAAACACACGCTTAAAAGAATTACCGTTGTGGAAGAATGCGATTGAACATAATAAAATTATAATTATGTACAAAAACTACACCCCATAGAAATTGGTTCAAACCACACGATGTTACCCGATTGGACAACATCTAATAAAGATGTTCACCCCTAAAGAATGACCATAGTGGAAGAATGCACAGCTGCAAGTGTATTGTTGTGAAGTGTAGTATGAGTGACTCACTCAGCTACACAGATAAGCTACGCGAGTTCCTTCCTTATAGGCCTAACAAGTTGTTGACACAAACACTGCACTGGTCCAGCGAAGGTGAGTCACTGCCGTGTCTGTCTGGACATGGGCATGACTGTAGTGTAGTGTAATGTGACTGAGGGTCACATGCCGATACGTCAAGTTGTACTCAACATTGGTGAACTCCAGCAGACAGCTGTGGTCAACTGGAACTTTGATTCTGATTGGCTAGTTGACAAAATCTTCAGTGGTGCCCCAATGTTATGTTATAGTCAAATTATAGTCCTTTCCAGATTTCTCTGCTATCAGGACTGAAGTCAACATGCCCCAAGGATCTATACTACTAGCCTACTAGACTAGCCTACTACACCGAGCCAATCAGAAGAGAAGAGGGGGTGGTAAAAGTTGTTACTGTTATCAGGAGCATGCAGTGGTGGTTTAGTAGTAGTAGTAGGAGTCTGAGTCAGTGTTGTGTGTTAGTTGCGTGTTTGCTTGGTGTGTCAAGTCCGGCAAAGTGGTGTTGGGTGTTATAGTCTGTACTGCCGTAGATAAGGTACGTGATTTTTCTTTTTACTTTGGGTTAAAAAAAATCTTCAGGCTTTCTTCCTCCTTTCTTTTTCTGTTCTTTCTTGTCCTTTATTTCATTGCTCTTCTGTTCCGCCTCCTCCTTTTGTCGTGTCCACTCCCCCTTTCTATCTCTCTCTCTCTCTGTCTCTGTCTCAGTCTCTCTGCTTTTCTGTCTGTCTCCCTCTCTGTCTCTGTCTCTCTGTCCGTCAGTCTGTCTGTCTGTCTGTCTGTCTGTCTGTCTGTCTGTCTGTCTTCTCTCTCTCTCTCTCTCTCTCTCT
>CM060324.1:19228806-19233806 GCA_030674155.1 Stramonita haemastoma | reverse complement strand
TGTGGTGTGTGTGTGTGTTGTGTGTGTGTGTGTGTGGTATGGATTTTTGCAGAGTTCTCTCTCTCTGTAGATATACGTGTCATATGTTGATATGAATCTGTTGCTGTTCTTTCTTTTCCGACTTCTTTCTTGTCATTCATTTTGGGTTTGGTTTGCTCTGTTTTGGGTTTTTTGTTTTTATGCGTGTGTTTTTTGTTTATTTGTTCAGGGTGGGGTTGCTTCCTGTCTTTTTTTGTTTTATTTTGTTGCTTTAAAGAAGAAAAAAAGAAAATATTTCATGATATGATCGGTCGTAAGTCCAGAAGTTAATTTTTTTGCAATTAGTTGAAAAATCAATGTATGTCTTGTTTGTCTATTGGTCTATTTATGTGCTTTTTTCATTTATATGGTTCAGTTGCTTCTTGAATATTGTAAAATATCAGTATTATAACTATATTACTTTTGTACTTGCAGAAGATTTGGGGGAAGGGTGAGGGAATTTTAAATGAATATTCTGCACCAAAATGTCTACACTTTAAAGTTCAGGAGCGTAAAGAAGAATTCTGCAGCAATTCAATTGCATTGTTGAGATATTTGTTTTCTTTGACATTTTCTGACTTGCTGTCATGCAAAAATATCACTTCCGAAATTACAATTAAAACTAGAGAACCCAAGGGGACGGGGATAGCTCAGTGGTCAGAGCGCTCACTTTCCCCCAGCCAATGTTAAGCATTGTCGGGTGTGGTTACCAGTTGGATGGGTGACCGTTTGCGCTCCTTGGCTTTAGTACAGTTCCCCCAGTTAACCCAGCTGTAAATGGGTACCTTCCCTCTTTAGGGTCAGGGAAGGTAACGCAGTGAGGGAGAGGAGATGGGCGCATGCTGGCCCCTAGAGAAGCTGAAGTCTCTGACGCCTCGCTCCCCTACGACCAGATAAAGTTATGGGACAACTTTACCTTTTACCAAATTAGAGAACCTTAACAGTGATGAAGTATTACTGGTCAGAGTATTTTTTAGCCTGGTTTGCAGGGGGGGGGGGGGGGGGGGCGTGATTTAAAAAAAAATGTTCTGAGTACTTGTTTTAAGCCTGGTTTAGGGAAGGGTGGGATGTTTGTGTTTTTTTTTCCATATTCATCTTCGGAGAATTTGCTGTTGTGCCCTTTGGGGGTTTGCTGAGTATAGGCTGGTAACATTTATCGAGCTGGCATTTCTCTGGGCGACAGGCCGGTCACTTGGAAACTGGGCCAACCACGATTTTACTGTCTGAGAAGACTACCAGGCTTGCTTGGGTTCGATTGATCTCTCTCTCTCTCTCTGTCTGTCTTCTGTCTGTCTTCTGTCTGTCTGTCTGTCTGTCTGTCTGTCTGTCTGTCTCTCTCTCTCTCTCTCTCTCTCTTCTCTCTCTCTCTCTCTCTCTCTCTCTCTCCTCTCTCTCTCTCTCTCTCTCTCTCTCTCTCTCCTCTCTCTCTGTATGCTTTATGGAACCCAAGGGAGGCGGATAGCCTAGTGGTCAGAACATTGCGCTGGCAATTTGAAGACCCAGGTTCGAATCCGGTCGAGGAAATTTTCTTCCTGGAGTTAACATCAGTGCTGACTCCACTCTCCCCAAAAAGTCCTTCGGATGAGACTTTAAACCGAGGCCCCGTGTGCGAACGCACGCAGAACATCTTGCGCACACGTTAAATCCTGTTCCGCTTTTCATAAGAGTAGGCCATCGTGTGCCGGTGGGAACAGATGACAATATTTACAAAACTGCATACACACGGGGACCGGATGAAAAAAAGCACATGATTGCTTATTCTGTTATCCTCGATATAAAAGAATAAATAAATAATAAATAAATGGAAGACCATTCGAACCCTTTAGCTTAGAAACCATCATCAGCAAGGCAATGCAAGGCAAAGAAGGAATGCAAGACTAGTCAACTCAGGCCTAGCATGGCAGATTGGCATGGCATGATACGATATGGCATGGCATGGCATGGCAATGCAAAGGCTTACTTAGCACAGCAAAGCAAGGCAAGGTCGTGCCTAACATCGCAGATTAGCATGGCATGGTATGGTATAGGATGGCAATGGCATTGCATGGCATGGCAAGGCAATAGCTTAGGTAGGCAAGGCAAGGCAAGACCTTGTATCGCAAATTGGCATGACATGGAACTGTATTGCAAGGCAAGGCAATGGCGTGGTAAGGAAAGGCACAGATTGGCATGGCATGGTACTGAATAGCATGGCAAGGCAGGGCATAAGCAAAACAAAGGCAAGGCATAGCATGGCAGATTTGTATGGCATGGCATGGTGTGGTAAAGCAGGGCAAGGCAAGGCAAGGCAATGGCTTAGCATGGCAAGGCACTGACTTAGTAAAGCAAAGCAAGGCAAGACCTAGCATCGCAAATTGGTACGACATGAAAGTGTATTGCAAGGCAAGGCGATGGTGAGGTAAGGAAAGGCATTCAAGGCAAGAAAAGTAAGCCTAAAGCAAGGCGTCGAACCTTAGGTACGTTTTCAAATATTTGTAGCTTGCTAGCTCTGCGACGAAAATTGTATCGTGTCTCTGCGTTGATTCCGTTTATTGCAAAAAACCGAATGTGTAGATATACATGTGTGTGTGTGTGTGTGTGTGTGTGTGTGTGTGTGTGTGTGTGTGTGTGTGTGTGTGTTGTGTGCGCGCGTGTGTGTGTGTGTGCATGCATGCGTGCGTGCGTGCGTGCGTGTGTGTGTGTGTGGTGTGTGTGGTGTGTTGTGGCGTGTGTTGTGTGTGTGGTGTGTGTGTTGGACTGGATTGGATTGAACAGACAAGACAGATACCGCATAATAAAACAGTTTAATGTTTAATGATTTTTTTTAATCCCCCCCCCCCCCCTCCCAGCATGTTCTTAAGTTTCATATAATACATTTAGCTAGGCTGGTGGCTGGGCTGGGTTGGGCTTGGGCGGCAGAATCCACATGACTTTTCCAACAACAACAAAAATAGTCAAGAAAACATGACTTCGTGTGTGTGGATCGCAGTCGTGTGGCGATGGCAGTCGTGCCGATATGATGAGGATGAGGTGATGTGGGGGTGTGTTGTGAGATGATGACTCACGGTTTGTGTCATGCCGACAAGTTTCGATTTCTTAGCGAGCTTCCCTTGCTACAAAGGTTGTGGTATTGGAAGGAAATGCTGACATCATCGCTTGGCTTTGGTGTGGTGGTTCTTGTGTGGATGAGTTTCTGAAGGAGCACTCCACTTCCCTTCTTGTGCAGGATTGTTTCTTTATTTAGGTGTGTATTTCTTTACGTTATGTCGCTTTTGTTGTTATTGTTGTTATTATCGTTCTTATTACCATTATCATCATCGTCGTCGTCATTATTATTATTGTTATTGTTGTTGTTGTTGTTCTTCTTCTTCTTCTTCTTCTTCTTCTCTTCTTCTTCTTCTTCTTCTTCTTCTTTTCTTCTTCTTCTTCTTCTTTATCATTATCATCATCATCATCATCATCACCATCATCATCATCATCATCACCATCATCATTGATGTATAACATCAGTTTTTGCTTTCGTTTATTTTCAATTTTCAATTATATTCTGCATTTCTTTCTCCATTAATATATAAATATGTCGTAGGCGTTGTGTGTGTATGTGTGTGTGTGTGTGTGGGGGGGGGGGGGGGTGCAACACAGTAGGGGAGAGGGGGAAGTAAGTTCCTCACTAAGCTGAAGTAAATGCACCCAGAGGGTAAACAAGAAGTGTGTGGGTTGGTTGGGTCATGCATGCGGAATGGCATGCTAAGTCGTGTACTGTCATGTCAAGCAACAATACCAAACATACCCCTTTTTATCATTCCACCATCACGTCAATCAACATAGCTTGCGGTTTGCCTGCCATTCGACGTGGGAGGGAAGGAGAGGAGGAGAACAGAGACAGAGAGAGAGAGAGGGGGGGGGAAGAGAGAGAGAGAGAGAGAGAGAGAGAGAGAGAGAGAGAGAGAGAGAGAGAGAGAGAGAGAAGAGAGAGAGAGAGAGGATCAGGTGACTTCAAAATTCCTGGTGACACACTATTCTCCATCCTTCCATCCTCCTCCCCCTCCTCCGTCTCTCTTCCCACACCCACCCATCCAAGCTTTTTTTTTTTCTTTTCTCCGAACTCCTTCCTGCCAATTTCTGATACAGCATATGAAAAAAATCACTTTCTCGGATCGCGAAAAGTTATTTTTTTAATCGTACGAATCACTGGTTTTATATTATATATCCCCGCAATCGGAATGCGGCTACCTTCGTGGTGGGCTAAAACGGTTGTATATTCAAAATCTCACCTTTCGTGAACCTCTGAGCTCTAGCCGAGAACGAAAAAGAACCCCTAACAAATCAAAACAAAAAAAGAACCCAAACAAAACAGTATAGATCTAGCTACCTGTCTTAGAATTATAGTTTGGTTGTCCCTGGCAAAACCCTGTAGTAGAAAAAAAGCCAAACAAATACACACACGTGTGCAGACAGGAAAAAAATATGTGGCGCTGCTTTTGTGGCGGCATGCTGTTCCTCCAGCCCAGACCAGGAAAAACAGCCCGAATTTCACGCAGAGAAATCTTCTGTGACTTATAAATGTGGTATAGTTATGCTTTCGTGGGTTTTTTTTTTCTCAAGAAACCCGAAATTCTAAATTTCGACTTCGGGGAAAGTGTATGCATAAATTTTATGCATACCACCTTCCCCTCCCTCCCCCCTCCTTTCCTGCATACATGCATACACACCTGCATTCATGCCCGCGTGCGCGCGCGCGAGCGACGCATATTACTTTTTTTTGGTCTGATTGCAGAAAGTGTGTGTGTGTGTGTGTGTGTGTGTGTGTGTGTGTGTGTGTGTGTGTGTGTGTGTGTGTGTGTGTGTGTGTTGGAAGTTGGGTGGGTTACGTGTGTGTGTGTGTGCGCGCGTGCGTATGTGCGTGCGTGCGTATGTGCGTGCATGCTTGTGTGGATCTCGAATCGAATGCAAAAGGTACGAAGAAACGGACTTGGCATTGTTGGCCATAAAATCAAAGCAAA
>CM060324.1:19223806-19226306 GCA_030674155.1 Stramonita haemastoma | reverse complement strand
CGGAATCTTGCATTATGGTGGACTCCGCCCTCTTCCCGAGTATGCAAGTTTCTCACGCAGCAAGAATGTGATTCATGGGCAAAACAAGTGGTGCGACAGACAAAGCAACCCCTACAGAGAACAAGTGAGAGAGGGGTGACACAGAAAGAGTGCACACTCCACTAGTCCGACGACATTACTTTCCTATGACTTGGTACGCTACTAGCGGAATTGCTGGCATATTTTAGAGATGCTTACAGACTTAGTTATGCAGCGCGGGGCCGTACTAGGCCTACCGTACGATGCATGCACGGAGGAAGAAGATCGACTGAGTGACTGGGAGTTTCTGGAATGATAGGCCTACGTCGAAAGTCGCTCTCTCTACTCTCTCACTCTCTCTCCCATCAGTCATACACTTCGCATTGGTTCTGAGAGGCTGTGTGCGAGTGTTTGAGCGTTAACGGTAGGGAGTTTAGGAGCTGTTGCTTTTCTTCAGATTTATTTTGGTGGTGGTGGAGTTGACATTATTTCGCTGAAGGGGGAAAAGACGCAGCAGGAAAGAGTGTTGTGATTTTTTTTTGGTGGTGATTTTGATTTTAGAGAGATTGGTGTTTGTTTTTTTCTGGTTGTGTTTGTGTTGGTTCTCCAACTTCCAAAACCACGATTGTGCAAACTATCTGTGAAAGTGACAAAGGTACTTTATCAACTTTTTTTTTGGCGGGGAGGGAGGTATTTTTGTTTATTGATTGCATTGATATGATCGGTTGATCTGTTTGCTTTTGCTTTGTATTCAATGTTAAGTCACGGTATAGCACTCCAATTTTTTCGTTGCCTTCTTCTTTACAAAACAAAAACAAAAAAATTACTCTGTATTCCTTTTTCAGTTTTTGTATTGGGTTTATCACAGGCTTGTTAGTTCAGGTTTATTATGCTGCGTGCTACTGCTACTTACAATATTGGGTATCATGATTTTCTTTTTCGTGGAGTCTTCAAGTATATACTGTTGAGTGAACCATTTTAACAGCATAACCCCCCCCCCCCCTCTCTCTCTCTCTCCTCTCTCTCTCTCTCTCTGCTCTTTTTGCTGCCTCATCTTCTGTGAGGCATGACAGGGATGCTTAGCATTTTATTGGCAAATTACCGTTAGCTGGATTTGCCGCTCCACAGTTTTTATTTTACCACCTATGTACAGTTTGCCATCTTCCCTACACACCACAAGACTAGATGGAATCAAAGCTTGAATCCCCCCTCCCTCATGCCCCTCATTCCGATCTCACCCAACACATGAATTAATTAGTCCAAATCATTTTTTTTTTGGTCATCTCAAATTGAGAAGTTCAAAGTAGACTTGAAACACACAGGGTCACACACACACACACACACACACACACACACACACACACACACACACACACACACACACACACACACACACACACACACACACACACTGTATCATCTGGAAATAAAATTTTGACTTACACACACACACACACCACACACACACACACACACACACACACACACACACACACACATGTATCATCTGGAAATAAAATTTTGACTTACACACACACACACACACACACACACCACACACACACACACACACACACACACACACACAGACACACACACACACACACACACACACACACACACACGCGCGCTCGCTCGCTCGCTCGCTCGCTCGCTCTCGCTCACTACACTCACTCACTCACTCACTCACTCACTCACTCACTCACTCATACACACACTGATCAACAGGAAAAAAGTAATAATACTGTGCGGTGTGTTGTGCCAGGTGGGATGAAGCAGTTCGAGAGCGAGTACCCGGAGCTGTGTTGGAGCTGCCGGCGGGTGCCTCCCGGGGACATGCCTGCCCGCCTCCTGTCCAGCCCCACCAACGAACTGGTGGAGCCCGAGATTGAGACCGCTACTGCCTCCCCCATCCTGCCTTTCCTCTACCTCGGTACGTATACTCGTATAGTACAGGTCTACATGTATACACTACTACAGGTGTGGTGATCTGAAGTGTGGTGTGTGCAGTGTAATGTAGTGTAGTGTAGTGTAGTGTGGTTGTATTTTGGTGGTGGTGGTTGTGGTTGTTTGTGTTGTTGGTTTGTGGTGGTTGTGGTGTTGTGGTTGTTGTTGTTGTTGGGTTGTGGTGTGGTTGTGGTTGTTGGGTTGTGTTGTTGTTGTTGTTGTTGGGTCGTGGTGCGGTTGTTGTGGTGTTGGGTTGTGGTGTGCTGTGTTGTGTTTTTGGTGTGTTTTATGTTGTAGTTTGTGTTGCCCTGTGTTGTGTTGTAGTGTAATGTACTGTCTTGTTTTGAGTTGTTGTTGTCTTTTGTTGTGTTGTAGTGTGCTGGGTTGTGGTGTGTTGTAGTTATGTTGCCTTGTGTTGTTTTTGTGATGAGTTGTAGTGTGCTGTACTGTTGTGTTTTGTGTTGACAGGCTGTTTTTACGTAGAACAAATTTGGACTGTGCTTTACTCAACATGAACCCCCCCCCCCCCCAAAAA
>CM060324.1:19213806-19218806 GCA_030674155.1 Stramonita haemastoma | reverse complement strand
TCATGACCACAGCGCAAAACTACGCCGAAGACGACACAAACAGCAGAGCAGTGGTTTTGTGTGAGGACACACTCCCAACACGCCACACCAAAACCCAAGCAGGAGACCTGTTAGTGTGTACAGCTGTACAGTCCCCATCCCCTCAAAACAGCCCCTCACACTCCCACTTGGTGTGTACTGACCCTAGACCCCCACGTCCACCTCCCTCACCCACCCCCCTTTCCCCTACCATCATCTTCACCAAGAACAAAGAGACTGTCACCCCTCCTCCACCCAATTCCCACCTCCCAGACCCACCACAAATCTCCTTACTTAAGGAAACCAACCTCCCTCCCCTCTCTCCACTCCCTATCCTCAATGAAAGTGGGACAAGTGGTGATGACGCAATGGGTGAGGCCAACATCATCAACTGCCCCCCCTCTACCCCCCCTTCTCCCTTCCCCCCTGCCTCTCCCAAACCTATTCCTTCACCCTCTGTGTGTGACAATAGGCCTAGCAGAAGTCAACCTGACCCACAGAAAGAAGCTGATGATCCCCACCTTTCAATCTACCCCTCTCTTCCTTCCCCCACAGAACAAGACCTACAAAATGATAGTGTGTGTGTGTCTTCAGACACCACAGAACAAGACCTACATAAACAAAATGTGTGTGTGTTGACAGAGACAAGAGAGGAACAGACTACTGATCTTTCCCCTTCTTCCCCAGACAGCATAGCTAGTACTGCATGCCAGACTAATAGCAATGATTTAGTTTGTTGTCATGTTGAATGTGTGTCTGTGGAAAAATATGAAAAAGACACACAGGCCCTTAAAGCTGAGATCACTGCTTTGAGGTCTGTTCTACAACAAACAAAACAGTATGTAAAAATAGAAATGGATTCTATTCATACTCAGCTTCATCATCTCCAACAATCTGCCCAAAAGCAATCAATGCCTAAACCCTCCCAGGTAAAACCAGCTACCCCATCACATCCAAAAAGGACTGATTCAAAACACTCACCTAGTGACTCACCTAGTGAACTCCCTTCCCAACCAACAAAAATCCCCATCCCAGAAACTGCCCGTGTTCAGTCCAAATCCCCCTCAGCCAGACAAATGGAAAGTGGTTACTCCACCCCTGCAAAACATGGTAAACATGTGCAGCTCCCACCTGCTCACCCTCTGAATCACATAGCTTTAAACAGAAAAGCTACAACAATTTTGCTGGGTGACTCTGCCATTCAGGGTGTAAACCTTACCCGTGCTTGCCATCCTCGTAGTCACTCCCAAAAAGTGTGTATACAGGAGTTGACAGTTACCCAGCTGACAGATTGGCTTAGTCAGCAAACACCAAACCCGACTATGCAGCAAGTCACTGTACATGTTGGTTTGACTGACTGCTTACACCATTCTGCATCAGCAAAGGATGGCATCAGCACTGACACATGGCAGAAACTGCTCAGTCAGTGCCATCATATGTTCCCAGAGGCTACTATCAGAGCCTCTACCATAATACCTGCTAAAGGCAGACATGCCCTTAATGCTGTCATAAGCCCAAGCAACAAGAATTTGCAATCAGCATGTGCCACCTTAGAAAGCAAAGTAGAGTGCATTGACAATGGTGCTGTGTTTCAGACAACAAATGGAGCACCCCGGTTAGCACTATACAGAGATGCCTTCTATCCTTCAAAGAAAGGCACAGCTAGATTAGCCCTCAACTTGTTTCCTCAACCCCAAAGTGGAAATAGTGGAGTGAGAGACAACCAAAGCTCTGATGTACGACCAAAAAATCGTACATCCCTGTACCAAACCCCTCATCCCCATCCCCACTCCTCCCTACCAAAAAATCATCCTAATGACATGTCTAGGAGTAAACAGAAACTCCCTACAAATCACAAACCTCAACCCATTCCCCAAAAAACTCTACTAACTACCCCCACCAGCCCTCACAAGCCAGTGATCAGGAGTATCCTGAAGAGTTTCCTCCTCTTCCAACTTCAAAAAACCCCAAACTGGCATCAAAAATTCCCCCTACAGGCCCTTCTCCCTCATCCCCACCTTCCCAAAAGGATCATCATCCTACCTCCCTTCTTGCTTCCCGCAAAGAAGATGTCTTTCCATTCCACCCTTACCTGAATAACCAGCTCTTAGCTGAATATTTTAGGTCCCTCCCAATGGACAGGAGTGGATCCCCATACAGCCCCTCACCCACCACTCCCATGAACCCCCCTGATAGCAGAGGGAACCAAACTCAGAGTAACAAACCCTCCTTCCCTCCCTACCCTATGTTCTATCCTCCCCCTCCAAACTGGCCTTACTTCATGCCTCCTCCCTTCTACCCCACTTACATGAAACCCCCCACCCAAACATTTTAGCCTGCCATATTGACATGGGTAGGTGGGCAGGGTGTGTGTGTCTGCACATATATGTGCAGGTGTGTATATGTAATAGTTTTATGTTTTATGTGTGTATGTCACAAGGTGAATATAATATTGTTGCCGTGGCCAATTGGATACCAAAGAAAAAAAAAGAAAAAGAAAACCAAATCTATACAGACTGTCATAAAAAGGAAGAAATTCAACAAACTCTATGGACTGTGTTCTTTGAAATCCTCGAAAACACAAAAAAAAGAAAAAAAAAAAAAACAACACAAACAAACTGGACAGTGTTCATGTGAAGTAGCCCTCTGTTGTTCTACAAAGTAACTGGAATAAGAGGGCAACAACAAAGTAGGCTAGTGTTGACTGTTGCTGTGACTTTGCAAAACAAACAAAAGACAGGTTTATGCGAATTTGGTTTTTAACCATCAACAAGACAACACAAACACTGAACTGTGAACTTGAATTTGTTGTGAATACGAAAGTGCTCAGTGGATATAAGTAACCATTGAAAGACAGTATTAAGGGGTTAATCCTTAGTGGTTATAAATAACCATTGAAAGACAATCTCCCCTTTATATTCATTTTGTTTTGATTGTTGCTTTCTCCCTTTTCCTCTTATTGTGGTTTGATTTGCTTTATGGTTGATTTGGTTTGTATTAAGTTACACTTATATTCTGTAATTCTCTACTGTAATTGTGGTTTGATTTGCTTTGTGGTTTGATTGTGGTTTGATTCTCTACTATAATTGTGGTTTGATTTGCTTTGTGGTTGATTTGCTTTGCATTAAGTTACACATATCTACTGTAATTCTCTACTGTATTTGCGTTTCAATTTTCCTTTTATTGCAGTTTGATTTGTTTTGTATTAAGTTACACATATATACTGTAACTCTTTGTTCTGTACTACCTAAAGTGTTGAACTGTAGTTAATTGTTTATGTAATTTTGCTTATCTAAGCCATTGTTTTCAAACTAACGTTTGTGAGGTTTTTATTGTTGTTATTATTGTTTTGATTTGGTTTTTTAATTTTTTTTTCTGGTAGATCATTTCCATAATTTTCCCAGCATGGTTATATCATCAAATAACTGGCCAAGAAAAGATGGACTACGCATTGGACACTTGAATGTAAATAGTATTCTAAACAAAATATCTGATGTACAGACTCTATTATACAATTCTGATAAACCATTTCATGTATTTGGATTCACTGAATCCAGACTTTCAAACAATGTACCGGATACAGATGTTATAATTCCCGGCTACAAACTCATACGCAAAGATCAAGTATCCCCCAAGTCCACTGGCATGCTTGTATATATCAGTGAAGCAATAAACTATAAAAGAATTCAAAATCTAGAAAATCATCAGGTTGAGTCAATATGGATAGAAATCAAACTAAAACGAAATAAACCTATCAGAGTAGGATTTATTTACAGAAACCCATCTGAAAGAATAGATTGGACAGACAGATTTTCCACAATGATGGACTCGGCATTTCTCGATACCACAGAAACACTAGTGTTTGGTGATTTCAATATAGATTTACTTAAACCCCAACCTTCATGGGTAAACAAATTAGACACATACAACCTTACACAAATTGTAGATACACCAACACGCATAACATCTACCAGTAAAACACTTATTGATCATATTTACATAACTGATAAACAAAACATCAAGGAATTATGTATTCCTATCTATGGCTGTAGTGACCATCTTCCTATATGTGTAACATGGGATAGGAAAGGTACACAAATCCCAAAAGTAGGTCACAAAGAAATTACATACCGATCTTTTGCAAAATTCAATGAAAACCATTTTATAAATGATTTGTTAACTTCTTCACTAAACAATGTTTACAACTTGACAGATCCAGAAGAAGCCTTGACCCTCTGGCTTGAAACTTTTATGTCTATATATAATAAACATGCTCCCTTTAAAACCCACAGAGTAAGGCATAAAGTACAACCTGAGTGGATAACAAAGGAAATTTTATCTGAAGCACAGCATCGAGATAACTTGTTAAAGGCAGGAAAATTTGATGAATACAAGGCACAAAGAAACAAAGTAAATTCCTTGAAGCGAGCATGTAAACAAAAATACTTTCAAAATCTTACTTCTTCCAAACAAAATTCAAGATCAATGTGGAAAGCTATCAACCAGCTAACTAATAAATCTTCTTCACCTTCCACTATTCAGAATATTTCTCCTGATTACCTAAATAGTTATTTTACCACCATGCCAGACTCATTGATAAAACAGAATAATGCTACACAAAACTCCCTAGAAAAACTAAAAACCTTTTGTGGATCCAAAAATATCAAATCAGCTTTGAAAATACCACCATTGAACATAACTGAAGTTTACCAATCCCTACAACGCTTAAAACAAACAAAAAGTCAAGGTCCAGATGGTGTGGATGGAAAAATTCTCAAAATGGCAGCTCCCTTTATAACTGAGACGCTCACTTATGTTTATAACTTGTGTATTGGAAAATGTCACTTCCCATTACAATTCAAACTGGCCAAAGTAATTCCTTTTCATAAATCTGGTGACTCTTCAAAACCATGTAATTACAGGCCAATATCAGTTTTATCAATTATATCCAAACCACTTGAAAAACATATACACAAACACCT
>CM060324.1:19201306-19208806 GCA_030674155.1 Stramonita haemastoma | reverse complement strand
CATCACTGTGCCCACAACTTTAAAAAAAAATTAACCTCATCTTGACGTCTCTGTTCCCCAACAGACGACGCCCGGCAGCAAGGCGCCAACGTGCTGATCCACTGCCACGCGGGGGTCTCGCGCTCGGCCACCATCACCATCGCCTACCTGCTGAAGCACACGCGGCTGGCTATGGGCGACGCCTACAAGTTTGTCAAGGCCAAGCGCGGCATCATCTCGCCCAACTTCAACTTCCTGGGCCAGCTGCTGGAGTTTGAGCAGGACCTCAACCAGGGCAACGCTCTCCGCGTGTTGAACCCTCGCCTGGTGGAGTTAGAGTCTACTGTGTGACTTGGAGTGTTTGAGCGCTGGATACTGTGCTGTGGTGGTGTGTGTGTGGTGTAGGTGGTGTGGGTGTGTGTGGTGTAGGGTGAGGGTGGTGTGTGTGTGTGGGGGGGGGGGGGGATGGAGTTGAGAGGGGGGTGGTGGTGATGGTGTATGGATGGGGGTGTGTGTGTGTGTGTGTTGACTTGAGAAGGAGGGGAGGGGGGGGGGGGGTGTAGCCTTCGTCATAACTGTGAGTGGCACTAAACTACCCACCCATCACGTACCAGGTTGCATCCAACTTTTTAAAACGCTACAGTGTGTGTGTGTGTGTGTGTGTGTGTGTGTGTGTGTGTGTGTGTGTGTGGAGGTGACTTCGGCGTACGTCGTTGTGCTTGGTAATTAGCGTTTGAACTCAACTGGTGTTTGTGACAACGTTCCACTATGAGGCAGTTGGTGACTTTGAATATTTTTTTGTTTTTTTGTCTTCACTCAAAAAAATGACACTTCTTTTCTTCACGTTGAAGAAGGAAACGGCATAACTTTTTGATTTCTGCAACTGAAAGCTATGCAGACATGGGATTTTTTCCCCAACTGTTATGAGGGATTTGATTTTGCTTCACCTCATTCAGCTCCTCCTTCCAAAAGCAAAAAAACCAAAACAAAAAATAAACATACACTCACACATAAGATCTTTTGGAATGGTGAACAAATTTCAGATTTCCAGCCATGACGCTCGTGGTGACCGCGTCTCCTGAGTTCAGCTTCTACGAAACTGGAGATTCTAGTGCTACCAAGGACAGAAAAAAATGAGAGTATGATATAGATCTATAGATTGTGTATTCTGATGCAAAAAAGAAAAAAAAAGGAAAAAAAAAACTTGACATGCTTACATAAAAACAACAACATAAAAACCGAGAAAGCCCTTTTTGTGGTAAAATCTTTTTTATTTCTGGATGTACCAAGCGCACACAAGACTCTGTCAACAAGATTTGTGTGGTATTGACTTAAAAAACAAAAGATCTGAAATCATCAGTGACTGTCATATACAGACAGATTTCATTTTCTTTTTCATGCTTGATATTGTGACTTCTCAGGAAATCATTATTTGTTGTTGTTTTTTGTTTGTTTGTTTATTTGTTTGGTTTTATATTTGGACACTTTCATCAACGACTTTGGTGTCTTGTCACGCCTTGTGACGTTCGTGATGACGTCATTGAAGGGGGATGACGTCACTGAAAGGAGAATGGCGTGAATTTCTTTTTTGACATGGTGCTCATAGCTGAAAAAAATGGATGTCATTGATATCAAGATTGACATGCCAATTGTAATTTATTTATTTTTTTGAAATGGTGGGTCCTTGTATAGATGCATGCATAACTTTTTTTTTATATCAATGTGTGTGTGTTTGTGTGTGTGCACGCGCGCGTGTGTGATATGCAGTATTGAGAAAATCTTAAACAGTGTTAAGTATTTTAGGCAGCGGGTATACGTTTTCCGGTATCATAGACCGGTCATAGGCGAGCAAATGCAAAAAAAAAAAAAAAAAAGAGACAAGAAATCAGTGGCATAAGGTTAGAGGAACAATGTCACTTGACACAACGGGGAAAGTGAAACGTACCTATACATTCCTATACTATGATGATATGTTACCCTATTAAAAAAAATGCTCATGATATAACTTGTTATTAAAATGAACAATTATGAGAAATTATATACTATTGAAATCACCATCATCTTCTGATAATTTTTTTTTTTTTTTATTCTCCCGTGCAGCATTTTTTACCCGTCCAGTCATCCAGTCATCATTGTCTATAGTTTTAGATTGTTCAGTCATGCTTTCAAACATGTCTACATAGAAGAAAGTATATATTCTTCATCCTCAATTCATTCAGACCTGCCATGATAATGGGGTTTTTGTTGTTGTTGTTTGTTTGTTTGTTTGTTTGTTTTTTACGAAGAATCCTGCTACTTGAACGAAAAACGAAGCCCTTGCCATCCTAGTTCATGGTTCCTAAACGAATGTTTCATTTGAATAAAGTCCTTTCTAGTGTCGCCTGCATTTCCTGAACAAACGTTTTCACTTGAAAAATATAAGTTAAGGATAAATGAAGTTAGTCAAAAGCAGCTCTTGCCATGATAGTCCGTGTTTAATAAACGAACATTTTGTTTGAGAAAGGTCCTTTCTAGTGTAGCCAGTGTTTCGGGAACAAACATGGTGACATGAAAAAGACTAGTTAAGGATAAAAGTTAGTCAAACAAAGCGCTTGCCATCGATAGTCTTATGTTGAATAAACGAACATTTAATTTGAAGAACGCCCTTTCTAGTATAGGCTGCAATTCATGAACAAACATGATACTTGCATAAGCTAAGCCAAGGATATATATATACGACTTATCACTCTCTAATAGTGTGATAAGCACAGTGTTGCTCGTTTGTTGTGTTGAAATCAATGTATTTTCTTGATCTTTATTATACTGTCACATTTTTACACGGTAAGTAACAGCAAGAGGTATATTATAAGTTCCATGTTTTGATCATCAAAAGTTTATAGACATTTTTTTTGTTGCTAGGTATAGGTTAGGCCTCCTTCCTCACTTTTGTTTCAATGAAATATGATGTATTTAAAAACAAAGTTTGAAATATGAAACTGATGAGTTGTAAATTGGATGGGCTAGAAAAAAAAAACCAAAAGAAAAAAAAGAATATTTGTATATGATTTGTACAGTTTATGTTTGAAAGTGTTGACTCCAAACATAACTAGGTATGAAAGAAAGAAAGAAAGAAAAATAGATTTGGAGACTAAATTCTTTACTGTGCAAATCTTCAGAGTGAAATATATGTGAGCTCTACGACTTTGTGCAAAATAAAGAATATGGCCTCAAATAGAACCCACACCCCACAGCCCCGGAAAAAGAGTAATACTATGAAATAAAAGAATAGATAATAATAGAATCGTCTATTAGTTAAAATAAATGAGTGGGTTCTTTGTTAAAGAACACTGCTTGACAAGAGTTAAACTTTTTGACCAGTAAGTATTATATACTTAGACTGAACGCAGTGTAGTTGAAGATATAGCTGGATATCGATATAGCATTGACCATCATAGTCACGAGTAGTCCTATGTATTATAGAGTTTAGAATAAAGCTTAATATAGAAACAACATTTACATTTGCTGCTGTTCTTGCTTTTTTTTGATAAGTATAATTATGGTCAACTCTCTCTCTCTCTCTCTCTCTCTCTCTCTCTCTCCCTCTCTCTCTCTCTCTCTCTCTCTCTCTCTCTCTCTCTCTCTCTCTCTCTCTCTCTCTCTCTCTCTCTCTCTCTCTCTCTCTCTCTCTCTCTCTCTCTCTCTCTTACCCCACCACTGAGGTAGCCGCAGTCCGACTTCGGGGATGATATGAAATCTACACCTGAAAGTACATCCTTCATGTACCTTTTATGCACACGCTGCTTATCATTATAGTGCTGTTATGATTACTGTTGTGTCGTGCCCTTATAATGCTCTCTTGATTTCCACTTTTTTTTTCAGTCTGTAAGTTGGGATGACATTGACTCAGACTTGAAGCAAGACTTTTTTTGCCAGTGCTGTTTATGAACATAAGTAGTAGCAGCAGCAGTAGTAGTAGTAGTAGGTGTGTGTGTGTGTGCGTGCGTGTGGTTGGTCAAGTGACAAAGTCAGATCATAACAAGTCTACACTACTACAGTCATCCTTTTTTTTCTGACAGTAGTTTTCTATAATCATGGTCACGTGACTGGAAGAGAGTGTTGTGGGGCATGCGCAGTGAAGTCATTGTGCATGCCCGCATGTCCGCCATCTTCTGTGTTGTTAACTCACTGTTCATCTCTAGATTTCATTTGTCTGACTGATGATGATGATGTACAGAAGTTAAATTTTGACTTGGGGAGAAGGTTGTGTGTGTGTGTGTGTTGTGTTGTGTTGTGTTGTGTTGCCTTGTGTTTAAAATACGTGTCTTATTACTTTTTATATATCCCTGTCCACTCAGTTTCTCTAGTCCTGCCGCCAACTTTATCTGTTTTTAATATTCAATTTTTTTTTCTCTATACTCACATCATAAACCACAGTATTAATTATTATGATTTTTTTTTCACTTTCATCTGTATTACCGACTGTTGTCCTGAAATTATCAAATCCGCTGCAAGAAGTCGGTTATGTTTAAAATAACCCAAATCATGTTTTTACCTATTTCCTGACATTTGAGAAAAAAGTGTGTCGTGAATCAGGGTCTCTCTCTCTCTCTCTCTCTCTCTCTCTCTCTCTCTCTCTCTCTCTCTCTCTCTCTCTCTCTCTCTCTCTCTCTCTCTCTCACACACACTGTCACGCACGCGATGTATAAACGTATGTGTGATAGAGTCTCTTGTGTAAGAAAAAAAATGTGGACTTGACTTCCGATGATATTATTATCATTATTGAGCTTTATGTATGAATTACTTACTACCACCACTACTGTCACTGCCTTAGACAAGATCACATTTTGTAGGATAACTATCTGTGATGTCAACAATCCGACCAGCATCATCCATCTCGAAGTTGTGACGTAGCAAACAGGTCGACAAGGAATGACGTCAGCCACTGTCCTGGCATGCTTTTTATGTGCAGTGAGCAGATATGACGTCATTCCACCTCACCCCCGCCTTCCGTATACTGATTATAAGTATGGATGTTAGTTTTCTTTTTGTGTTTGCCTGTTGTTGTTGTTTGTTTTTTTTAATCAAGCCGTTTTAATTGTCCGTTTGGGATTACTGTTTGGCCCTTGTAGCCTAAAGATTGTGAAAAAAACATGAAATTCACTATTTTGTGTTTATGTGTAACATGAAATTCCCAGGTTGTGTGGATTCGATTGTGTATAATATACTGATGAATGCAAATCTTCTTACAGATTTTAAAAAATGTCAAATAAATGTTGTGTGTGTGTGTGTGTGTGTGTGTGTGTGTGTGTGTGTGTGTGTGTGTGTGTGTGTGTGTGTGTGAATTCAGTGCTAGTGGATTGTCTCTGTGTATGGTTTTTATAACTAGTGGGCGTTTGAATAAACCACATGATTATGAACAAAATTATTTCTCTGTGTGTTCGTGTGTCTGTGTACGCGTGTGAGTATGCGCGCGCGGGCGTGGTGTTGTGGTGTGTGTGGTGTGTGTGTGTGTGTGTGTGTGTGTGTGTGTGTGTGTGTGTGTGCGGGCGCGCGCATGTGTAAGAGGTCGAGAGAGAATTTATGATGGCACACTTGCACACAGTTACAGAAATATCTCGTGCACAGACATTCTTTCTCTTTCTCTCTGTCTCTCTCTCTTGCCCCCCACCCTCTCTCTCTCTCTCTCTCTCACTCTTTTGCCCCCCCCCCCCCCCCTCCTCTCTCTCACTCTCTCAACGATTTTATCAAATGGTGTGTTTGTGTGTGTGTTCAAGCTCACATGAGTGTGTGTGTGCATTTACTTGCACGCATGGCCGTGTTGACTTGCGAACGAGCGGTGTATGTGCAAATGCACGCACGCATGTGTGTGCACGTACACACAGGCAAAAAATCTTGCGTGGGCGGCTTGAAGTATTCTTTTACAACACGTACACACACACACACCACACACACACACACACACACACACACACACACACACACACACACACACACACACACACACACACACACACACATATATATATACACACACAGAGAGAAAAGCAAAAGGGAATTTCACCTCCAAATCACCCCTTTAGGTGACCTTCAACTTTACCTACCTTTACTTACCTATTACAAGTTTCTCCACCCAGTAAGAACGAACGAACGAATGAACGTATATATGTATGTACGTACGAAAGTATATATGTATATAGTCTATATGTATTATGTATGTACACATGTATGCCAACAACATTGGAGTTTTATGCATCACGCAACTCGAGTCAGCAACCCAACCATGCATCATCCACTTCCAATCCATCCATCCATCCATCCATCCATACCATTCATCCACCCACGCACTGCTGTGCCCTGGAATATCCCATGAGAGAAAGGGGTGGAGGGGGGCTGGAGTCTGGAAACAGGTTGCTTGTTACACCACCTCAACAGTTCCTTGGCGTGTGTTGTGCCAATTTCTGAGAGGCAGTCTTTCTCTGTCTCTGTGTCTGTCTGATTGTCTGTCCGTCTGTGTGTCTTTCTCTGTCTGTGTCTGTCTGTCTCTGTCTGTCCGGTCTTTTATGTCTGCCTGTCTCTGTCTGTCTGTCTGTCTTCTCTCTCTCTGGAAAGGGAGCAGCAGATTGGTATAGAAGAAGTCGGTTAGGGTAAGAGAGCAGTTAAGTTGCACGTACTCAATGCAATGCTGGCTTGCTGATGTTTGTTTCGTGCATGTGTGTGTGTGTGTGTGTGTGTGTGTGTGTGTGTGTGTGTGTGTGTGTGTGTGCGTGTCCTGTGCTTTACAGTGTTTCCGGTCTTCGTGTGTGTGTGTGTGTGTTGGGGGGGGGGGGGGGGGGGGGGGGGGGGGGGGAGCCAACTAGCGCCCACGCTGCAGAACATAAGGACTGTGCAAGTCAAGCCTCATAGTCAGACAGTCATAGTCGATCACTAAAGGCAAAGTTGTTAAGTGGATTTCCATGTGTGGGAAAGCCACTGGTCATACAGCCTCTCACTTTGCTGTTGCCCCCACCATCAATGGTTTCATCAAGAACTGTGATCAAGCTCAGCCGCTGAATGCAGACATACACGTACACACACATACAGTCTGCGTGTGCAAGCACACACACACAGAGTAATGTCCACGCGCACACACACACACCAGCATGTGCGCATGCGTGCAATCACGTGCATTTGCACAACACACACTAGTTCCAGATAGCAACAGAGACGGATAGAAAGAAAAAAAGGGAGGGGGAGGATGAAATAAACAGCAAGGGAGAGAAATAGACAGAGACAAAGAGAGAGAGAGAGAGAGAGAGAGAGAGAGGAGAGGAGAGAGAGAGAGAGAGAGAGAGAGAGAGAGAGAGAGAGAGGAGAGAGAGAAGACAGACAGAGACAGAGACAGACAGACAGACAGAGCAGACAGAGCAGACAAACAGATAAAGGCAGAGACAGAGAGAAGAACAGACAGACACAGAAAGGAAGACCATGAACATAATTATGTATACATCATTCTGTCAGTTATTAAATACTACAGCAGAGGAGGGAGGTAGGTGGAAGAGAAGA
>CM060324.1:19191306-19196306 GCA_030674155.1 Stramonita haemastoma | reverse complement strand
GCATTCGTTGAATATGTAAGAAAAGGCTGAATGCAAGCGCTCTGATTTGTTTTACAAGATATAGTGCATAGATGTCATCGGTTATTATTATATTATTATATTATTATTATTATTATTATATTATTATTATTATTATTATTATTATTATATTATTATTATTGTACTGAACTGCATTGAATTGTATATATTATTATGTCGCATTGCATTGGCTTGGGTTGGGTTGGATGCTGTGGTGTGGTATCGTGATGTGTTACAGTTTTGTGTCGTGTTGTATTTTTGTATTTGAGCGGTGGTGCTGGGCGGGGCGGGGCGGGGCTGTTGTGTGGTATGCTGCATTGTGTCGTTACACTCTTGCCATGAGGATTTTATTTTATGTGTGGATTTATTTATTTATTTATTTATTTATTTATTTATTATTTATTTATTTATACCACTTTATGTCGCAGCAAATTTCTCTGCGTGAAATTCGGGCTGCTCTCTCCGGGGAGAGTGCGTCGCCACATTTTTGTTCCTGTCTACATAAAAACCACAAGCTGGAAAACATTACAGAAAACACCACGACACAGTATCTATATATCAGCATACACACATCACAATATTAAAATAAAGAGCACACAACCATCAGCAATACCTAACCTAGTCATAAACTTTCTAATGTCAAATAAAATGCACTCATGCGCACACCAGTATGGGCATGCATCCACACACTCACACGCAGCCCGCACACACACAACACACACACACACACACACACACACACACACACACACACACACACACACACACACACACACACACACACATGGAGGGGAGGGGTGGGGGTAGTATGCCGCTGTGTATAATACATTTTTGGGTGGTATTGTTTTGATACCGGATTTCCAGTTCTGTCGTTGAGCTTTGTTCTTTGACTGTTGACCAAGACACTGCTTTTGGTATAATTATGTTCTTTTGCATTGTGGTTTTGATGCTTGAACCCAGTCTGTGTTTGTCTACAGAAAATAACAATACA
This sequence comes from Stramonita haemastoma, assembly GCA_030674155.1. Lineage (NCBI taxonomy): Eukaryota > Metazoa > Mollusca > Gastropoda > Neogastropoda > Muricidae > Stramonita > Stramonita haemastoma. The sequence continues at coordinate 19,195,297 of CM060324.1, read as the reverse complement.
ATTAACGTTTAACTTCCACATTCAGGGGTTCGAACCCCGTTTGTGCATGAAACTCTAACCCCCCCCCCCCCCACCACCACCACCACCAACACATCACTAGACTGTGAGTGGTGGTCTGGATACTAGTCTTTTGGATGACACGATAAACAGAGGTCACATGTGCAGCACGCATTTAGTGTACGTAAAAGAGCCCACCGGAACAAGAGAGTTGTCCCTGGCAATATTCTGTAGAAAACCCCCCCATTTAGTGTACGTAAAAGAGCCCACCGGAACAAGAGAGTTGTCCCTGGCAATATTCTGTAGAAAACCCCCCCACTCTAATAGGAAAACAAAATTATTTAATCCACATGCAGACAGGAAAAGAAACAAAAATAACTGCTTGCGCTGCTCTTGTAGAGAGCAGCCTAATTTCGCGCTGAGAAATCTGCAGTGATTTTTAAACTGACCTATAAATACAAATAGCTTACAACCCCTACCCCCCCCCCCCCCCCTCCCCCATCCACCTCCTTTTGGGCCAAAGCTGAACATAAAAACGTGTTTCAAACCTTTTTCAAATAGTTTCAGGTTGTTTCAAACTGTTATGGAGGACAGTGTTGGGGAAGGGGGGGAGTCTTGGGCTTGCTATTTGACGGCCCCGAATTGGCTCGATCCTGGCCCTTGAGCCACCAGGGAGACCCCATCAAGGGAATTTTTCCCCTGGGGGTAACCTCATTGCTAAAGGGGGGGAGGGGGGGGGGGGCCGGCATAGCCTGTGCTCAGAGTGATGCGCTCGTGATCTGCTGACCCGGGTTAGAATCTTGTTCAAGAGGATTTTTCCTCTGAAGTTAACATCAATGCAGACTCCAGTCTCCTCAAAAGTCCTCCACATGACACTATAAACCGAGGTCCGGTGTGCGAACGCACGCAGAACATCTCGCGCACCCGTTCCACGATTTGGAAGAGTAGACCATTGTGCGCTGGTGGGAACAGATGATAGATCACAAAATTTACAAAACTGCACACACCCAGGGACTGGATGAAAAAAGCACACGAGCATTTATTCCATTATCCTCGAAATAAAAGAATAGATGAATGAATGAATAAATAAGTCACATTAAAACCTGTTTCTGCCTTTTTAAAATCATTTGTGCCCATAAGAACTGATGACAAAAAATACATTTAAATATCGTTAAAAATCGTAGGCACACTTGTACCGTGTTCAGACATTATCCCCAACTTGTATTGTAGCTAGACGGCATTCTACAGGGTGTGGCATGCAGCTTTGTGGGTGACCAACATCAGAGAGTGGTCAGGCCTTGGGTGGAACGATCTATTACGGACAGCGGAGAATCGTGGGGAGTAAGAGGAGGCTAGGTTGCAAAATCTTCAGTTGTGCCCCCATGGTCCATAGGACTACGGGACAGGTGAAGGTGAAGGTGAATTCAAACCTGATCAGAGTCATCAAAGAGCTGTACAACAAGGACAGCACTGCAGTGTACTACAACAGCAACATTGGAAAATGGTTTCGAACAATAGTGAGAGCAAGGCAGGGCTGTCTACTCTCACCCGCTCTTTTCAACATCTTCCTTAACAGAATCATGCACTGGCACACCATAAAGGATCAGTCAGCATTGGTGGAAGAATGATCACAAACGTCTGCTTTGCAGATAACATTAACGGGCGAACAGGATCCGATTAAGAGCTTTCCAGCCTAACAGAACACCTGAACCAGGCCTCTAAAACATATGGCATGGAAATCATCGCAGAGAAGACCAAACTGATTACCAATAATGTCAAGAGCATTAGCGCTAATAACAAGCTCAATGACCAGAAGCTGGAAACGGTTCAAAGCTTCTAATACTTGGGTGTCGTTGTATCAGACCAGGGTTCTAAGCCAGAGGTAGTATGCATGATTGCACAGACAATAACAGCACTGTCAAAACTGATCACCATCTGGAAAGATAAAAATATCTCACTCAACTCCAAGATCAGACTAATGCGCTCCCTTGTCATATCCATATTCCTGTATGCCTGCGAATCGTGGACCCTGACAGCAGATTTGGAGAGAAGAGTACAGGTGGTAGAAATGAGATGCTTCTGGAGCCACCTCGGCATCTCCTACAGAGACCACATAAGCAACAAAGACGTACGTAACAGAATCAAGCAAACCATTGGTCCCTACGAAAACCTTCTATCAATGGTAAAGAAGTGTAAACTTAAATGGTACGGGCATGTCACGAGATCAAATGGACAAGCAAAAACAATACTGCAAGACACTGTCCAAGGGGCAAGAAAAAGAGGCAGATCTAGGAATAGATGGGAGGACAACATCAGCGAATGGACAGGCCTAGGACTCAACAGAATTTTGAGAAAGGCAGAACAGAGAGAGGAATTGAGGGAACTGGTTGTCAAGTCTTCAGGGGTGCCCCCACGGTCGCCAGACTAAGGAATATAGATAGATAGATTATATTTTAATGTACATCATTGTACCATTGTTCAGTGCATGTTGCACAATTTTGAAAATGTCCTCTTCATTTCTCAGTCATGATAATTATGACAGAATTCTCGAGTCTTGAGTCGTATGTTATAATTTGTATCACCCCAGGTTCATAAAGAGGGAAGTCGGGTGTATAGGGAGCCTAAAGGGAGTGTGTCCGTTGAAGGAAGAACAGGGATTCACCTTCAAAGATGTGCAGACTCGGTTTTCCCACATCTGTTCACGTAAGTAGCCAGGTGTTCCTCCCCAAACAGTGTTTGAAACTAGTTTCAGGAGCAGATTGAGATGTGTATGTGTGTGTGTGTGGTGTGTGTGTGTGTGTGTGTGTGTGTGTGTGTGTGTGTGTGTGTGTGTGTGTGTGTGTGTGTGGCGCGCGCGCGCGCCTACGAGTGTGCGTGCAAGTTTGAAAGTGCACTTTGTGTATCTGTTTGTGTGTGTGTGTGTGTGTGTGTGTGTGTGTGTGTGTGTGTGTGTGTGTGTTGTGTGTGTGTGTGTGTGTGTGTGGTGTGTGTGTGAATGTGGTGTGTGTGTGTGTGTGTGTGTGTGTGTGTGTGTGTGTGTGTGTGTGTGTTGTTGTGTGTGTTTACTGTGTGAAGTCAAGTCAAAATTTTTATTTCCAGATGATATATTGAGTAAGCAATGAATTGACATTATATATGAAGCCATCTAGGGAAAAACTAACAAAAAGATGAAGAAATAAAACAGCAAGCAAACAAGCAGGAAACAATAAAGAACCACCCTAAAAATATTGAACTACAACATTATTGCAACAACCCTTAGCAGTAAGACAGACTCAAGAAGGGACTAAAAGAAGTGTAATGGTGATGAAGTCATGATGATTGTAATTGCTCTTCTGTGAACACTAAGCAACAGTTTAGACTTATATTTTTATTTGCTAACTTCCAGAGTGTAGATGCATAATGGGTATGAGCTTATATATATATATATATATATATATTATATATATATATATATATATATATATATATATATATATATATATATATATATATATATATATATATGCAATAAAGAATAGTTTCCTAGTTTGTACATTTCAAAAGTTTTATATTTTTGTAAATTGATACAACTTTGATGATATATTTCCAGACATTTTTCTAAGTAATTTGATCATGAGATATTTTTTATTCATTGATAACCAAAATCTTTATTATTCACTATTTTTTCGACCTGTACGAAGAAATATAGAGACTAATGGTTGAGTGAGATTTTAAGGCTTTTGTCTATTGGTAATCAACATAAGTTTTGTTTTGTTGGGATGAAGAGACATGTGGTTAAGTTGTGTCCACTCAGTAAGATTATTGATACTTTTTGTATTATATGATAAACCTCGTGGGTATTAGAGTGAGTTTTTTCAACTGTGGTGTCATCAGAAAATGTGCTGCATTGAGTACCTATGAATAAAAGGAGATCATTGATGCACAGTATAAAAAGTAGGAGACCCAAACCTGAACTTTGAGGCACACCATAAGTGTTTGGAAGAAAATCAGAAAC
>CM060324.1:19151306-19186306 GCA_030674155.1 Stramonita haemastoma | reverse complement strand
CACATCAAAATTAACAGTGACCTTCAACCTCTGTCCTCTGTACGCACAGTGAGACGGACAGACGGACGGACATACAGACAGACAGACATACAAACAATCAAACATAAACAGTATTAACCTTGACCTTTCTCCTTAATGCTGTGTCCACAGGTGGTACAGAAACGTCCGGTAAGTTTCTGATGGTCATGCTGTGGACAGTCTTCATCTCCTGGACCACGTCTTTTGCTGATCAGCTGTGAAAATAGGATCAACGTCGACCCTCTCTGTCTTTATTTGGTTTTCTATTTATTTGTTTATTCATCTATTCTTTATTCATTAACATTTTTGTCTATCTATTTAGTTATTTATTTACTTTATCTATCTATCTATCTGTCTGTCTGTCTGTCTGTCTGTCTGTCTGTCTGTCTGTCTATCTATCTATCTATCTATCTATCTATCTATCTGTCTGTCTGTCTGTCTGTCTGTCTGTCTATCCGTCTATCTATCCATCCATCTATCTATCTATCTATCTATCTATCTATCTATCTGTCTATCTGTCTATCTGTCTATCTGTCTATCTATCTATCTATCTATCTATCTGTCTGTCTGTCTGTTGTCTGTCTATCTGTCTATCGTCTATTATTATCTATCTATCTATCTATTATCTATCTATCTATCTATCTATCTATCTATCTATCTATCTATCTGTCTGTCTGTCTATCTGTCTATCTGTCTATCTATCTATCTATCTATCTATCTATCTATCTATCTATCGGTCTATCTATCTATCTATCTATCTATCTATCTATCTATCTATCTATCTATCTATCTATCTATCTATCTATCTATCTGTCTGTCTGTCTGTCTGTCTGTCTGTCTGTCTAATTGGTTAGTTAGAGGATCAAGGATTAAGATCATGTGCATGCATTTTTTGTAAATTTTATCATCATGTTCCCACCGTCGGCCCACAATGGTCTACTCTTTCAAAAGGCGGAACATGTTTTAACATGTGCGCGAGTCTGTGTTCGTTTGTGGTGTGACTTATTGTAATTTATTACCTATTACTTCCGTTGATTTCTAATTGTGTCTCCTGTTGTCATGGCAACATGTCATGGCAATATAGCAACGTTCTGGTGGCTCCTGCGACGGCACTGGATCCATTCGTATCGGTCATTGCCTTTCCAATGGATCATTCCAGTGCCGTGGAGAGGGGGGGGGGGGGGGGGGGGATCTGCTGCATGGGTAACAGCTTGCCCTCCATACATACTTGCCCAGGCTTTGCGCTCTAAAGACTAGAGCGCAACTCCATAGTCTTCCGAGACTGATGGGTGCCTACTACTACTGTCATAAAGCAATTTTGGTCAGTTTATATCATGTAGAGGCAGACTGTGTAAAAAAAAAACATTCTTTTTTCACATTGCTTTTAATGGGGTTTGTTTTTAACTTAGTACTGTGTCTGAGAAGTTACCCTCTATCCCCCTCCCTCTCCAGCCTCTTGTTGCAAAGATGGAAATCCAGTGGTTACTCTGTTGGCTGTTTGGTGTTTATATTATGAACTGCCATGTGCAAAATTAATTCACCCTTTTGGATTTTGGTACCATCTTTACATGTGTCAAGCATGTGTCTCACTTGTGGGGTTTCTTTTGGTGTGTGTAGTTTTTTTATTTTTTTTCGGTTTTTTTTTTGGGGGGGGGGGTTTGTTTTATTTTAGTTTTGTTGTTTTTTGTATCTTGTTGTCATGTTGTTTTGGGGTGTTTTTGTTTGGGGTTTTTACCTTTTTTTTTTTTATTTAGGGGGGGGGGGGGGGGGGGGCGGGTGTTACAAACAGATTCAGATTTCCTTGTATAAGTTTAGAGTGTTGCTATGATCAGAATTATTTGCTTAAGGATGATAGAATATTCATCAGCTGTGTTGAGAAATGCTATAACCTTTAGCTTGTGTATGTTTGTTTGCTATGTGTTCCTCTGGGTACTGGCCATTTGTACAGGTTGTTTTTAAAATCGCCAAAAATAAATGACATGACTCAATGACTTGAAATTTTGAGACACATTTATTAATAAATGGAATAAGCATGGTACTAAGTCTCATAGCCCTTACTTCCATGGTTCATTTTTTTGTAGCTGTAATGAAAATACATGGTTTTTTTACAACTACAAAATTTTGGGTAGTTGGAAATGCATAGAAGGAAAATTTTCAGCATTTTTGAAAAAAACATTATTTTCCTCATAAATCACATTGAGAAACCCTGTAGAATGTAAAAAAAAAGGCTATTAATTTTGAGTGTGTATGCATTATACACCTTAGCATAATTAGTGAAATGCAATTGACAAATTCATAATTTGTTTTATTTTTCATTGTTGTTCATTTAAACAGAAGGGAAGGGACCTACGCTAAGAAAAATCCTTCAGCACAACAAATAGATGCTGACCAGTGACTCCACTGGTCTAAGGTTGAAGTATGCTAATTAGACTGTACCATGGAGGGCTCTGTCTGTGACGCTGGGTGATTACGTCACTTAGGGAAGTTTTTGAAAGTCAGAACGGCTATAGCCGCTGTTCGTATACAAGGGGATGGAAATGGACAACGGCTAGGCCTATAGCGTCGTTAGTAGGAGTGAGTTATGTTTCTGAATTTTTAGCATTCGAGAGTTCTAGAAGTTTGCAGATCCTTTACAGTGTCTAAGAAGTTTCTGTAATGTTCGTAATCGGAGAGTTTCTTAAATTTCTGGATTCTTCCGGCTCCTTTAGCAGCAGCTTGTAGTATTGATCTGGCACAGGGTATTATATATATATATATATATATATATATATATATATATATATATATATATATATATATATATATATATATATATATGTGTTGGTGTGTGTGTGTGTGTGTGGTTGTGTGTTTGTGTGTTTGGCTGTTGATCCACAGTGATTGTTAACAGTTTTTTGTCTTTTTTTTACGTTCCTTTTTGGAACTTTTGTCTGAAAACAAGTGCTGCTTTCCGATGATTCAGTGGAATAAAAAAAAAAAAAAAAATAAACCAATTTGTTCCTGAGTTGACTTGTGCTCTGTCTGAATGAGAGATAGGAACCAATTCTTGGCATTCAAGTCAGCGTTCTACGTACCACTGGAATGTTTTCATAATAAAGAGTTCGTTTTTTTTCAAAGCACCACGTAACAGGAGGGTTCTGTCTTGTTTTCCCTATGTTGCTCGTTTATTGTGTCGTAAAGCGGGTGTTATCCTAAAGTGGACAGGCTCGACGAAGATGATAACTTTTCCCCGGGTCTGGAAACTGCCTGTGGAAACTGACCTTCTCCTTTCCTTCACCTGGTGGGCTGTCGATGCACAGACTGCAAATCGCAAGACAATCGATTCCAAATCTGACAATGCCTATTGCCGTTGTGAGATTGTAAATTGGTGCCAGTGAGAAGGAATAGCATAATTCATAAACACCGCATGCGCTCGGGGACTTGGATCCCGATGTGTAAATAAAAAAAAACCTCCCCCCCCCCCTAAGCACTCGTTCAATCCAAATAAAAACACACAAAACGAAACACACACACACACACACACACACACACACACACACACACACACACACACACAACACACCCCGCGATCTGACACCCTGAGTTCGAATCCCGTTAAAAGGGATTTCCCCTGGAATGAACATCAGTGCCGACTCCACTCCCTCCAAAAGTCCTTTATTTGAAACCAGAAATCCACCGCCCGTTGTTCACAACGCACGCGGAACATCTTGGGCATAGGTTAAAACCTGTTCCGCTATTCGTAAGAGTAGGCCATTGCGTGGCAGTGGCAACGGATGACAAAATTTACAAAGCCACATGAAACATGGAACTGGGGGCAAAAAAAGACATAGGTGCTTATTCCATTATCGTGGAAAGAAAAGAATGAATAAAAACAAGAAACACACACACACACACACCACGCACGCACGCACGCACGCACGCACGCACGCACGCACGCCAACACACACCCACACACACACACACACACGCACGCACGCACGCACGCACCACAACCATTTAAATATTATGTGGACAAGAAGGAAGGTAGCAGGACTGTTAAAGACGTTCACCTGCCTGACAACTAAACCGTAATTTCTGGGTTCCTTTCCCAGCCTTGCCCCTATTTCAGCTTATTGAAGGGAACTTTTCCCCTGGAGTTAGCATCAGTGTCGACTCCACGCCCTGAAAGTCCTTCGGGTGGGACTACAAACCAAGGTCCCGTGTGCGAATATATGCAGAACATCTTGCACACACTTTAGAATATATGTCCCGCCTTTCAGAAGAGTAGGCCATTGTGTGCCGGCGAGAACAGACAAACAAATTGACAAAACCACATTCACATGGAGACTAAATATAAAAAGCAGATTACAATTTGTGGTTATTTCGTTATCTTCGAAACAAAACAACAGAATGAATCACACACACACACACACACACACACACACACACACACACACACACACACACCACACACACACACACACACTATCACACAACCACCACCAACAACAACGACACAACAACAACAAACAGCAATCAAACAACAAAACAAAAGCAACAACAAAACCCAATGAGCACACCTCACCTCTAAAAACACCCAAACGCACTACCCCACCGACAAACCGTAATAAGAGAGACCAGAGACAGCAGACAGACAGACAGCAGACAGACAACACAGAACACACACAAGACACACAACACACACACACAACACACACAAACAGCAGAGAGAGAGAGAGAGAGAGAGAGAGAGAGAAGGAGAGAGAGAGAGAGAGAGAGACGGAGAGAGAGAGAGAGAGAGAGAGAGAGAGAGAGAGAGAGAGAGAGATTCTTTTATATCGATGATAATGGAATAAGCAGTCATGTGCTTTTTATATCCAGTCCCCATGTGTATGCAGTTTTGTAAATGTCATCTGTTCCCACCGGCACACGATGGCCTACTCTTACGAAAAGTGGAACAGGATTTAACTTCGCACAAGATGTTCTGCGTGCGTTCGCCACGGGGCCTCGGTTTAAAGTCTCATCCGAAGGACTTGTGGGGAGAGTGGAGTCGGCACTGATGTTAACTCCAGAAGAAAAATCTCCTCGACCGGACTAAAACCCGGCTTGTCAAATTGCCAGCGCAATGTTCTGACCACTAGGCTATCCGTCCCCCTCCTTTTTAGGCCTCCTGCACGAGCAGGCAATGAGACGACAGCGGTGGGCGAACTAATTTCAGCTGTTGTGACTGACTGATGCCGGACAGGTGTGCTGTGAGCAAAATGAGATGCTTTGCCAAAGTCCTTGGCATTTCATTCAGAGTGTCACATCACTAATGAAGAAGTGAAACTAGAACAAACAATGAAGAGCTCCTAACTACAGTGAAAAAAACGTAAGCTTAAGTGGTACGGGCACGTCACACGATCATCTGGACTGGCCAAGACAGTCTTACAGGGAACAGTAAGGGGTGGGAGATCAAGAGGCAGTTAGAGGAAAAGATGGGAAGATAATATCAGAGAGTGGACAGGCCTTGCTTGTGGAACGACCTGCTACGGAGTGCGGAGGACCGTGGGAAGTGGAGGAGGCTGGTTGCAGAATCTTCAGTTGTGCCCCACGGTCCACGGGACAGGTGAAGGAGAAGAGAAGGAAAAGACGGCAACATCAACACTGGTGTGTAGCCTTGGGCTGGGCAAGGACCTAGGCTAACTGTCTACTTTGGCCATTTACATCACTTCCTGTCTTTACTTTTGGAACGGGGATCGTTGTTTTGACTAGCTTTGTCCGGTGTGTTTTTTTCCAAGTTTCTACAAAATGGGGGTAAGTTTCTTTCTCTTGTCGAGTGCAATGTCATATATTGGCTATTGATTGGAATTCTCAAAGGTTCTTCCAAATTTTCTGATTTGATATGTGGTGAATGACACTGCCGGTCACGAAAGTCGAAAGTCTTTCAGGGTTCTTCTTCTTCTTTTCTTCTTCTTCTTCCAGGCTAGCGACCACAATCAACCTGTTGATTATTTTGTCACTTTTAAAGGAGGTCGGAAGTCGTAGGGAAAAGGAAAAAAAACAAACACAAAACCTTATTTCAGCGAGTCTGGATGTCCTTGAGTGACACATGAATCTTACGATACTATAGATTAGACTCTGTACACGTCGATGGTTGGGGCCTACACGACGCTCTGTGGCAGGTTGTTCCAGTCTCGGTTTGTTCCTGATAAGAAGGTTTGCTGATATTATGTGCGGCATCTTGGTTGTTCATGTATACTGGTAGGTGTGGCTTCTCCTCTGTCGAATTACAGGCGTCTAGCTTTTCTCTGATGCTGTGCATGCATACCATTTCATGCTGAACTTTTGTATAGCATGGCCCTGGGTAGACGAGCAATCCGTCTTCTGTCTTGGAGCTAGGGCCATTGCAGTTTATTAATAATTTTTGATACATTGGAAATGTGAAAGTGCCTCATATTCGTAATGAAGCTTGCTGCTCTGCGCTGGATGGTAATTGGAAAAAAAGTCAGGAAAAAAGTCACAGAAAAAAAGTCACAGGAAAAAAGTCACAAGCGCGTGGTGCATGCGTGATGTGTACGTGCGTGCATGTGACGTGCGTGCATGTGTACGTGCGTGCATGTGTACGTGCGTGCATGCGTGTGTGTGTGGTGTGTGAGTGTGAGTGTGAGTGTGGGTGTATGCATTGTACTGCACTGCACATTTTTCTTGATGATATTGCTCTTATTTTACTTTTACTCTCTGGCCTGCGTGTGTGCGTGTGTGAGTGAGTGTGTGATGATTGTATGCAGTACTGCACTGCACATTTTTCTTGATGATATTGCTCTTATTTTACTTTTATTCTCTGGCCTGCGTGCGTGCGTGCATGTGTGCGTGCTGTGTGTGTGTGGTGTGAGTGTGTGTGTATGCATTGTACTGCACTGCACATTTTTCTTGATGATTTTGCTCTTATTTTACTTTTATTCTCTGGCCTGCTGGGGTGGGGGTGTGGTGGTGTGTGTGTGTGTGTTTTTTGTAAACTGGATTTTACTTGGCTTTGTTTGACCTGATTGTGACTTTTTTTCCTGTGACTTCTTTCCTTCCTAATTTTGTGAGTTTTCTGTGACTTTTTTTCTGTGACTTTTTTTCCTACAACCGCGCTGGATAGCCTCCATTCTGTCAATATTATCATGAATATTCTCCTGTGTGTATAGGTCCCATACTCACTATCATATTCATACTGATACTGTGTAAGTGTGTTGCAGCATATTCAATGTTGGGTCATACAACTTTACAAGAGTCTTGTATGCTCACAGCGCACCTGTCCGGCATCAGTCAGTCCACAGCTGAAATTCGCTTGCCCACCACTGTGTCTCAAACCATTGCCTGCTCGCGCAGGAGGCCTAAATAGAATGTGGCATGGTCAGAAAGATGGCAAAGCTTACATTATGTAAGACAAGTGTGCTACGTGTGGCAGGCCTGTTCTCTCAACACGTACTGCGCTAGCCTAGTCAACTTCAAGACAGCAAAATTGACAAGATTTTCCCCAGATTTGAACCCTTCAAAAGTAATGAACATGTAGACGAGATTCAAAAAATATTGAAGGAAATTTTTTTAATTTATGATATTACAATCCTGACTTTGACAAAGTCAAACTAAACTGAATTCAGAAGGAAAATTGCAATAGATTTATGTCATTAGCATGAAATTTAGTATTATTTACCACTCTCAATACTAAACAAAGAAGAGCAATCTGATGGGAACATCCAATCCAGCTGTTATTTTTTGTTATAATTCCTACACAATATGGATTGATTCAAATTTACTTCTTTACAACAAGAGAGCACTGCATTCAATACATTTGGATATAGTGCTGAAGAATATCACAAATGTATCACACAGCGCTGAAAAGTTGGAAACTAAAATCTGTGTGATCACTTTTCTCCACTATAATGTAACAGTTGGGAGCCGTTGTATCAGCCAAGGGGTCCAAGTCAGAGGTAGTATGCAGGATTGCACAGACAATAAGTGAATAACAGCACTGTCAAAACTGAACACCATCAGGAAAGATAAAAACATTTCACTCAACTCCAAAATCAGACTGATGTGCTCCCTTGTCACATATATATATATTCCTGTATGCCTGTGAATCGTGGACTTTGACTGCTGATTTGGAGAGAAGAGTACAGGCAGTAGAGATGAGATGCCTCTGGAGACATCTTGGCAGTGAGAAGGAGAAGAATATCTTGGCATCTCCTACAGAGACCACATATGCCATGAAGAAGTGCATTTATAATACTATTAACAGGATCCAGCAAACCTACAAAATCTAAAGTCCCTACAAAAATCTTAAAAGAAGCATAAACTTAAATGGTATGGGCATGTCACAAGATCAAAAGGACTTGCAAAAACAATACTGCAAGGCACTGTCCAAGGAGGAAGAAAAAGAGGCAGACAAGGAAGAGATGGGAGGACATCATCAGTTAATGGACAGGCCTAGAACTCAACAAAACTTTGAGAAAGGCAGAGCAGAGAGACGAATGGAGGGAACTGGTTAGCAAGTCTTCAGGGGTCGGCACTGTGGTCAGACTGAGGGATAGATCTAGACAGATAGTGTAACAGTGGAAAGGTCGCCATGCTATCTGGAAGGCAGGAAGTTGACCCTTCCATGTGGTCAGTTTGTGAGCCAAGATCAGATCATGATTCTTAAGGCTCAAGTGCCAGCTTCTAAGAGCAGGGAAAATGGGGGAAAATGATTACGGTGTTGATGCTCTTTGATGCTCTGGGAGTTAATTTTCAAATTTCTCCTTGAAAACCCAAGGGTCTTCACTCTTGTTCTGCCTTTGGAGCAGACATTGTTGATGTGTTTGTTCCAGCAGAGATCTTTGGTAAAGCATAGTTGGAGGTGTTCAACCATGTTGACAATGTCCAGTGTGTGCCCATGTATCTTATGGTACTGGGGTAGGGCTAAGCTTTTTCTGCTGCAGGTTACTGGTAGAGTGATACATAATTTTTTGGATAAAAGGCCATGCCCCATCTCTTCCACTCAGCAAGCTGGTCGACATTCTGTTGAGATGGACTTGGGTCTTTTGGTGATTCAGTCACATCATATACCGCTGTGTAGTCTGCAAACACTGAAACAGTCAAGAATGGGCTGTTAATACTCGATATTAATAGGTCTGGAAGGTCAATTAGGTCATTGATGTAAATAAGAAAAAAGCAGGGACCAAGCATGCTACCTTGTGGTACTCTGGACTGGACTTTGATGAAGTTGGAGCAAGTGCCGTTGACTACTACGCTTGCCTTCAGTCACTTTGACTTAGGAAGGTGGAGATCCATGTGAGATCTCTCCCTGGATACCATAGTGGTGAACAAATGAACTAGCCAAACAAACTAGCCAAGCTGTGTTCTGTTTGCTTGCATGATTGTGGGAAAAATAATGAAAATACATAGATCAATTACATGGAGTGTCCTAGTCTGAAATGTATTTATGTCAGATTAATGTTAACATCTTTTGATTGCATTGATATTATTGCTGTAATGCAGGAGCACTTTTTGGGGGGTACTATTTTATTTGTACACACTTTTTAATCTGCTTTTGCCTCTGTATTACCAGTATCACATTTTGAGACACTACCCCAGAAGTTAAGTGTTCAAAGTGCTCTCTCTCTGTACTAGTAAAAAAGTAGTACTATTATGCAAGCCAGTCTTGTCATTAAGTTTGAGACTAGTTTTTTTTTCTTCTTTTATTTCAACTTTGGGAATAATAAATAAGCACTAGTTAGTGATTTTTAAAAGTTTTTTTTTATCCAGTCCCTGTGTGTGTGCAGTTTTGTGAATTTTTGTCAACCATTCCCATTGGCACACAATAGCCTACTCTTCCAAAAAGTGGAACAGGTTTTAATGTTTTCCCCATAATAAATCAGTTTTCTAAATTATACAATTAGTCTAATTTAGTAATTATTATTATTGTTTTGTTTTTCAGCCTCCTGGCACAAAAATTTTCATTGGTAATCTCCCAGATGAGGCTGATGTTGACAGTTTACGGACACTGTTTGAAACAGTGGGAAAGATTGCTGAAATCGATGTTATCAAGAACTATGGATTTGTGGTAAGTTTTATGTGAGTTTTAATTTATGTTGATGGAATGCACTAGTTACAACTACTATAAAATTCATTATAAAATGGGGGGGGGGGGGGGGGGGGGGGTTGAGGGAGAAAAGGTGGGTTTAAAATTTTTTTTTTAACTCGAACCAACTTACCAAGGACTAATTCCAAAAGAAATTCCTCTTGTCTTTGAAGACATTTGATTTATTTTGTGTGTCACGTGATCTACCGCTTCAGAATTGCTTGGGTGTCACTGTTGACTTACAAATTGTACAATTTTGGTAGCACTAGCACTGATGAATTTTGTGGTAGTTGCTCCTGACACACTATATTCTATTTGTCTACATCAGGTAATCATTATTAATATTATTAACCCTTACACAAGTTACAGTACTGAATATCTGCTGACATTTACTTCCTCTGTCCTGAATTTCTGCCCCAGCGGTCTCCCCTTTAGTCCGGTCAGCTGGTTTTCCGGTGATAATGGTGCCAGAGGAGTGTTTGTTTATAGTGATCCATCATGTGGCTAATGGGCATTCAACGTGGCTCTGGAAAATAGTTTTGATTATGTAAACGCTACTTTTCCTTTCCCATGAGAAATTATAAAGCTTTGTGTGTGTATGTAAGATTTACCAAGGTACCGTTTTGCACTCTTCTACACCTCAGAAGCCCAGGAATTGAAGGAAAATTTGATTGTGCCAGTTTTCCTCCTTACAGGACTGAAGGGTAGCAGGAAGCTGAGCCAGAAAACTGGCTTACCATACTGAAAGGGTTAATACTAATAATGTGTGCTTGTGCCCACATTTGTGTATGTCATGTTTAAATTTAATCCTATCACCAGCCGCCATGCCGCACTGGTCAGGGTTGGATTGGTTAGTGTCTTGGGTTATGGACTGGAAGGTCACAGGTTCAAATCCCACATGAGTCATAGGGATTATTTGGACTCCAGCCGGCTCCTACCCAGAGTGAGTGTGTTGTGGGCTGAATGGGAAGGCAGGACCACTCAGTTGAGCTTCATTCACTTTACGGATGTGAGTTAAGAGTGTTGCTCAAATCACCTGACCAAACTGCAGATGTATGTGTCTCTTGTCATCTTGGATTCGGTTGATGCCAGGAAATATTTTGATAGTAAATACAACCCTGTCAAGAAGTCTAAAGCATAATATACTTCCATAGCAGCATCATTACATCATCCCATTATCATTGGTCAACACGCAGTTAAAAAAAATTGCCTGTGTCTTGGTGACCCCAGTTGCTCTGGTCTCATGGTGACCTCAGATTCAGTTTCCCCATACACTTCTGTACCTGTGGTGAGTTTGTGTCAAAGCCTTTGGGGTTGGAGGTTCACAGGGAACAGTCATTAGACATTGTGGAGGTCACCCACCTTGGGTGAGCAACTCATTCAGTCTGGTTCCGCGACTGAGCTCGTTAATAGGAGGCTTAATAGATGGTATCTTGCATATTTTAGCTCAGAACCGGCACCATTGAACACCACCAAAGCAATCCAGCAACTGTGCAGGGCCCCTCTGGCTGGTGGCCCCACAGCGGCTAGATAGTGATGGTTTTGCTGTGGACTTCTGACCCAGAGGATGAGACATAGCAAATCTGGGTATGGCTGTGGCGGGGAGATTGATGTGAGCAGCATGAGAAGGGCAGGAAAGGAACATCACAGAAAATAAGGCAGTTAAAAAAAAAAAAAATCCTGTCCAGCTCTTTTGTTGGTGTTGGAAATAAAATGTGTTCCTTCTCCCTTACGCCCTCCTCCTCACTTTTCCTGATGCTCACATGGGTGCTTGAAGTTGTACTATTCATGTCAAAACAATTAAAGTTGTCACCGTCACACTTTCCTGCCACCCTTTCCCCCTCTCTCCCTTTCTCACTGTCCCTGCCCCACCCCCACTCCTTTTTTTTTAAACCCGTGAAAACTTGCTTGCCTACTTTTTTTTTCCCTTTAAATATCTTTTATTCAAGATTTACAAAGAGCTTAATGTGTTGGTGTTTTACATTTTGTGTGAAGAACAAATTGTGCAAACTTTGAATACTTCCCTTTGTTATTTCACTAATCAATGAAATAATTTTCGTCCAGTGTTTATTTGAATATGTTAATTAGAATTAAAATGGTAACAGATAGTAATTTGTTGATAACTGGGTTTTCTTTTCTTCTGTTCACAGCACTACACAAATGAGGATGATGCGAAAAAAGGCTGTTGAGGAACTGAATGACTCTGATTTTGAAGGAAAAACAATAAAAGTAGAGGTGAGGCCATTTCATTTTTTCGTTTGTAAAAAGTTTAAGCAAAAGTTCTTGAATTAGATGCTATAACTGGGCCCTGCCCTTGGTTTAATCAACCAGCTTTATTCTTGAAGAAAAGAGAATATCACGTTGATTAAGACAATATGTAATCAGAACAAGAAGCTATGAGTTTACAATGCATCGCACTTGTTTGAACCCTGTTCTTGATATATATATATGTTAATTATATTATGAGATTCTGTTTCAATTCTTGTTTGTTTTTGGATCCCCACCCCCACTCCTCCCAACAAACCCAAGTCTCTTGAAATATTATTTTATAAAAAGAAATCCACCTTGCAGTTCAAGACTTTCATACAGAAAAAAAAAAATCCAAAAAAAAAGTCAGCTTCTCACGCCCCTGCAGTTCAAGGTTTTTGTGAAGTTGTTTCTTCTTTTAGGACCAAACTGTTTTAAGATTTTGTCCTCTTTTTTTTTTTTAATCAACACTCTAGTACTCATCATTAATGAGTACACAGTATACACTGGGGATTTGCTGTTCATACCTATCTTTTGTTCTCAAATTTGGAATGTGGTTACCTTAATGGTAGAGGAAAAAAAAACAGTTGTATACACACAGATCTCACCATTGGTGAACCTCAGAACTCTTGCCAAGAAAAACCCCACCCCCTAAAGAAAACAAAAAACAAACAAACAAAAAAACATCCCCCCCAACAAACAAAAAAACATCTTTTCATTTGTATATTGATGTCTTACAATTATTGCAAAGCTAGATATTTGTGTGTAGTTAATTTTCTAACAGATGTAATGATTTTTTTGTATCTGATTAAAAATCCACTTGTCTGGGAGTTTTTTGGTCAAATTAAGTCGGTGGCATATAATGATTAATGTTGGTTTTTTTTTTTAGAGCCTTTGTCATTTTTTATGAATATGAAATATGTAAAACTGTAGCTTGCAAGTGTACATAAGAATTGATGTAAGATCCCTGGAAGAGAGGAATTGATTCATGACATTGTGTATGTTTGTCAGAAAATATTTAATATTTTGGGGTTGTTATTTTTTTCCTTAGCTAGAGCTTTGAGGTTCACCAATGATGAGATTATGCAAAAATGTGTAACTGTTTGCCCACCATGGGTGATGTCTAAACATGACACCAGTGTGCAGGGATTTTTGTCCATTTTGTCATTTGTTCCCACCACCACACAACAAATGGCCTTGTCCAAAGGCAGAATGGGTTTTGATGTGTGCAAAAGATGTTCTGTGTGCATTTGTACATGGTACATTGGTTTATGGTCTCCTCTGAAGGACTTTCAGCACTGATAATTATTAACTCCAGGGAAAAAATCCCAGGCACCTCAGTGGTGGTTCACAGTCAGATCAGGAGGCAATTCACCTCCAGGCTGTCCCCTTCCCCACTGAGTGATTGTGTATTTGGTATGACTGTGTGTGCAGCAATCACGAAGTACAGTGCGACACAAGCCAGGGATGGGCAACATGACAGAGTGTTACCGCTGTGGCAAGTCAGGCCATTGGTAGGTATTGTTTTCACAACCAGTCAGATCAAGTTTTGCATTCTGTATCTCATCAGTCAAAGTTAATTATTAAATTGATCATATGCTCTATGTGTCTGGGCAAACTTTGCAGATGTACTGTGTGTCTTACCAAAACTTGTAGATTTTTAAAAATGTTTTTGAGTCTTAGCAATCAGACTTACAGGGTGGATGCTTTAGCTCGATGGTTATGACCATTCGACTTTTCAATCCCATGGGTCTTGAAGCCATAGGTTCAAATCTTGGTAGGGAAAAAAATAGTTACGAGTTTGTGGTTTTTGTCTCTTAGAAAACAAACATACGGCTCTGTTTCATTGTGAAGTATCTCAGCCTTGACCATACAGATTTTGTGCTCTGTGTCATTGCAGAATAAGTCAGTTTTACGGTGTTCATGCAGTCTTGGCAGTGTGACTCACAGATTTTGTGGTCATTGTCTTTCCTCCAGCTATTGGGCTTGTAGGGTTTTTGTGTTCTGTGTCTTAGCTGTGCAACTTAAATTTTTATGCTCTTTGTATTGATCTCAGCTATTGGACATTCACATCTTATTCTTTGTGTGTTAGTAAAAATTGCAGATCTTATGCTTTTTTTCCCAGTCTTAGCAAACTTTCAGATTTGATGCTTGTTGTGTTTTAGCAATCAAATCTGTGTATTCATGCTCTCAGTATCTCAGCCATCAAGGTAACAGGTTTTATGTCTGTCTTAACTGTAATGTTATGTAGTTTACATCATTAATTTTTCTGACTAATCAAATTTACATATTTTATCAAATTTTCATATTTTATGGTGTTAGTATTTGTGCTATCTGACTCTCTGCTAATTGGCTTCTGCCTCTTTTTTTGCAAACTTTTTTCCCTGCATTTCATCTATTGAAGAATTTGTTGTCTAATGAACCTTTTGTTTTCTTTCTCTTCCCTAGGTCCAAGGACTGCAGGTGAGTGTTTGCTTGTTCATGTTTTGTTTTTGTTTTTGTTTTTAATCCAACAAGAGATATGAAATTTCATTTTGTAGGTTTGTTATTCTGTTGACCAGCATCCCCCCTCCCCTTTCCATGTCAGTTTGGTGGGAACTCTCTCTCTCTCTCTCTCTCTCTCTCTCTCTCTCTCTCTCTCTCTCTCTCTCTCTCTCTCTCTCTCTCTCTCTCTCTCTCTCTCTCTCTCTCTCTCTCTTTTTTTTTCTCTCTCTCTCTCTGCCCCCCTCTCCCTCCCTCTCCCCCCCCTTTTTGATTTTGGAAGTAGTGGTTAGGGGATGTGTGTTTGTAGTTCATTTTGTTCTTTATTTTGTAGTTTAACATAAGAGTCAGTTGTCAGTGAAATGGCCCTTTCATCATAATCCTTTTAGCTGTGAAAAGGAAGGCATTTACATCTTTATTGATGAAAAATTCCCCATGTTCCTTCCCCCAGGCTCACACACACACACACACACACACACACACACAGACACACAGACACAGAGACACACACACACACACACACACACACACACACACACACACACACACACACACACACACACACACACACACACACACACGTAGAACATCTTGTGCACATGTTAAAATCCGTTCGGATTCCATTTTTCAGAAGAGTAGGCCGTTGTGTGCCGGTGGGAACGGATGATAAAACATTCAAAGCTGCATACACACGGGGACTGGATGTAAAAAAGGACATGAGTGGTTATTTCATTATCCTCAAAATAAAATTTTAAAAAGAAAGAAAGAAAAAGGCCCCTCCCCAATCCTTTTGGCCATAAAACAATTGCAATAACCTTCATATATTTCATTGCTGTGAAGAATTTTTGCACGATTGATTTTTAAAACATATGGCTGTGTGGTTTTGTTTGCAATGGAAGAGGGAGAGGAAGAGGGAGAGGCCGGGGTGGGGACAGAGGGCCATACAGAGACCCGTATGACGACTACTACCCCGATCCCTATTACCGGCGTCACTACCTGCCCCCTCCTCCAGCCTACGAGAGATATTCTCCCTATGATCCCTATGAGCGTCGGCGACTTGCTTTGGCCAGAGATCCTTACTACCTAGAAAGGGAACGGGACTACTATGACCGTCTGGCCGCCAGGTGAGTTGTTTGACCCTTTTGTGGTTAGTTTTTCTTGGGCATAAATCATTGTGTTTGGATGTGTCGGAGATCTGTACAGCTTCAAAGAGTCTTTTTTTGTGTGTGTATGCTTGTGTGGTGTCAGGATTGTTCAAACTTTCTTTGGCGGAGAGTTTGCCCCTTTTTTGAAGACTGCCTTTCGTAAAATCCATATTGATACATTGGAGGATTTTTCTTTCATACATCAAAAGGAAGCATTTTGTAGTTTAGGCGTATGGAATTATGGTTTTTTACTGAAGAATAAATCCGATTTTGAAAAGTTTAGAAGATATTTTGCTTTTCAATTAACACCAAAAATGTGTACAAAGATTGAACGTCTCCAAAAATGCACAGAAAGGGTTTTTTTATCAGCGACTGTATTAGAGTTATTCTTTTCAGAGTTTGGTTTTAACTGCCTTACACTTGAGTTACAGGGACCTTCTATTTGGGTTAAGTGGATTTTTTTTCTGTTTTCAGGGAGGCGTACTATGACTACTACGCAAGAAGGTGAGACCTTTTTTGTGAATTGAAACTGATGCTGCCTTAAGTGTTGTTACTCTGTATCTCAATGGTACTAACAAATTGAAGATTTTTATTTGGGTTTGGGGGGGGGGGGGGGTATTCAGGGTTTGTTTGGTTTTTTTGTTTCTGGGTTGTTGTTTTGTTTTTTGGGGTTGTTTTTGTTTATTTTGATTTGCTTGTTGCTGTAGCCTTTTGAGGTCTACCAAGACTATGGGTTGATGAATTCATGTTGCTTTCTGTGTGTTGTGTGATGTAGAGCATTGATTCAGCTGTTTCTCTACAGTGAATGTCCATCAAGATCGTTGTTGTCTGGTGACCATAATCATACACTGAGTGAGAGGAATTGTTAGTTTTTGGATTTTTTTGGTTGTTTTTTAAGGGGGGGGGGGGGGGATTAACATAAAATAAAGGATGGAGCAGGGGGTGGGGGATGTAGAACAAGTATTGGATAAGTTTAAAGAGGACTAAGAAGATGAGCAATGCTGGGCCTTCTGCAGTAGATCACAAAAGAAGAAATGGATATTTATCTTGTTTGATTTCTGTCTTCTTGTTGGTAAAATAGAAGAAGAAAAACAAATCAGATCAACAACAAAAACTAGGTATCGAGAGCTTAACAGCAGGTCGTTGTTGAACAAAATAAAACCTTTTAGCAAATGTACCCCTCTTTTTTTGAAGAGATGGGAGGACTACATCAGCAAATAGACAGGCCTAGAACTGAACAAAATTTTGAGAAAGGCAGAACAGAGAGAGGAATAGAGGAAACTGGTTCAGAGGTGCCCCCACGGTCACCAGACTGAGGGATAGATAAATAGATGGACCTTTTTCTAGGTACTTATTCTCTGACATAGAGTTGACAGAGAGCAAGAAGGACTTTTTTATTTTCTTTTTTGGATGCAAGTAGTTGGAAGTTGGCAGGGTGTTGGGTTTTTTCATTGTTGTTGTTTGTTGGATTTTTTCCCTCTGTTCCTCAGCTAGAGCTCTGAGCTTCACCAATGGTGAGATTTCATGTATCAAGCCATTTTTGTCATCATGAAGGTAGCTATATCCCGACTTTAAGGACGTTTGCTGGGTATGCTTGTGTTTCAGTAACCCACCAACGCTGATCAGTGTGAATTATGGGATCTTTAACATCCATATTTAATCTTTTGTATATGTGTATACATGAAGGGTATTAAGGCACTGGCAGGTCTGCACCTGAAGTTGATGTGAGAGATTGAAAAAAAAGCAAACCCACCTTTAATTCACCAGATACTACCAAGATTAGAACCCACGGCTTTGTAGACCTATGGGATTGAAGTTGATTGGTCTTGACCACTCGACTATGGCGTCTGTCAGGTTGTGTTGAAGATGACAGTTTCTCTCTATAGTGAATAACTGGCTAAAGAGGAAAGAAATACCAAAGTTTTTTGTTTTTTTTACAAATAAATTCAATAATGGAAAGAGTGTTTAAAGTTAGAAAAAAAGTTTGGTAGACTAGTTATGTAACATGTGAAAAGAGTAGATTTCTGACAAGGTTTTCTAGATAAACATAAGTTTGATAAAACGTAAGGGTTGTGTTGAAGATGACAGTTTCTCTCTCCAGTGAATTTCTCATATGCTTCGGATTTCTGACAAGGTTTTCTAGATAAACGTAAGTTACAATACAACGTAAGGGTTGTGTTGAAGATGACAGTTTCTGTCTACAGTGAATTTCTCATGTGCTTGGGACTGAGAGTGGTATGTTGTGCGTCATGTCAACAGGGCCTACGCTGCTGAGAGTGCTGGAGTCCGAGCACCTCTCAGAGACCCGTAAGTTGTCAGTCACATCTTCTTCCATCTCTTTCTCTCTTTTCTTCATTGATTTTGGGGGGGGGGGGGTTGTGTTGGGTTTTTTTTTCTGTCTTGTCTATATTTTAGTCACCGAGTTGCTGTCTGTTGTTTATAAAGATGGATGAGTATATGTCCATCAGGGTCAGTACTTGTTTTAGGTTTGTTCATTTGATCTGGATTTTTTTGGGTTGGTTGTTATGTCCATCGGGGTCAGTATTTGTTTTAGGTTTGTTCATTTGATCTGGATTTTTTTTGGTTGGTTGTTTGTTTTGTTTTATTGTGTCTTGTTGGTTTATATTTAAAACTACTAATTTTGGGGCTGGGACAAAGTTTGTTTACCAAAATGTACATTAAAAAGTGCCATTTGTTTATTTGTCGTGTTTGCTTACGTTGAAACTAGTGAATTATGGGCTGGGACAAAGTTTGATTCTCAAAACTTTGTTAAATTGAAAAGCTCTGTTTATGAGGAATGGTTTGGAATAAGGATTCACTGTGATATCAGCCACCATGGCGCAGTGGTTAGCACCTTGGATTCAGGACTGGAAGGTCACAGGTTCGAATCCCATGAGTCATAGAGAATTTTTCAGGCTCCGGCCGGCTCCTACCCAGAGTGAGTGTGATGTGGGCTCAGTGGGGAGACTGGGACCACACAGTCGAGCTTCATCCACTTTACAGATGCGAATTTGAGAGTGTTGCTCAATTTACCTGACCAACACTGCAGGTGTCTGTATCTCTCGGACCTGGTTGACGCCGGGATATATTATGATAGTAAGCATAGAGAACAACCCTGTCAAGTAGTCTCAAAGCGAATGCACCTCCACAGCAGTATCATTACATCATCCTCATCATCATTGATCATCATGCAATAATAAAAATTGCCTCTGATTCGGTGGCTCCCGTTGCTCTGGTCTCATGGTGACCTCAGATTCGGTTTCCCCATACGCTTCTGTGCTTGTGGTGAGTTTGTGTCAAAGCCTTTGGGGTTGGACGTTCGCGGGGAGGCGGTCGTTGGAGGGATGTTGTGGTAGTCGCCACCTCGGGTGGGTGGCTCACTGAGTCTGGCTCCGCGACTGAGCTAATACTGTTGTTCGTAGGGGGCTTAGTAGGTGGTGCCCTGCGTATGTTAGCTCAGAACAGGCACCACTGAACACCACCAAAGTGACCCAGCAGAAGTGCAGGGCCCCTATGGCTGGTGGCCCCGTGGCAGCCTAATATTGATGGGATCCCTGTGGACTCTCGACCCCAGGGGTGAGACACAACGAATCTGGGTATAGCTGTGGCGGGGAGATTGGAATGAGCAGCATGGGAGCAACAGGACGGGGACGTCACAGAAGACGAGGTGGCAAAAAAAAAAAAAAAAGGATTCACTGTGATGTATCAGCTTGCTTTGGTATGGAGTGAGTGAATGGATAAGTTAAAGGAAATGTCCACAAATTATATATGATCAGAAGTAAATAACAGGCAAAAGAGTAAAGAACTAAGAAAGTTTGTGCGTCATGTCAACAGGGCCTACGCTGCTGAGAGTGCTGGAGTCCGAGCACCTCTCAGAGACCCGTAAGTTGTCAGTCACATCTTCTTCCATCTCTTTCTCTCTTTTCTTCATTGATTTTGGGGGGGGGGTTGTGTTGGTTTTTTTTCCTTACTTATCTATATTTTAGTCACTGAGTTGCTGTCTGTTGTTTATAAAGATGGATGAGTATATGTCCATCAGGGTCAGTATTTGTTTTAGGTTTGTTCATTTGATCTGGATTTTTTTTGGTTGGTTGTTTTGTTTTATTGTGTCTTGTTGGTTTATATTTAAAACTACTAATTTTGGGGCTGGGACAAAGTTTGTTTACCAAAATGTACATTAAAAAGTGCCATTTGTTTATTTGTCATGTTTGCTTACGTTTAAACTAGTGATTTATGGGCTGGGACAAAGTTTGATTCTCAAAACTTTGTTAAATTGAAAAGCTCTGTTTATGAGGAATGGTTTGGAATAAGGATTCACTGTGATGTATCAGCTTGCTTTGGTATGGAGTGAGTGAATGGATAAGTTAAAGGAAACGTCCACAAATTATATATGATCAGAAGTAAATAACAGGCAAAAGAGTAAAGAACTAAGAAATTTTTTTTTTATTTTTTTTTTACAAATTCAATTATGGAAAGAGTGTTTAAGGTTAGAAAATAGTTTGGTAAACTAGTTATATTACATGTGAAAAGAGTAGAATATTGACAAGGTTTTGAAGATAAACAGAAGTTAAGATAAACAGAAGTTCTGGTATGATATTAGCATTTTTGACGCTCCACCACATAAGGAGTCGCATTGCACCAGAGGTCAATTTTTAGTTATTGACAATTTATTAATCTGCAATAAAAAGGCTATTCAATACAAAAAACAGATGGAAAATCGGACAGTTCTGTGCAAAGGTATTACAAATTGAAATGATATACTGCAGGATGTGACAAAATGAGAAACAGGCAAGTTTATTTTCGTAACAGGTTGTCAGAATGAGGGCTTGGGTATTTTCAGAACACTTTTAAAAGCAAAAGGAATAAAAATTATGCTTTGATGTTTCATTGAAAGGTAGAATAACAGATATAGTTTGATAATCGATCAAAATCTCAAAATTGACAACTTGACCCCCACCTGCTTTTAATGGCTCCTAGCGCAAAATTAAGTAATGTGCTAAGCGACTCATTTTGTGGCTGAGCGTCACATTTTGAATGTGGCATAGTCACATACACACATACTAATGCAATGCACACACACACACACACACACACACACACACACACACACACACACACACACACACACACACACACACACATGACCATATGCAAAAGGAAGATTTTAAAGATAATCTGAAGGAAAGGGGTGGGGATAGCCTAGTGGTTAGAGTGTTGCGCTGGCAATCTGATGGACCATCAACTTAGACACCTGTTAAAGGAGACTTTTTCTCCTTGAGTTAACATCAGTGCCAACTCCACTCCCCTTAAAGTCCTTGGCTTTGGATGAGACAAAACTAAGGTCCTGTGTGTCAACACTCACAAAACATATTGCACATATGTAACCTGTTCTGCCTTTCTGGAGAATTGGTCATTCCATGCTAGTAGAAACACATCATGGCAAAATTAAGAACAAAAATGCATGCATGCTGGTGTCATCCCTGAAGTGGAAATATAGCTACCCTAATGATGGTCAAATGGTGGCCTAATTAAAATCTCACCATTGGTGAACTTTAGAACTTTAGCCTAGGACCAAAGAAGAAAGAATTCTTCAATTTCTTACAGCTGATAAAGGAAGAATGAGTTTCTGCATTTCTTCTACGAGATTGCTCAGGGAGGGGGAATAATACTTCCCATTTCCCCTAGTATAAAAGAGTGTGCGTTCTAAGACAAGAAAGAGCCCATGGGAAAGAAAAGAATGATTATCGGTTGACATTTTACTTGTAATTGATGAAGTTGCTTAAGTGGTGAAGATGTGTGGAAAGATTCGTGGTTGCCGGAGATGTTTGACCTGTCTTGTTTTTTGTTTTCGTTTAGCTATGCACCGCCTCCTCGCTCGGAGCCTGTCGTGTCAAGAAGCCGTGTGCCTGGCCCGTATTGAGAAAGTCGGTTGGCGTGCAGACAGCTACGGTCGCTGTCACCCGTCTTCTTCGCCTGTTTTTGTCTTTTTTGGCCCTCGGGTTTTGGGCCCGCATAAACTGCACAAACTAAAAGAAAAGCAAACAAAAGAAGACAAAATCCGTGTCATGTATTTGTGTCATACATGTAGTGTCGGGTTTTTATTTCAGAAATGCATTTTTTTTTTTTTTTTTTGTTCTTGCTATAAATGTCTGAAGAAAAAGGATAAAGACATCTACGCGTGGTTCTGTGTGGGTTATTGATCACCGACGGATCAAGTTTGATGGCAGCTGTATCGAGAAGGAAGCGGGTCCCAACAGCTGTCAAAATGTCGGCAAGTGACTGCAGCATCTTCAGCAGAAATGGACCTGTATCGTGAGGTTACAGAAAACTTTGGGCCTGCGTGGTGCATTCAATTCGTTAAAAAACGGAAAGAGAAACGGTTATTTCAGATATCGGGTGCAAGATTTCGGAGAAAAAAACTCAACAAGTTGTTTTTAAAGTTTGAAATTTTATTGTGATTTTGCTGTTAGAAGTATTGGGGTTAGAAGTGGGTAGTCTTTGCTGTAGATTAGTGTTGTAATAATTAGTCATTTTCTTTTTCAGCGTAGTTTTTCCTGTTTCAGAAAAAAAAATGCATTGGAGTTCCTTTTGTGTGTCATAAGTTGTCATGCTCAATACTTGGCACTATTTACAGTCATTAAAGCCACATACTTCATCAATCATTGTTGATGCAGACTGTTTGTAGAATGAAATGGGATTCATTGGACAGTTCTTACCCTTGTGTTTTCACAAGAATGTTTCCAGTTTTTGTGTTTGTCCATTAAGTGTTATCATATGACTAGCCACCATGGCGCAGTGGTTAGTGCCTTGGATTTCTGATTGGAAGGTCATGGGTTCGATTCATAAGAGTCAGGGATTTTTCGGACTCCGGCCAGCTTCTACCCAGAGTGAGTGTACTGTGGGCTTAATGGGGAGACTGGGACCACACAGTCAAGCCTCATCCACTTTATGTGAATTTAAGTGTGTTGCTCAAATTACCTGACCAACACTGCAGGTGTCCGTATCTCTTGGGCCTGGTTGACACCAGGATATATTATGATAGTAAGAGTAGAGTACAACCCTGTCAAGTAGTCTCAAAGCAGATGCACTTCCACAGCAGCATCATTACATCATCCTTATCACCATTGATCATTATGCAGTACTAAAATTTGCCTCTGATTCCGTAGCCCCCGTTGCTCTGGTCTCATGGTGACCTCAGATTCAGCTTACCCATGCACTTCTGTGCCTGTGGTGAGTTTGTGTCAAAGCCTTTGGGGTTGGAGGGTTCGTGGGAGACGATTGTTGGAGGGACATTGTGGTGGTTGCCACCTCGGGTGGGTGACTCACTCAGTCTGGCTCCGGTCTGAGCTAATACTGTCATTAGTAGGGGGCTTAGTAGGTGGTGTCCTGCGTATGTTACTCAGAACAGGCACCACTGTACACCACCAAAGTGACCCAGCAGAAGTGCAGGGCCCCTCTAGCTGGTGGCCCGACGGTGGCCTAATATTGATGAGCTCGCTGTGGACTCCCAACCCTGAGGATGAGACATAACAAATCTGGGTATGGCTGTGGTGGGGGGATTGAGATGAGCGGTGTGGGAACAGCAGGACGTGAACATTACAGAAGATGAGGCAGCAACAACAAAAAAAAGTGGATTCATATAAATGTGTAGCACATTTACCATGTTTCGTTTGTTTACGTAGTATTCAAATCATCTATGTGGGCAACCTTTGAAAGTGTTTTTCCCTGCTTTGTTGGAAGTTGGTTACATAAAGAAATAGTAGAGAACATTGCAATATTGTCCTCTTTTCTTATATATGGCCCATAGGATAACGGGTCATTTTGCTTAGAAAGTCTTTGATCGAGTTTTATCTCTCCAATTGCCTTTTGTCTATGTCTGTCTGTCAGTCAGTCTCTTGTCGAATTTGTCAGGCATTCTGTTTCTAGCTACATCTGTCTGTCTGTCAGTTAATTTCTAGCTACATTTGTCTGTCTGTTTCTAGCTACAATTGTCTGTCTGTCTGTTTCTAGCTACAATTGTCTGTTTCTATCTACATCTGTCTGTCTGTTTCAAGCTACATTTATCTGTCTGTCTGTTTCTAGCCATGGGACGGGATACCATAATGGTCAGAACATTGCGCTTGCAATTTGACGACCCAGGGGATTTTTCCCCCCGTAGTTAACATGAGTGCTGACTCCACTCTCCCCAGAAGTCTTTCAGAGGAGACTGTAAACCAAGCCCCGGTGTGCAAACGCAAGCAGAGAATATTGCGCACATGTTAAATTCTGTTCCGCTTTTCTTAAGAGTAGACCATTGTGTGCCGGTGGGAACAGATGACAATATTTACAAAACTGCATACACACTGGGAGTGGATGAAAAAAAGTATGTGAGTGCTTATTCCATTATCCTCGATATAAAAGAATAAATGAAAATAAATAGCCACTTTTATCTGTCTGTTTCTAGCTACATTTGCCTGTCTGTTTCTAGCTACATCTACCTGTCTGTCTGTCTGTGTCAGTTTCTAGCTGCATCTGACTGTCAGTCTGTTTCTAGCTACATTTGTCTGTCTGTCTGTCTGTCAGTTTCTAGCTACATTTGTCTGTCTGTTTCTTGCTGCATCTGTCTGTTAGTCTGTTTCTAGCTACAATTGTCTGTCTGTTTCTAGCTACATTTGTCTGTCTGTTTCTTGCTGCATCTGTCTGTTAGTCTGTTTCTAGCTACAATTGTCTGTCTGTTTCTAGCTACAATTGTCTGTCTGTGTGTCAGTTTGTTTCTAGCTACAATTGTCGTTCTGTCTGTCAGTCTGTTTCTAGCTACTACATTTGTCTGTCTGTCTGTCAGTTTTTTGCTGCATCTGTCTGTCAGTCTGTTTCTAGCTACATTTGTCTGTCTGTCTGTCTGTCTGTCAGTTTCTAGCTACATTTGTCTGTCTGTTTCTTGCTGCATCTGTCTGTTAGTCTGTTTCTAGCTACAATTGTCTGTCTGTTTCTAGCTACAATAGTCTGTCTGTCTGTCAGTTTGTTTCTACCTACATTTGTCTTTCTAGCTACAATTGTCTTTCTGTCTGTCAGTCTGTTTCTAGCCACTACATTTGTCGGTCTGTCTGTCTGTTTCTAGCTTCAATTGTCTGTCTGTTTCTAGCTTCAATTGTCTGTCTGTTTCTAGCTACAATTGTCTATCACCTGTTTCTAGCTACATTTGTCTGTCTGTCTGTCTCTTTCTAGGTACAATTATCTGTCTGTCTCTTTCTAGCTACAATTGTCTGTCTGTCTCTTTCTAGTTACAATTGTCTGTCTGTCTCTTTCTAGCTACAATTATCTGTTTCTAGCTACAATTGTCTCTCTGTCTGTCTGTTTCTAGCTACAATTATCTGTTTCTAGCTACAATTGTCTGTTTCTAGCTACAATTGTCTCTCTGTCTGTCTGTTTCTAGCTACAATTATCTGTTTCTAGCTACAATTGTCTCTCTGTCTGTCTGTTTCTAGCTACATTTGTCTGTTTCTTGCTACAATTATCTGTCTCTCTGTCTGTTTCTAGCTACAGTTATCTGTCTGTCTTGTTTCTAGCTACAATTGTCTGTCAGTCTGTTATTATATACAGACATGCAACAGAGGTGTTTACTCACAAACTTGAAAGACCCTCAAAGTCCTTATATTTAGAAAATGTTCATTAAGACCATACCAAGTACACAGTTAACATTAGGTCTTTACCTTAAAGCTGTTTACTGCTGGACAGACGTGTAACATTTTTCCACATCAACTATCCCACTGTCCATCTTAATTAAATTCAACAACCAAGCCTGAGACTGAGCCGTGTGTTTTGCCAACAAAATATAACAGCAGACAACATCAGAATCACTGTCTTAGAATCCAATGAAGCCTTCATCAGCAGTTACTCACGATTTACAGGTGAGCTGATAAAAAAAAAAGCAAAACAAGACCAATAAAAACCCCATAAACGAAACCAGGATTTTTTTCTAGTTGGTGACCTGCAGGCAGCTTGACTTTGATAGCTGCATTTGAAGTGTTGGTGGTGAGAACATCCCAGAACAGGTATACTATGCAAGAGAAAGATACAGGTCTAGCTATGTCAGAGAAAGATACAGGTCTCTTTGCCAGAAAAAGGTACAAGACCTGACCAGCTATATCTCAGAATGACGAAGTAAAGTTGAAATAGCAGCAGGGAGACGTGATAGGAGGAAACAGCCACACTTCCTCCCCCTTTCCCCCACCACCAGGCACTTGCAACAGGTGTAGCCACCACCCTCCCTCCCCCTCAATGATGGAAAGAGGTTATACAACTTTAGCAAATGACTACTGTTTTCTTCATAATGCAGATTTCCCCAAAGAGCAAAACAGTCCTGTCATTGCCACTTTCCCATTACCAAACCTCTTCCATGGAGGACCTGTAACAGAGGAGAGTAAGCTTAGCTGTCATTATTTGCGATGTCATTCCACATATAAAAGTGGTAGAAAAAGATATCTTTGACAGAAGACGAGAACAATCCAAGAATGCAGAGTTAACTGTTGAATGACATGACAAACCAGAAATTATTCTTTCCACCCTTTATTATTGTTATTATCATTATCATTATCATTATTATTATTATTATTATTATTATTCCCCTCCATCTTACAGGTCTATACCACCTATCTTTTTTCCATCAACAGAAGTACAATCCTTGATCACACTCGGCATATTACTGAAACTTGAATGGCTAAATTGAGATGTACTGGTTTGGATGAAAACAAAATGGTTTGGGAAAAACTAAATTACCATTTTTGTTTTTAAACTCACATAACTACCGTACAATCAGAACATTATGCCTTTGTTGGAATTCATGACATCTCAGGTATTGCCATCAGCTGGGGGACTTTATAGCTGGAGTCGTGATGGAGGCATAACTCTTCTACTGGAGAGATTAAGTAACCGTGTTAGTCCCCTTTTCATCATTAGCCTAGAATGAAGACAGCTCTGTGGACAGCAGCTGAGAATTTCTGCTGGAGTCCTGGTATGATAAATTGTGGTCATGGATGCATTTGCCACGATTACACACAGATTTCCATCACGCAGTGACCATCACTAATTGCTACCGTATGTCGGAGCTTTATCAGGCCAGAGGTACAAAGCCTGCTGAGAGTCTGGAAGTAATTATAGCTGCTGGTATGTACTAAGAAGGAGGAAAAGGCAAGCAAGCATGTGTGCCTGACCTGATTTCGTGATAGAATGCGAAATCTAGGAGCAATTTGTGTGCAGAGAATCTGTACGCAAGAGTGTTAAAATATGACTCGTGAACAGGGATCAACTGAAAACAGGTGCAGGCCCACATGATTGATCATTCTTGTCATTATTTCCTCAGATGTGTATTAAACAAAAAATTGAAGCTAACAATTTGCCTGATGGAGTTATCCTTTGAAGTACTTGTATCAATTCTGGTAAGTATTTACCTGCCAATGTTACTTGTTTTAGAAAAGTGACATAAGCAAACAATAACACCAAAAGATGCTGAAAACCACTATTTTGTTGCAGCTCTCCATTCCATTTCAGAAAATCAATCTCTCTCTCTCTCTCTCTCTCTCTCTCTCTCTCTCTCTCTCTCTCTCTCTCTCCTCTCTCTCTCTCTCTCCTCTCTCTCTCTCTCTCCTCAATCTCAAAGGTAGTGCATTTAAATTTAGCTGGCAATGCTTCAGCTAGTATTTCATTTTTCTGTAGCCTGTATCATCTTTGTAATGGATGTTGTCATCAAGTACTATCAAACCCTTTAGTAGTTAAAAATTCATGGACATTTGTTGAACCTTTTTATTTCTGTTCTATTTCAGGTGGCCAGTGTGAACCACTCTGAAGTTCTTGGAGGTTTTCAGGTTCGGTTTGCCCTGATGTCTTGATTCATCAGTCCCCTGGTGTTGCCTGTCGGCTTGCTTGGTAAGGTTTTGAAATGACGAGATGAGACTGAGAGAGTAAAGGGACACAGGGTGGAAATAAGTAGGATCATAGGGCTGTCAAAGAGCGGCTTTGTTTTACTTGGGTTGGGAGGGAGGGGGCTGTTTGTTAGTGCTTTTCTTTTTGTTTTTGGTGGTGGGTTTTATTTTTTGTTTGTTTTTGTGGTAGTTTTTGTTTGTTTGGGTTTTTTTTTGTTATTTTGCTTTTTTCTTTTGGGGGGGGGGGGGGTTGCCCACTTTTCTCATTTTCTGTGACATACCTCTCATGTTCCCATACCTTTCATTCCAATCTCACCACCCCAACCCAAACCCAAGGACATCGTGTCATATAGCACTCCAAGCTAGAAATTCACAAGAAGTCTATCAATGTTAGGTCTCCATGAGATCACCAACCAGACAGACCCTGCTCTGCTGCTGGGTCCCTTCAGTGGGTGCCTGTAGGCCACCTTGTACTAAGCCTTTTGTGACCTCCTGGGCAATTGATAACTTCACCATCCCTCTGTCAGCTTCCTCCCCCACAGATCTCCAGATCCTGGTGGCTTTGACACAAAGTGACCACAGAAAAGGAGATGTATGAGAAATGGAGACTTAAAAGCTGTATGACCAGAGCAACTGGGGCCACCAAAACAGAGATGATTTTCTCTTAATTGGATGAGGATGAAGACATGACTGATGCTGTGGGGGTGCATCACTCAGTCCTGAGACTTCTTGACAGGGCTGTACATTTATCTTTTTTATCGTAATAATTTCTGGTATCAACCAGGCTTGAGAGATAAAGAGATCTGTAGTATTGGTCCAAGTTATTAGAGCAAATCTCAAAATTCTGTTTGAAAAGTGGATGATACTCATTTGGTTCTAGTCTTCTCTTAAAGCCCAAAGCATTAGCAGATTCACTCTATTATATAGGAGGTGGTTGGATGTTTGGAGTAAAAGAACACCCTCAACCCCCTTTTCTCCAACCCAAACCCTCAAACTATTATGGGATTCAAACCCAGGACCTTCCAGGCAGGAATCCAGTGTGCTAATCTCTGTGTCATGGCAGCTGATAATTATCATGTTTTTTGTGGTCTGTTTGGAACATAGTAGTTTGAAACATGCATACACCTCAAATTATTTTCACTTCCACCAAGTGTCTCAAAAAAGATTACAAGGAAAAGAGGAAACTGGATCTAGCAGCAATGCTATGAAAGCAGAAAGAAATCGGAGCACATTGCAAGGCCTTTTTTTTCTTTTTGTTTGTCTCTTTGAGCGAGTGTGTGTGTGTGTTTGTGTGTGCTTATTTATTTTATCTATCTTTTCTTTTATATCAAGGATAATGGAAATTTCTTTTGTGCTTTTCTAAATCCAGTCCCCGTGTGTGTGCTGTTTAGTAAATTTTGTCATCTGTTCCGACCGGCACACAATGTGTTTGCGTGTGTGTATGTTTGTGTGGTGTTTTTATTCCTAGAGTAGATAGTTTTCCTCCAAGGGAAAACTAAGCTTTCACTAAAATCATGTGATTTTTTTTTTATATATGGATAGTGTTGGGGATCATGGGCAGTCACAAGATGTCAGAACTTGTGAGAAGCTTGGAAGTAAAACAGTTTACTACTTGGACTACAGTGAAGTCAGTTGGCCTTTACCATTAAGTTAGTCTTAGCTGTTGTTGTGATAAAGAGTAAGGGTATATTTAAAAAAAAGTAATGAACACGTAAACACGCTTGCATTCATAAGGGAAGCAGAAAGGAACACTGACAGAGTACTGGTGTTCACAATGGGAGCAGACAGGAACACCATGATGGCACTTTTCCATCATGTGCAGTCGCCGTGATCATGCAGAAGGCTGCAAAAGTTAGTGGGGATTTCCTACTATGGTCTAATCATCTTCCGGCACTATTTTTGAGATGCTGGCACCACTTCCATTCACACACTTACCCATTTTCAGGCTAAACCAGCAAAAAGAATCTGAACACTAAGGAAAAGTTTTGCCTGAGTGAATCCAAATGTAAGAGGGTTAAAGGGAATGTGTTTAATGAGAAAGAAAAAGTCGTCATTGCTGTCTGTGTAATGAGAGCTGTTTAGCCTACTTGAGTTATCATTAGACTGAGGTGTTTTTTTCTTCTCTGTTGCAGCACGATACCACACCTTGTGTGGAGCATGGCCTCTGAAGGAGGTTGGAACAGTCAGCAATCACTGTCAGCTGACAGAAAGCATCATTGTATCGCAGAAGAGGAAGAATTTGGAGAATTATTGTTGAGCTAGGAAGAACGATCTGTACTGGGAATCAAAATTGATCAACAAGCCAAAAAGTGATGGTTGTCCATATGCAGACCAAAAATCTACTTGAACCTCACTGTCAGCTTTTTTTGTTTTGTTTTGTTTTCTTTGTTTTGTTTTGTTTTTTGTTTCTGGGCTGGAGCTCTGAGGTTCACCAGTTATGAAACTTTGCATTATGTAACTGTTTATCCTCCCATTAAGGGAGCCAGATTTTGTCTTCAGACATACTGTCTAAACATAATACTGATGTGCATGTGATTTTGTCATCCATTTCCACTGCCACACATGGCCCACTCTTTCCAGAAGGCAAAGGATTTTAATGTGTACGCAAGGTGTTCTCTGTGTGTGTGTGTGTGTGTGTGTGTGTGTGTGTGTGTGTGTGTGTGTGTGTAAGTGAACAAGTATGTTTATGTACATGAACAGGTCTATGTGTACATGGTATTGAGAAAAAAACGATGATGGGAGTGTGTGTTGAATTACAACATTGTGGTATCAGCTTTACCCAATAAAATTTGCAGTAAAGTTCTTCTGGTCAAGATTTTGTGGTGGTTTTCTTTCTGTAATAATAGTTGTGTGTGACATACATGAGTGTATGCTTAGCAGTAGGTGAGCAGATTTAAATGGAAATATTTGCGGGGATTTTGGGGGCTTGGGATTTTTTTCACCATGAGCTGGCTAAAAAATAAAACAAAGGACATAAGCAAAGACCTTCCAGAGCTGTTGCAGTCAGTGATTTCACTAAGTGAAGTTGGCAGTTAGCGAGTGATGTTGTCAAGCTTATCACTCTGGGGATCACCAAGAATATGCACTGTCTCTTTCATCCTGCCTGGGATTTACACTGAGACCATGAGCACGTCAATACAAAGTGGATGAAAAGTTTGCATGTATGACTGGTTTCAAGTACTTTGCAGTATAGGCCCACCCCCTTTACTTCAGAATTTTTTTTTTCCCATTAAAGGGTTAGTGCTTACCATAGGTGAACCTCAGAACTGTAGCTGAGGAGCAAGAACAACAATAAATCCATCACAATCTTAACTATGGCCTCTCATCAGCTAGGCTGTGTCATGATTAGAATGGATTGTAAAGGCTTAACAGTTAAAAGTTTGGGTGTGTATTTTGTTGTTGTTATTCTTGCAAAGTTTCTTCAACAAACTTAACATTGTCATGTACAAGCATGGCATTTCTTTTACATGGCTGCTTGCATATATTTAAATTTTTTCATAAGAGTGCGCCATTGTGTGCCGGTGGGAACAGGTGACAAGATTTACAAAAACTGCATACACATGGGGACTGGATGTAAAAAAAGCACATGACTACTCATTCCATTATCCTTGATATAAAAGAATAAATGAAATAAAAAAAAAAAAAAAGATAAATCTCTTGCATATAAACTTGGTTGATAGAACTCCAGTTTGTGGCAGGCTGTTCTCATCAAGCCCACTTTTCAGAAGAGTAGGTCATTGTGCGCCGGTGGGAA
Organism: Stramonita haemastoma; assembly: GCA_030674155.1. Lineage (NCBI taxonomy): Eukaryota > Metazoa > Mollusca > Gastropoda > Neogastropoda > Muricidae > Stramonita > Stramonita haemastoma. The sequence continues at coordinate 19,154,698 of CM060324.1, read as the reverse complement.
CAGATGACCAAATCTACAAAACTGTATATACATGGGGACTGGATTGTAAAAAAGTACATGAATGCTTATTCCATTATCCTCATAATAAAAGAAAAAGTAAATTGTAAGTAAATAAAGTGGTTCTGGCTATGCTGATAATAAATGAAGTTAGGCAGGTCATGTGTCCAATCTGTTGCTGCTACGCTTCTGTAGCATTGGAAAAAAAGGAATTGGAATAAGACAATTCTGTTCCAACTGACAGATCCAATTGTACACAGAAGGAAAACTCCACTCAACTAAAGCATCCCCTTTACAATGATCTTCAGAATGTCACCACTGAGGACATCATTACTTTCTCTGCAGGATAACTTCCAGAATGCTATCAAGGGCAGCAATGGTCTTGTTTCCAATTACAAAAATGCTAGATTCTTGAAGACAACCTCAGATAAAGGATGAAATAGCTGGCATACAAAGCACTTGTGAGGCAATCCACTTTCTGCTGCAAGGATATAGAAAAAACAACCAGAAAAAAAAATTGTAATGTGAAGAGCAGTATACTATATACCGTACACAAATTGCCACTATCCAAGAACATTAAAAATTACAAACTGCACATCTAGTTCAAATGGTAATGCTGTTTCAAAAAAACCCAACAGAAATCCATCCAAAGTAAACTGCAAGACCCATCATAAACATTTTCTGATAATGGGATCAAAAACATGGTCATGACCTACAACCATGCTGGAAAGTGAAGAGTAGTTCCTCTATATTATTCTCCTGCATCATTGAGACAGAAACATACTTGACTATTACATTGTTCTCTTTGAGGGAACAGTGATTATTGGTACAGCACTAAACAACTACCCCGCCGCTGTGGCCTAGTGGTTAGGGCGTTGTACTCGTAATCTAAAGTTGCGGGTTCGATCCCAGCTATTCCGCTATGGCGTTGTGCCCTTGGAAAAGGCACTTTACGGCTATTTTCTCACCCCACCCAGGTGTAAAAGGGGTTACCAACCTTGTGTTGGGGGTTAACCCTGCGATAGACTGGCGTCCTATCCAGGGGGGAGTCTATGACTCTCAGTCGCTTAACCCACAGAAACCGGGATAAGCACCGGCCTGATGAGCCTTATGGCTCGGGACAGACTTTAACTTTTAACTAAACAACTAAACTAAGTTTTTTTCCCCCTCATTCTTCTACTAGCTTCATATTTTATCCTCACCTGACCTCTATTTCAAGAGCTCCTTAGGTCACCAAACAAGATTAGACAATGGTGAGACTCCTAATCTCTAGCATATTCTTTAGGCAAAGATGATAATTGCAGTGCTGTGTGCAAAGCATGCATGACACTTGACTTTGCATTCACCAAAACATAAGGACATGTCTTCTATCAGTTTTATCTATACTTAAAAAAAAACAACCCACCCAAGTACTTAAAACTAAGAATTTTCTCAAACTAGTCCACATCAGATACTCATAGGTCTACTGGTATTACCACCAAAAAAATTCTCAAAAGCTGCATACCAGATGTGTAGAAAAAATGGCCCATGACTTACATTAATTCAAATTGATTGTAAAGGCTCCAGCACCAGTGCCAGACAATCCATGAACACACCATATGGGGGGGGGGGGGGGGGGGGAGTGACACATGACAGCAAGCCCCAAAATAGGCTATACAGTTGTTTTTTCCTGCACAATTCCTCTCTGAAAGTAGAGAATGTCCACATTCAATTGGCTACTCCCTTTTATGTCAGTGGTAGGCTGTCTTCTTGGGGCACAAACCACCCCAGCTGCAGCTTTCTCCTACTAGGCTAGGCCTAATCAGTTTCTCCTTTCCCCACTCAACACCCAGCTCTCCTCACTCCCTCTCTATTCATCCTCCCCTTATGTTTAGCCACTCCCCTAACTGCTTAGGACACAAAACAGAAGATTGGGCAATGTTGTTTGTGTACTTTTTTCGATAAAAAAAAAAGACAACCATCATCACTTGGGTTTCACCAGTTTTTTGTTTTATTGTAACCAATTTTGGAAAGTTTTTTGTATTTTTTTTTTTTTACTCGCGTGCACGTGTGTGTGTGTGTGTGTGTGTGTGTGTGTGTGTGTGTGTGTGTGTGTGTGTGTGTGTGTGTGTATGTGTGTGTGTGTGTGGTGTGTATGTGTGTGTGTGTGTGTGTGTGTGTGTGTGTGTGTGTGTGTGTGTGTTGTGTGAAGTCAGTAAAATACATATCTTTATTGAGGATAAAAGATAAAGTTTACGCAACGTTTTTGTCATCCTGCTCTCACAAAAAAAAAAAAGATGTGTAAAATCAAAGTGTTAAAAAAAAATTCTGTTGTGAAAAGAACAAACAAAAAACGAGAAAAACACTGTGGTAAATCCAGACCTCACAGTGTGTGACTGTGTGTGTGTGTGTGTGTGTGTGTTGGAGTGGGGGGGGTTCTGCATTTTTTTTTTTTTTTGGGGGGGGGGGGGGGGGGGGGGTAGGTTTAATTACACAAACTTCCATGCCCCACAAGTGCATCTCCGCTCGGTGCCGAGGGGACAACACGCTGTGAAATTTTGTAACTTGAAGTAATCCAGATCCTGATGAGATTTAGTTTTTCTTTATCTATTCTTTATTTCGAAGGTTAATGGAATAAGCATTCATGTACTTTTTTTTAATTTTTTACATCCAGTCCCCGTGTGTATCTGTTCCAGAGAGAGAGAGTGAGAGAGAGAGAGGGGGAGGGGAAGTACTGAATACCGCAGAGGCAGTGTGCAAATCTGAAACGCAAAATAGGCTACATATCAGAGATGCTCTAACAGCATAAAATTTCAACCCAACCCAACAATAAGTGTTAGGCCTCGGTTCCCTTTCATTTCTTTTGTGTTGCTCATAAACAATCCAAAAAATATAAACAAACAGAAATATAACTACTACAAATAACCCTGACGATATGGTTTGCTACTTGCAGTTGTTCCCCTTTTCTGTAGTCACGTGATCAGTTTCTTGGTTACAAGCCGGCAATAGCAACATACAAAATGGTGGGTCTTTGTAATCGAGATTTTACAAAACATGAATTATATTGATATTCCTTTAATTCTATACACAGAAATGATTGAGCTGAAGTTCATTTTAGAAGTTTATCTATTTTTCAGGCGAAAGCAACGACTATCAAGGACGCCCTCGTCAAAGTCGTAAGTCTCTCTCTCTCTCTCTTCTCTCTCTCTCTCTCTCTCTCTCTCTCTCTCTCTCTCTCTCCCCTCTCCTCTCTCTCTCTCTCTCGCCTTGTATGTGTGTGAGGCCTATGTTTTCGTTTCTTTGAACTTTTTTCTTATTTTCCTGTCAACCAGAAAGATGCCTCTAAGGATAAAGTGAAATGACCAGCAACATAAACATGATTTTATTTTTCCAATAGGATTTTCTTTATCCTAATT
>CM060324.1:19111306-19146306 GCA_030674155.1 Stramonita haemastoma | reverse complement strand
TGTATCCCTCTTTTACAAAAAATGTATAAGGTCTGTATTTCTCTTATACAAAAAGTTATAAGGTCTGTATATCTCTTACACAATCAAATTCATCCACAAATTCCCCCTCATCTACAAAATTGTTCCTCTCCTATTGGGAACAGCGAAAAGTCTGAAAGCGAAACACTCTTTTTTGTGATATACTTTTATTGTATAGTTTTTTCCACAAAGGCTTTAACTCTCAGAGAATGGCCGTCCACCATAGCGGATTTGCTGTTTGCAGATTTTTCACTTAGCCACCACATTGATACTATGACTAGTGCAGCTTAACATAACTTCATGAGCCTGTCCAAGGTTGAATGCAGAGCATTGTCAGGTGATTCTGTGTGTTTCAAACTCTTTGTTTGAGGTTGCAGAGAGTAAGGGACACGGAGAAGTGACACGTGTACAAAATTCAGAGTATTTTCTTCATGCTTGTCAAAGCATAAATGTTGAAGCGAGAGCTTAAATCTTTTGATATGTACCAACCCAGCATGTTATTAATAAGTTCAAAATTTTTTTTTTTTCTTTTTATGTGTTCTGGATTTTTTATGATTTTTTTTTACGAACCATTACAAATAGATGTCCATGGGGAAAAGCAAGGGAGAGAACTGGTCGTCCCAAGTGAGTTAATTTCTTTGCATTTCAGTGAAACAGTTCAAACTGGATTCATTTATCATATAGGAAGAAAATAACATCAAACGTAGAACAAGTCATCATTATTTTTTGTTTTTAAACCACCCCTTCTTCATGAAACAAACAACAAAACAAAACGATGGGGGAAACATTACTGTGGTATGTTTTTTTTGAAACACAGTGGCTTCTGTTTTAGCTTTCAGGCTAGTGAAGTGGTCAGGAATCCTTTCACACATGCAGTTAAGACTCCCCTTTAATCTAAAGATGGAAACTATGCTACAGTCTTCTTGTGAAGGGATGGACTGGGCTGGTCTGGCAGTGGGTTGCCAGTTATCATGTCTTCCTATGGCATTTTTCTAAACATCACACCTTCACTGCTCCACTGGTCCAAAAGTGGTGCCTATGTCCTAGTTAGTGCTTATGACCATATGGTTCGAGTATCCCACATGAACTAATCCTAGTGTTTTGCTGAATTTTTAATAAATTTTGATATTGAAGTTTTAGCCAGGACTCTTGCCTATCAAGTGTTTTTTTTCACCTTTCAAAAAAAAGGATTCTGGGTCATTTTTTGTTTAAGGGAAGAGAAAAGTTGTCACCAAAACTGAAAATCAAAATCACACATACTGAAGCTTGAACACAGAAGCAATACATGTTCTTATTTTGTAGCTTTACAGATTTGCTTATTTTTCGTTCCTAATAGAATTGGTTTGATATCTGTACAGGTGTTGTACATAGCCAACAATCAAGTGAAAGACGCGGGTGAATTCACACATCTGGTAAGTTGATTCTTTCCTCTTTAGATCTACCTTCCTTTACAGCTATGTGAATTTTCTGAAGCAATCAGAACAAAAACCAAAACAAGATAAAAAAAATAAAATAAAAACCCAAGACAATGAATACCTACAAAGTAAAACAAAAGTACAGAAAATGAATGGCTTTTAAAAAAAAAAAAAATTTTAAAAGAAAGCCCAACTCTTCTTCATAAAGATTGGATGAAAAATATCATTACAGACTGACATTGTTTCTTTAAAAAAAACAACAACAAAAAACTCCTGAAAAAGAGAGATTTTGTTTCTACTTTGCACTGTCAGAGAGAAAAGTGAAAAAAAAGAAGAAGAAAAACAAACAAAAAAACCCCAACCTCCTAAGGAATCAAAAGTAGGCATTTCATAGAAAATCTACACAAAAATCATACAAAACCTTCATCACTAGACCGCCCCAAGGAAAATGGAAACAACCGCTTTAGTATCTACCCAGCAGGAATCACTTCCGAAAATTTCTTGAAATAGAGCAAACAATCTTGGCCACAGAAAATATTAGGCTCTTAGAAAGGGCATTGTGAAATAAAATGGATGAGTAGAGGATGAAGGCTAAGAAAAAAAAGAGAGAGAGAATTTTCCACACTGTGAGATGTGTGATTGCAGGGCTTTATCTTCGCAGTAGAAAACAAACATTCACATTTTCAGTATGATATAATTATCCATTTAACAGTCGCATCATAGGAGACAGGTTGTAACCTAACTTTTCAAATGTAAGAACTCAGCTGTTGTTGTTGTTGTTGTTGGGCTTGTTCTCAGTGGTGCTAGTAGTGGAAAAGATATGGCTGGTATTGGTGGTGGTGGGGGGAGGGGTTGGAGATGGGAGTGGGGGGGGGGGGGGGGGGGGCGGAAGGGTGAGGTTAGATGGTATTGTTGTTGTTGTTGTTGTTGTTCTTATTGGTTGTGTGTGTGTGTGCGTGCGTGCGTGCATGGTGCGTGCATGCATGCGTGTGTGCATGTTTGTGTGCATGCATGCGTGTGTGCGTGCATGTGTGTGTGCATGTGTGTGTGTGTGTGTGTGTGTGTGTGTGTGTGTGTGTGTGTGTGTGTGTGTGCTTGTGTGTGTGCCTGTGTGTGTGTGTGTTGTGTGTGTGTGTGTGTGTGTGTGTGTGTGTGTGTGTGTGTGTGTGTGTGTGTGTGAGAAAGAAAGAGAGAGAGATAGAGAGAGAGAGTCTGTGTGTGTTGTGTGTGTGTGTGTGTGTGTGTGTGTGTGTGTGTGTGTGTGTGTGTGTGTGTGTGTGTTTTAGTTGATAAACGAACATATTATATGGTTATTTTGTCATCACTATATTTCATGAGAATGTAGAGGTGGGTGGTTGTGTCGGCTGTTCCTCAGCCTGACTGGCACCTTAGGGGTCATCAAGAAAATGCACAGCAACAGGATGCTATACTTTTTTGTGGGTTTTGTTTTTCAGGCGAATTTGCCCTGCCTGGAGGATTTGTTGCTTGTTGGTAAGGTTCTCTCTCTCTGTCTCTCTGTCTTCGTCTGTCTGTCTCTGTCTGTATGTCTGTCTGTCTGTCTCTGTCTCTCTCTTTCTCTATCCCTCCCTCTCTCTCTGTCTCACCCTCTCTCTCTGTCTCTGTCTTTCTGTCTCCCTCTCTCTCTTTCTGTCTCCCTCTTACCCTCTCTGTCTGTCTGTCTGACTCTCTGTCTCTGTCTGTGTCTGTCTGTCTCTCTGTCTCTGTCTCTGTCTTTCTGTCTTTCTGTGTGTCAGTCAGTCAGTCAGTCAGTCAGTCATGTCTGTCTGTCTGTCTGTCTGTCTGTCTGTCTGTCTGTCTGTCTGTCTGTCTGTCTGTCTGTCTGTCTGTCTGTCTGTCTGTCTCGTCTCTCTCTCTCTCTCTCTCTCTCTCTCTCTCTCTCTCTCTCTCTCTCTCTCTCTCTCTCTCTCTCTCTCTCTCTCTCTCTCTCTCTCTCTCTCCGTCAAGACACGCACCAATTAATAGATAAACAAAACTGGACAAAGATACACAAACTCCATGCTACTACCTTTACATACACAAAGAATTAAATCAAATTTTTTTTTTAATAAACAACAACAATAGAGAAAACACTCCAATAGCATTCATGAAATTCGATTCACGATCGAGGGGAATTTTTCTCTGGAGTTAACATCAGTGCTGACTCTACTTCCCCCAGAAGTCTTTCAGTCTTTCAGATGAGACTAAAAACCAAGGCCCCATGTGCGAACACAGGCAGAACATCTTGCGCACACGTTAAATCCTGTTCTGCTTTTCGTAAGAGTAGGCCATTATGTGCCGGTGGGAACAGATGACATTGACAAAACTGCATACACACGGGGACTGGATGTAGAAAAGCAGATGATTGCTTATTCCATTATCCTTGATATAACAAAATAAATAAATAGAATAAATAAATGAATAAAACATTTCATTGCTCTGGCCCACTTTGAAAATCTGTGATGGAGTCAGTAGTAAGCTGATAACATTCTGCTGCAAAATGTTTTCTCTGATATGTCAACCCATGTTTTGTTTGTCACTAGTTTGACATGTGTGTCACATTTTCCAGGTAACCCTATACATCCTGGCATAACTAATCCAGGAGATGCTGACGAAGAAAACAAGTACAGAGACGGTCTCATTGGAAAGTGCCTCAAGCTCAAGAAACTGGACGGTAAAAAAACACGCCCGCAAAAAGACACATACCATGCTTTGCATGCACAGTTGCTCAGATATCTTTTCAATCAGAACAGATGCAGAATTGAATCAGACATTTACCAAACGTCATGTATACATGCAAACAAATGCAGTCATACAATAGTAATAATGGTTAATAATGTATGGTACTTATATAGTGCTGAGTCTTGTAAAGCATACAGATTGAAGCGCTTACATTCAGATCATTTACACGCATGCAACTGGAGAAGATTGAAATATGTTCAGAAAAAGTCAGGCATTCAACAGCTAGTTCATCTTGTTATTGTTGGGCATTTATTGTCAGCTATATTCAACTGTTGTCTGGAGACATACATTCCCTGCATTCACTGATATAGACTAAGAAACAAGTGCACCAAGCTTTTAGACTCTAGACACTGTCTCCTTCCCCCAGTCCCTAGATATAAAATATTCTCTAGGATATTAAGCTAGTCACAACAACAATAGTGTCCAACTACAGATGGTATATTGATTCATAAGAAGTTTCGCTAACTTCATTTGAATTATGGGGCAGGAAAGTTTTGAACATTAAACTCATGATTTGATGGCGTGGGTTCCTACCACCACACGGCAGTCATTTACCCCCACTTTTTGCTGCTCTCAGACGCTGGTACTTGAGCCCTGATGATCTAATCTTAGTTCACTCACTGATCGCATGGAAGGGTCCGGTCATATGAACGTGGCGTCCTTTTCACTGTTACAGTGGAGAAAAGTGACCACACAGGTTTTGTCTTCCAACTTTTCAGTGCTTTGTGATATATTTGCAGAATTCTTCAGCACTATATTAAGGTGTATTCGATGCAGTGTTCTCTTGTTGTTGTGAAGAAGTAAATTTGAATCAATATGTTCAATCTGCGTAGGAGTGATAACAAAAAAATAACAGCTGGATTGGATGTTTACGTCAGGTTGCTCTTCTTTGCTTAGTATTGAGAGTGGTAACTTTCACGCCAGTGACATAAATTGATGGCAATTTTCTTTCTGAATTCAGATAAATTTGAAATTGTCAAAGCCAGGATTGTAATCTTAATGTTTCATTTTTAAACTTCCTTCAATATTTTTGGAACTAGTCAACATGTTCATCACTTTTGATGGGTTTAAATCTGTGGAAAATCTTGTCAATTTTGCTTGTCTCGAGTTTTGATTGTTTGTTAAGAGTGCCTTATTGTGTCTGCGCGCATTTAACGTATGCCTCCGCCCTTCATGCCTGCGCTTTCTAATGACTAATGAAGCTTTGCCGTTCTTTACTTCGTCATCCCACCTCTTTGGCCTTCTGCCCAAACATGCGATGGTTTGAGACAGTGCTGGGGGGAGGGGGGAAAAAAGGGAGGGGTGTGGGGGTACAAAGATGGGGTGCGCTAACTTTGGCTGTGGATGACTGGTACGGGATAGGTGGGCTGTGGCAACTGAAAATTCATACATATATATGATTAGGTGAATGTGAGAAAAATGTTTATATGTGTGTAAATGATTATGATAAAGATGAAAAATCAATTTTGTTCTTTCTAATTTTATGGTTTATACTTTTTTTTTAAAATAGCGACTTCCCAACATGCACCAGATTTGTTCCCATCACATATGGCAGTATTTAGGTTTGCTACTAAAAGGCTAGATCCAATCGAATAAAGGGGATCAGCACTTCTGGTCTTGGAACAACAAAGTGGTGTCTGCTTTGTATGGCTATGTGCTTCTTTATATCAGTCTGTACTGCTGACCCCTCAAGCCATCCCACACATTGTATGATGTCAAAAGTGAGATTATAGGTATTGTAAGACTGACTTCTAAGTTGGGGTAGATAGTAGATATCAATGACCATGTGACATTACCATCTATCTAGCTATCTAGCTATCTAGCTATCTATCTATTCATTAGTCTGGCAACTGAGGGGGCACCCCTGAAGACTTGACAACCAGTTCCCTCCATTCCTCTCTCTGTTCTGCCTTTCTCAAAATTTGGTTGAGTTCTAGGCCTGTCCACTCGCTGATGTTGTCTTTCCATCTCTTCCTTAATCTGCCTCTTTTTCTGCCTCCTTGGACAGTGCCTTGCAGTATCATTTTTGCAAGTCCATTTGATCTTGGGACATGCCCGTACAGTTTAAGTTTATGGTTCTTGACAATTGATAGAAGGTTTTTTGTAGGGACCAATGGTTTGCTGTATTCTGTTATGCACTTCTTCGTTGCTTATATGGTCTCTGTAGGAGATTCCAAGGAGTCTCCAGAAGCATCTCATCTCCACCGCCTGTACTCTTCTCTCCAAATCAGCAGTCAGGGTCCACGATTCACAAGCATACAGGAATATAGATATGGCAAGGGAGTGCATTAGTCTGATCTTGAAGTTGAGTGAGATAGTTTTATCTTTCCAGATGGTGTTCAGTTTTGACAGTGCTGTTATGGTTGATGACATTACTGCAAACTTATTTTTCTCAGGATAACATTTGGCAGAGAGAGATAACCCTTCACATGAATTGTGTGTTTGTTGTATTGCCAGGTGTGCCCGTGGTGAGGCAGGAAGAGGAATAACAGTGGCAGAAAGTGCTGTTAACAATGTGCCAGAACTCTAATCCAAGAAAAATGTGCTGTTAACAATGTGCCAGAACTCTGATCCAAGAAAAATGTGTTGACTGTTGTTGCTCCCCTTACCTTTTCCTCATTTTCCTCACCCCCCCCCCCCCCCTCTTTTTTTTTCTTTTTGTTTTTGTTTGGTTGGGGGGGGGTTTGGCTGTTGTTTTGTTGTTGTTTGGGTTTGTTTTTCCTGCTAATGGTTTGTCCTGTGTGACGAAATGTTAAAAATTCAAAGGATTTTGATCCTTTTGAATCAGACAAAATGGCTGCTGTTCATTTTTTTTCTCTTATTTAATGTACTACAGATGCATGGGAAAATAATCTAAAAGATACATAAGCTCTATATGTTTTGATCATACTTGTAATACTTTGTAAACTTTTTTTTTTTTTTTACTATTTGAAGGTGATAATGCCATTATCTGTATTCTACACATTTCTCCTTGGGTCATTCATTTTTCACTTGTGAATGTCTCATCTTTAACTTTCACATTACCTTTGATAGTTATTGAATTGTATTTTTTTCTATATATATTCTTATTTTTCTCCCTGTTTCAGAATGTTTGACATACCTTTTCAGATATTTGTTTCCTCTTTGTATCTTTTGATTGTTGGATGTTCTTTCATTTGCTACCTTTGTAGTGCACATGTATTTTTTTTCTTTATTCAGTTGGTATGTTATGAGAATTTGCATGTGATTACTCAAGCTGGTAAGAGCGGATGACAAAAAATATATTTTAAAAGGCATACACACTGGTGTAGTGTTTAGACCTTATCCATGAGGTTGAAATGCAGCTACCTTAATGGTAGGTAAAAAAGTCACTTATGCAAAATCTCACCTCTGGAGAGCATCAGAGCTCTTGCCAAGGCATTAGTAGGGGAAAAACCCAGCAAGGTATCACAGGAATGAAACACTGAAAGTGTGTATTGACCACAGTCAATAGTTAATTTTCTTTCCCCAAATTTTTAGGTGATACAGAGTTTGGTTATTAGTCATTTAAAAATTGCTGTCAAAGTGAAAGCATTTTCTTTCATGATAATGTGCCATTTAGAATCACTACGCAATATGCAATTCTCAAATATTTTGATACATTGTATTCTTTCATGTGCTTTTGTAAACTGAAAAAAAGCTATAACCTTTTTTTCTTTTAAAGGAATGTATGCCATTACAGCGGGCGGGATAGCTAAGTGGTCAGAGCGCTTGCTTTCCCCCAGCCAAGTTAAGCAGCGTTGAGCTTGGTTACCAGTTGGAAGGGTGACTGTTTGTGCCCCTTGGCTTCAGTACAGTTCCCCCACTTCACCCAGCTGTAAATGGGTACCTGCCCTCTTAGGGTCAGGGAAGGTAAGGCAGTGAGGGAGAGGAGATGGGTGCTGCCCTCAATATGCTGGCCCCTAGAGAAGCTGAGGTCTCTGATGCCTCGCTCCCCTACTACCGCCTAGGTATGGGACACCTTTACCTTTTTACCTTTTATGCCATTACAAGTTTTTGTATTTTATGTATGTGGAGAAGATGGACGCAATGCTATCTTTGGAGGAACGCAGTTCTCAAAAACCAACATTGCAAAATGCCATATTTCAGTGTTAGCTTTGCATTATCTTTTTGTTCTTCTCTGTATTTGTCTGTCCTGACTGTCCCTCTCTTGGTCTCTGTATGTCAGTTCCTGTTCCTGTCACTCATCTTGGTCACCTATTGAGCTTTCCAGATAGTGTCTTTGAATTTAATGTTTTTGTGCTAATTTCTTCCAGTTCTTTTTCTTTTCTGGAGTTGCCTTTAGTTTTACAGTTTGTGAGGGTTTTTTTAAAAATCCTGATCAAGAAAAGTGGGTCACAGTATTAGACTTACCTTGAGATTATTTGTAGTACCAAATGCAAGTTTTGCTTTAAAGTTCAAGTTTTTCCTTTCCAATTAGCTTTCTTTTCTCTTAATATGACTTTTTTTTTCAATTTCGTGAAAATTGTTTTCATTTTGTATTTGTTTGTGTAGCTCTCACTTTGCTAAAAGGGGTGAGGAGGGGGGGGTGGGGTGGTTGGATCTATTTATAGGGATTTTACCGAATAATATTACCTTCTTGCCAGCAATATATATCAAAATATTTGGGTGTATTTTTTCAGCAATACCTATCAGACCCTTTTGTTCTGAGTGCCATTGATGTTGTATTTACAATGTATATACAAACTGGACACAGTAAGCAAAATAAGGAATAAACGTGAAACTGATTTTCCTGTTGTACAGTGTGTTTTGTGAAGTTTGAATGGTTGGCATGTGTGTTTTATTAACTTTGGAAAGCACTTGGGTTATGAAAATCTGTATCATGAAAACCAGCATGGTACCAGCTCATGAATTATCAAACAGAATGAGATGACCTTACTGGACCGTGCTATAGTCAGCCAAACTGGCTTGACAAGATACCTCATAATTATTGTTACCTGCTTGTTGTTTGTTGTTGCTGTTGTTGTATGTATGTTTGTCTGTTTGCCTGCTGGCTACCTTACTAATTGCTGTCCTGCTGTTCTGACACTCTTAATACCAATATCAACATCACACCCATATTTACACCTAGACTTGTCATGTCATAATCATCGTGACCAGCAAAAAGTCGAAAGAAAGCTTACCGATTCAAAGGCACAATGAAGGTACCAACCCAGAAGGACTCTGCACCGCTGCTGGGCTACTTTTGTAGTGTTCAGTGCTGCCTGGTCTAACCAACGTATACAGAACACCATCTACACAGCTCCCCTTACTGACGATGATGATGGCTTAATCATGGAACCAGGCTGAGTGAGGCATCTGCTCGGGATGGAGACTGCCAACATGTCCCTCCGGCAACTTTGCCCCTCACTATGAGGGCTGTGACATCAACACTCTAGAGGCACTGAAATCAATGGAAAATGAAACTGAGGTGTGTGGAAAATGATACTCAGGTCTAAAAAAAATACTTTAGTCTATGGAAAATGATGCCGAAGTATATGGAAATTGAAACTGAGGTCATCGTGAGACCAGAGCAGCCAGGGCCACAAAAATAGAGACAATTCTCTCTTTGTAGCATGATAGTCAATGGTTCTTCGTCTTCTTCATCACCAAACGTTCAGTCAACAACCATTGTGGTCAATCAATCAATCAACTCATCAATCAATCAATCAATCAAATTTTTATTTCCAGATGGTACATTGAGTAAGCATCAATTTGCTTTTTTCCATCAAGCCATCTTACCGATTTACAAGTGGTCTGTCATATGTGTAAAAGTGTGTTGCGCTGTTGTTAAGCATCAAACAAGTCAGACTCAGTTCATCTGACCTAGGGGCCAGAGAGAACCGTTATATTTTTAGTATTTCTGGGGGGGAAATGCAGAAGAAGGGACCAAGCAGGCAGAAAACAGTCAAGAAGGGTGCGACAGGAAGAAAAGGAACAAGGCAGAAACAAATAGCTGAATAGAAAAGAGGGGATTCCTAGCACAGAACTTCCAGAAAGTGGGGCTGCTATTTATACTGGCAGACCCTCGGGCCCCATCAGATGGTGGTGAGATGGATAAAGTCAAATAAAAATGCAAGAAAAGTGCACCAAATTTGAGACTGCCTGGCAGTGCTGTGCACTACACTTTTTAAATAGCATCTACTGGCGTCAGACTGGGCCTGAGATAAACAGAATCCTGCAGTGTTGCTCCTGTAATTTGAACGGCCCCTCTCAAAAATTCACCCATACAGTGAATGATGCTTGACGGAGGCTATAGGCCTAGCCGAGTGGTTAGGTCTGTTTGACTTCCATCCCATGGGTCTGGATTCGAATTTGGTGGTGGCATCTGGTGAATTAAGGGGAAGGATTTTTACAATCTCCCCAGGTCAACTTCAAGCGCAGACCTGCCTGTGCTTTATTGATTCCATATATATTTTAATATATATATATATATATATATATACATAATATAATATATTTATAATATCTAATTATACACATGCAGAAGATCAAATATGCATTTTAAACGATCCCGTAATTTATGTCAGCATGCAGTTTAAGTTCAGAAAGTCAAGCACCCAGCATTGGCAGTCATGCACAAAAACAAAGCTATCAGAAGTCAGATGTGTCAGCTGAGGCCAGGTGGCAGACCTGCAAAATAACAAGCACAGGAGAAATCCATGTAGTATGCTTTCCTCACGGTAAGAGAAGAGAAGAATAGGAGAGAGAGGAGAAGAGAAGAGAGAGAGAGAAGAGAGAGAAGAAGAGAGAAAGAAAGAGAGGGGAGAACAGAACAGAACAGAACAAATGATGCTCAACAGTGTATTCCATGTCTTCCCAACAAGTCCATAGCAGATACACTCTAGGTAGGGAGCTGATCGAAGTAAAAGCAAACAACCCCTCACAAGCAACAAACAACAAACAAACAAAAAAACCCCAAGCAAACCAACAAAAACAAAACAAAAAACAAACCCTCTACGACTCTTACGGGACTGGAACCTGTCATCTTTCAACCACGATACCAACCCACCAACCACCTCACCAGAGTGGCTAGTGTATTTGCATAATGTGATTTGGTCTACTGGATGTTTACACACATGTAAACCATTATCTTGTGACTTTTTTTTTGGAGGGGGGGGGGTATCGTTGCTCAGTGTGAGCTACCATGGTCACCAATGGTAAGATTGCTTTTTGCCAAATATTATGCAACCATTTTTGTCTACCATTTTATTTCTTTCATACCACTTTATGTCAGCAGATTTCTCTGCGTGAAATTCCGGCTGCTCTCCCCGGGGAGAGCGCGTCGACACGAGAGTGCAGTGCCACCCATTATTTTTTTTCCTTTTCTTATCTGCAACTGTATTTTTATTTCCTTTATTAGAGTGGCTTTTTGCTACAGAAATTTTCCAGGGACAACCCTCTTGTTGCCGTGGGTTCTTTTACGTGCGCTAGATAATGATGTGTAACACACAGGACCTCGGTTTATCATCTCATTCGAAAGACTAGCACCCAGACCACCGCTCATGGTCTAATGAATTGGGGGGGGGGGGGGGGGAGATTTTGGGCCCAAACGGGATTACCATTAAAGGTAGCCGCATCCAGACTTCAGGAATGATGTGTAGACACAACACCAGTGTGAATGCATTTTGGTATTTGTCATCCCTTCTTACTAGCATGGATGGCCTGGCCCATTTCTTCTGAAAGGCAGATGGGGTTTTAACACGTGGGCAAAATGTTCTGTGTGCGTTTGAACACAGGACTTCGGGATTTGGTCTCATACTCAGGCCTTTTTCGGGAGAGTGAAGTCGGTACTGATGTTAACGCCAAGAGAAAAAAAAAAAAGGTGGCTTGAACACGGGCTTGATCCTGGGCCGCCATTTTTTATTACAAGTGCTGTGTTCTAACTGCTAGGCTATCCACCTCCCCTCTTCTCCCCATGAGACTTTTAACAAGTACATGTTTTGTCCTGTGCACATTCTTTCAAATTCCAAGTTCTAATATCTTGTTAACTCAGAGACAGAGGAATTCACGCAGGCTATGAGCCACACATAAAAACAGTAAACATGTAAATATAATATCACGAAAAATACCACAACATTGTATTCAAACATCAGCTCACACCCATCACAATATAAAAAAAAGTACCCACAAGTCAGCAATACCTCAGCCAGTCAGAAACTTACCCTGATACATTCTCAAACACTCCTGTGCATATCAGTATGCCCATGGTTCCACACACTCACACACAGCTCGTAGACACAGTAGTCCTGCGGACCGTGGGGGCACCACTGAAGATTTTGCAACCAGCTTCTTTCACTCCCCACTGTCCTCCGCCCGATCAGGGCGAAGGACAATATACCAATAGGTTAAACACACACACACACACACCACACACACACACACACACACACACACACACACACACACACACACACCACACACACACACACACACACACAACAACAAAACAAAACAAAACAAAACAAAAACCCAAACCCAACAACCCCCCAAAACAACAACAACAACAACAACAACAACAAACAAAAACAAACAAAACCCAAGCAAACCGAGAAAAAGAAAAAAAAGAGAAGAACAAAGAGAGGAAAAGGAGGAGAAAGACCGTCAAGGTGTAGTATGCATTATATACATCTACACGAAAAACTCTCAAAATAATGAAAACAAAACATAATCCAATACGTTACCATACGTTACCAAATAATGAGAAAAAAGCACAATCTAACACATTTCCAAATATTTCCAAACTTTTGAAAGAGTGTAATGTATCCATATCCATGCACATCTACATAGAGTATTGCTTAATTCAGCCGCCGTAACTTGCATACCTCTACATCACCAAACACTGGTAAACTTGAACATGCATATGCATAAATCAACAATGATAATTTCAGGTAAATCTGGGATATACAAATCTTTTGTAGGCTTTGATTATTTCATCAAGGAAAGATTTTATAGATATTGTGACCATTGCTTGAAAGGAATATTCATGATGCACATGTGGTAGTTGTATTGCTGTGTTAGCATATTAATGAGTACATTTGAGGTGGGTATAGATGGCTTTCTTGATTTCTTCTTTTTCTTTGTGGTATTTTCACGTGTGTTGACAGCATATTCAAGTAGAGGTTTCCTGAGTAAGTGAGGCTTGATTTAAAGAGGTCAGTTCTAGATTCTAGGGATTGGTAGTTGAATTTTGGAAGGATCTCGAGAGATCATATGAAATTTAGATTGGAGGACTTGTGGAGTGTGTTCTGTCATAATTTTATGCATGAATGTTCCTTCATTTAGGACGAGTATAATCTTGTACTGGAAGAACCTCAATATCCTGAAAGAATGTGATTGTTAACAAACTGCATTCTGTCACTTCCTGTCTTGAGATTAAGTGAATGAGAGAGAGAGAGAGTAAAACCATCATTTTCATTTCTGATACTTCTCTGTTCGCTTTAATCAATACAACAATTATCTCTTGTTCACAAAGCAAGGTTTTTAATATTTTGACTGAGGATCATAATCTACATACGAACACAAAGTACTTTCTTGTTGTCGCCAATTTTGCTCCGTTTTTCTTATCCAGTAAAGCCATCATACACAAATCAACAAGGCTTTGGAATGAACGGATTAACGGACTAGAAACTTTGCATGCTCATTCTACTTAGACATTACCTAATGTCTATGTTTACGCAGCTTTGTGAATGTAACGGTCTTTGTGTTGTGGCTGATAATTTTTCAAACACAACTAGTGAACTGGGGCTCAAAATAAAGGGTTAAAATTGATGGAGAATTGAATATCGAAGACACAACCTTGTGAAAAGTACGATTGTGTTTCATAAATCGGCTGCAGAAACGCTACGTGTTTTCGATCATCGTTGATATGGGGTAGTGGTTGGTTGGTGGTACAGTCCTTAAAAGGGTTAACTCTGCTGGAACTTTAGTACAATCAAACCAGTCCAATGTTAGGGTTTTGAAGCTGTTTTTTTACTTTGAATTTTTCGTTCGTTGACCGTCTTGAATTGTTTTCATGCCAAGCAGAAGTTAAAAAGTCTATCATATAATTTCTTTTTATCATTTGTGGGCGATGCCTTACAATTTTCTTCCGGGCTACCGACTAACCATATTCTTAGCATGATTTTCGACCGAAAACAGCTGACATTACAATATTTGTGTAAAAAGGTATTTCGGAAAACCTGTTCTCAGTTGTGCCCCTTCCTTTGGATCGCGTTTGTCGCTTAGTTACCAACCAGCCTACAACGATGGTGAGTGAGGAGTCGATTTATTATTGTTATTATTATCTTGATCACTTTTGCTGTTGATTGAATGCTACTATAAGCCAAGCAGTTTCTCCTGGTTAAAAACATTCGCCGAAGTTACTCGATTTGTCAAGATTGCAGTCACCAGAGTGACTTGAATAAAAAAGAAAGTCTCGCCTAGGCTGGTCAGCCGCCATTATCAGTTGAGGTATAATCAGGATGTGCCAACATGCCTACCTGTTGCATTGATTACCTGATATCATTAAAGAATAGCTTACATGTAGGATAAATTAATATAGTTCACACAATCCTGAAAGAATATGATTGTTAACGAGCTGTATTGAGTATGCCTGGCTTGAGATTAAGTGAATGATACAACCAGTGCTTGCAAACATGTGCCCCCCCCCCCCCCCCCCTCTCTGTCTTTCTTGTTTGTTTGTTTGCTTACCGTTAGGAATATTAAACACTTAATTTAACAGAAAGTTTCAAACAGAAATATAAAACTTATGTGGTAGATGTATTCATAGCATCAAACAGTTGTAAACTGTAAACAGTTGTAAACTATGCCCTCTTTAAAAAACAACATGCTGTAAACTTCAGTAAAGGTTTACATTTTCAACCATTTTATATTTATGCTTTTTTTTCAAGTGTCAGCTACTCTGAGATTCAAAGTGCAAAAGAGGCACACAATAGCTGTTTGTATGTAATGGCAGTCAGAACCAGAGTTACTTGCAGCGTGGTGGATGCTATAGTCAAGCGGTTAAGACCATTTAGCTTCAGTCCAAGGAGTACATGAATTTTCAGGTTTGAATCTAAACAGCATCTAATGAATTAAGAGTAGGAATTTATATGATCTCCCAGGTCAACTTTAAGTTCAGACCTGCCAGTCCCTTAAATTCCTTTGAGTATACAAATGAAGAAGATCAAATTTTCTTGTCAAAGATCCTGCATTTTATGTCAGTGTCTTGTGCATTACAGGAACACAAGTGTTTCTAGCATACACTCCCAAAGTCAGAATATGGCTACTTTTATGGACTCATACGCAAGATCTCAACATTGGTGAACCTTGCAGCTCTAGCTGAGGAATTTACCCCCCCCCCCCCCCCCCCCCAAATAAACTTGTAACATGACTATTTGTGACTGAGCCAGTGATGAACCAGCCAGGGTATGAGCATGCCTGCTTTATTTCCACTATCAGAATAGGACCCAGAGAATGAGTGTGATCTGTGTGTAATGACTGTAACTGGCTCCCTCGAAAAGTGGAGAGTGAGAGTTGGGGCAGTTCTTTGTACTCTTGAATGTGTTCAGAGTACATACACATAATATACTAAGAAATGATAACCAGGAACCTAGGTTGATAGTTTGCTTCAAAATTGAAATAAACTATAAGTATCTGTTGTAGTTGTAGCTTGCAAACATCACTTTTCTGATATGTGTTTATTTAAATCATTCAACATAAGAAGGAAGGTGGCAGGATGGTTACGATGTTCACCTGCCTAACAAGTAAACTGTGAGGTCCTGGGTTCAATTCCCAGCCTTGTCTTTTCTTCTCAGTGTGATGAAAAAATTCAACTGAATGTCAGAGTGTTTTGGGTGAGATTATAAACCAAAGTTCCATGTGTGAATGCATGAAGAACATCTTGTGAATGTGTTAAAAACCTATTCCGCCTTTGGGAGGAGAAGGCCATTTTATGCTGGTAGGAACAAATGATAAAATTATCATAAAAATGCATGCACACAGGTGTTGTGTTTAGACACCATCCCCGAAGTCAGAATGTGGTTACATAAAAATGTGGAGGGTGAAAGAAAACTGGTTGTATATAAAAAAAATCTCACTATTGGTGAACTTGGGGGAGAGGGGAGGGAGAAGTAAAATTAAACAAATCATGATAATGATTTCAGTATAAGCTATTATGTAAATTTAGTCTCTTAAAAAAAATTATGTTTAATTTCACATTTTCTTTCAGTCGAAGGGTACTACAATCAAAGAGGGTTTGGCCAAGTTTGTAAGTCATTCATGTTTTTCCCTTTCTGCATGGGTTTTCGTCCCACTGTCTAAATCTCTGCGTGCCCTCACTCTTTATCAATATGGCATGGTTTTTCTAAAACCTTTTCTTTTTTGTAGATATGATCTTTGACATTCAGAGTGTACTGGGTATGGGTTGTTGAACCTCTCCCTGTCAGTTTCTGTGTGGCAAACATTTCCCTGATCTGTCCACAACTTCTTGTTTTGCTAGAATGGGTTTAGCATATGTTTTCCCCCCATATTTCTAGTGATAACTAGTGCTAGCAATGGTCCAGTTATTTTTGTCCTGTTTTCTGAATGTAGTAGTATCCATTATATTGCTATTATCTCGCATCTGAGAGTGTCTGCTTTCAAATTTTTAATAGTTTTGATTGTGAGCATGCACAATTCAAATGTAAAATGTGCAATGCATTGTTTAGCTGCATGCGTGCGTGCGTGCGTGCGTGCGTGTGTGTGTGAGCATTGTTGGACTCCATTACAGTTAATATCTGCAACATTGATTTAAAGAAAATGAGTCTTCATTACAGCTGCATCAGCTTTATTGATAGAATATCTCATGCATATGCAATTTTTTGCAGGCAGGTATGTATATCATCTATTACATTCAGCTATGTTTGTAGGCACACACACTCACACATCACACACACACACACACACACACACACACACACACACACACACACACACACACACACACACACACACACTGTTCTGTTGATGAAATTTAATGGCAGAGCAAGGATGCATTTAAGTTGAAATTTCAGAAGGTAGGCTGTTTGATTGAAGGGTCCCCAGTACTTTGTGCTAGATTGCTAGTTTAGGGGCACAGGCATTTGGAGCAGATTTGATTTTTGTACCCTGTAATACTCTGAAAGATTCTTCTTCTTCTTCTTTGTCTCATTATTTTCATCTTTATTTCATAAAAGATAATAAACACTATTATTAATCTTTCCTTTTTGGTTTGTTTTCAGTTTGGATTTTTGGTTTGTTATGCATTAGGTAATCTTACCCCTCACCCCCCTTTTACCCTATGTAATGACTCTATATTTACCCAATTGTTATTCCTGGTTGAAAGGTCTCACTTTTGCTCTGCCTTCCATTTCTCTTTTAATATAATATAATTGTTACCTGTTTTTACAAAAGGAGTCTGAAGGCTTAAACAGGTCAAATTGAGTTGTTACATTTTCTGAAATCTACAATCGTTACCTTATTTTTTTGTATGATTCATTGTTCTACCTTTAAAAATTGACAAAGTTATGGGTGTTTGAAATGGATGACACAGGGGTTTCACATTCTGAGAAAATCACGTTCAAAGTTTTTGCACTATAGCTAATACCTTAGAAGGCTGATAAAAGTGCTTTAAAAACACATAAAAAAATAAAATCTAACTTTTTCAAGTACATAGTTAGAAAATTAAATAGCCCACAGATTCTATTTTTGATGAAAGTCAAAATTGACGAAGCGGACCCTATCTTCCCTTTTTTTGGGCCCATCTCCTTTTCACCACCTGCAAGTGAAGACTCATTCTGTAAAAACAGGTTAAAATGTGTTCTTAACTGATCGATCATATTTTCTCTTTTCCCTCCATTTCTGTCTTTAATATGTAATTGTTGTTTTTGACTGATCTACTTTGTTGTTTTTGATTGTTGTGTGGACGGTGGTGATTGATAATGATGATCTCATGTGACAGGTGTGTGTCTAAACCTTGCAGGTGTGGTGTGAACTGTGCACTTCCTTTAACCACCTAGACAGTGTAGCCATGGTCCAGTGCCGTGTGCTGGTATTCCCATCAAGGTTATTTCTATGAATGCTCTTTTTGGTTTTAGTTTTTACTTGGATTTCATGAATGTTATTGGAGTGTTTTATCTATTGTTGTTGTTGTGTTTTTTAAAATAAACTGATTTAATTCTTTGTGTGTGTAAAGGTAATAGTATGGAGTTTGTGTATGTTTGTCCGGTTTTGTTTATCCATTGATTGGTATGTGTCTTGACAGAGAGAGAGAGAGAGAGAGAGAGAGAGAGAGAGAGAGAGAGAGAGAGAGAGAGAGAGAGAGAGAGAGGAGAGTGGGATGTGCATGTGCATGTACATGCATGTGCATTCATGGGTGCTTGCTGTGTTCAAGTGGCATGTGTGATTTGGTGTGTGTATGTGCATGCATTTCAAGTATTGATCAGCATATGCGTTCAAAGCTTTACAAGGTTATATGCCATTACTTTATTACTATAGCTGCTTTTCATTTTCCCTGTGTTCTGCCACAAGGAATTGTTTAAAGCAAATACATGCTTAAACCAGAACGCATCTATCTTTTTCTGTCACATAATCAAGTGTAACCACTTTCCTTTCTTCTCTAGAATATTTGATAAGTGTTTAATTTCTGATAAGTGATTTTTACAACAAAGGCAATCTGAGAAGAATTGGAATTTCACATGCAGATAATTACTTAAGCTATAATTAGTAATTGCGGCTTTCATTGATATATTTACAAACAGATATAGATTTTTTCAAAATTAAGCTTTTTATTTGTGTTTTTTTGATTTAAATGTATTGCTTACTGTGGTATAATTAAATTGATGAGTGAAGAAAAAAGCATAAAAAATAATTAAAAACTCTGTGATGAAAACTGCCGAGCACAACAGGATTAGCTAATTTTTCTAATTTCGTTAGGATAATGTGGAGACCAAGGCACTTCCTATGTGCATTATTTTACATCCTAGTTACCTGTGTGAAGTGCGGATTTTTTTGGTAAATTTTTTTGTCCATCTGTTCCCACTGGCACACAATGGCATACTCTTTCGAAAAGTGGAACAGGTTTTAACATGTGCACAAAATGTTCTGCATGGTTTGCACACAGGGCCTCGGTTTATAGTCTCTTCTGAAAGACTTTTAGGGGAGTGGAGTTGGCACTGATGTTAACTCCAGGGAAAATATCCCATTGAACAGAATTCAGTGGTCAGAGCACTTGCTTTCCCCCAGCCAGTGTTAAGCAGTATCAAGCATGGTTACCAAGTGGATGGGTGACAGTTTGAGCACCTTTGCTTCAGTACAGCCCCCCAGTTCACCAGGTGTCAATCAGTACCTGCCCTCTTTAGGGTCATGGAAGGTAAAACAGCGAGGGAGAGGAGATGGGCGCCACCCTCAATACAGTGGTCCATGAAAAAACTTAGATCTCTGACACCTCGATCCCCTATGACCACATAGGTTATGGGACACCTTAACGTTTTAACCTTTATGATGAAAACAGAGAAGGAAACAGTTGTAATGGAGGGGAAAGTTTGAAGCGTCATAAAAAAGTTATATCATGCTTTTGGTGCCCATTTTCCTGTGGGAAAAACCTTTATGGTAAAAGGATTTATAAATGATAAGTTTGCTGTTTGACTTTTGTTTTGTTTTTTGTTTTTAAAGCTGGCTCTGCTTGTAGAAGCGCGTGTGTGTGTTGGCTAGTTTATTATATAGTCATTAGAAAATGGTGTGATATCTAAACTTCATGGTCACTATCAGCATTACACAGTTGGGTAAGAACACATTGCAGACAGTAACAGCTGCAACAAGAGCAATAATGGTGATAATAGGGATATGATAGTGAGGATAATGTGTTAACAATGATAATGTTAACAACAATGATAATGACAACAACAAAAACAACTAGAACAATGATTATTATGGTGATGATGCTGATGACAACAACAGTGACCAAAACAACAACAGTAACAATCACAAGATGGTGATGATGATAAGAGAACAACAACAACAACAACAACAACGGTGATGATGATGATGATGATGATGATGATGATGATGATGATGATGATGATGATGGTAGTAACAATAATGATGCTATTAGTAAAGAAGCCCTATATCCAAGCTTACAAGTTGCACAGAAGATAGCTTCCTAATAGTGAGGAAGATGGGGAGGAAGGGAAGGAAGAGGTAGGGGAAGGGGGAAGGGGGGGGAGGTGTGGAGGGGGAGGGAAGGAAGGAGGGAGACAACTGTTCCAGCTGTTGAGAAAGATTCTAAAGCTGATTCTGGAATGTCCCTCTTTGTCTGTTTGTGTTTATTAAAAAAAAAAGTTTGTTTCTTTGTTTTTAAAAACAATTGTTTGTTTGGTGGTTTGTTTTTGTTGAGAGGGGTGATGGTGGTGTTTTAACATTTTTTTGTGTCCATATTTTATCCTGTCATGAAAGTGGAGAAATAATGTATCTGGTGTTAAAAAATGTGCATGTATGTGTGTGCATGTGCATGTGTGCATGCACATGCACTTGACAACAGGAGGAGAAGGAGGGGAAGAAGGCCAGTGAATGTAAGGAGGTGAAGCTGTTTGCACAGATACCCCCCATCGAAAAGATGGACGCATCTCTTTCCACGCTGGCTTGCTGCGAGTAAGTCGTCTTTTGTGTGTGTGTGTGTGTGTGTAGTTTGTGTAGTGTATGAAGTTGTGTGTGTGTGTGTGTGTGTGTGTGTGTGTGTGTGTGTGTGTGTGTGTGTGTGTGTGTGTGTGTGTTTTCTTCTTTTGGTGTGTGTGTGTGCGTGCGTGCATGTGTGCATGCATGCATGTGTGTATGTGTGTGGTGGGGGTGGTGTGATGTTGTTTGTGTATTTGTGGTGGGTGGGTGTCATTAGTGTGTGTGTATGTGTAACTCTATTTGATAAGATATATATACTTATATTTATACACATATATATATATATATATATATATATATATATATATATATATATATATATATATATATATATATAATATATATATATCGTAGAGGTACCCATGTAGAGTATTGTTTCCACTAGTGGTAGTATCAGTACCAACTCTATTCTACTGAAAGTCCTCCAAATGCAGCTTTAAGCCGAGGACCTGTTTGCAAACACATGCAGAATATCTTGCTCACATGTTTTAATTGGTTTTGCCTTTTAGAAGAGTAGGCTGTTGCATACTGATAGGAACAGATGACAAAAACAAATCAAAACAAGAACAACAAGAACACAATTTTTGCGCACTGGTGGGCAAAAATGGCCAGGTATGTAAAATCTGATCATTGGTGAACCTGGAGCTCTTGCCATTGAAAAGAATACAGAAAGAAAAGGAAGAGAGATCACAGTGTAGCTTATGTATGAGTGGTGGGCTACTATCAGCAGATAAGAAAGTACAGAAGACTGAAAAAGACTTAGTCAGCAATACAACTAGTTAAGAAACAAGTGTGATGTCTGTAAAAAAATATATATAACTACAGGGTATACAAAAAATATTGTGCATGTTTTTTGAAACATTTCTTTAAAAAAAAAAGAAACAGAAAGAAATTGGGATAGGCAGTATTAGAAAGTTTTCTGATTTAACTTGAGTTTAATACATTTCTACCTCTGTGTTTGTGATTGATATAACTGTGGCAATATGTCTGATGCTTTTTTTATATGCTGTGGAAAGATAAGTCCCACAGTATGTATTTTTATAATTGTATTTTGTGTATTTTTTTCAGAAAGCTGAGCTTATCTACCAACTGCATTGAAAAGATCGCAAACCTGAACGGTCTCAGTAAGTTTTTTATTTTCATTATATCACAGATTTGAGACAACTGAGTCTTTATTTTTCTATTTATTTGTGGAAGTTTTTTTTTTAATTGAATGAAAAAAAAAGGTCAATTACCTGTGCAAAATCACATTATTGGTGAACTTCAGAGCTCTAACCAAGGGGAAAAACCCTTACATAAACCCAAACAAGCAAATACAGAAACCTCTAATCTTGAAAGGTTTGTGCCAGTGTATCTCCAATGTTTTAATGAAATAGCAGCTGTTTGCATGGGCCTTGAATTGTTAAGAGATTTTTTTGTGTGTTTTTTTAAATGATTAATAATAATAATAATAATAATAATAATAATAATAATAATAATAGATAATAAATGGAATTTATATAGCGCTATATCTTGCAAAAACAAATCAAAGCGCTTGCATTCAACCAATTTTTGCGCATGCAGCCAACAACAATTTAGATTTTTAACAAAGTCAATGTACACACACACACACACACACACACACACACACACACACACACACACACACACACACACACACACACAACACTAACACACACACACACACACACACACACACACACACACACACACACACGCACACACAAAATAGAAGACGAATTTCATTTACTCGATGAATGTGTCTTATATGATGAACTTAGAAACAATTTGTTACTAAAGATTAAAACAAGAGACAAAGAAGGTAAGCAATGTATAGATAAGTTAAGCAACATAATCACAGTTGATATCTATCAAGCAGATATCATTAGATATGTGAATGAATGTATGGAGAAACGAGACAAAGAAAAGTAGAATGCAACATGTTTTTAGTGGACATCATTTAGGCAGAAAGATAATCAAAACTGATGTTTGTTTTGTTGTGTCAAATAGGTCTGCATGACTTAAATGGCAATAAATATTCTGAATCTGAATCTGAATCACACACACACACACACACACACACACACACACACACACACACACACACACACACACACACACACACACACACACACACACACACATTAGAACAAATGCTGTATGAGTCATCTTTTCTGTTTTTTTTTTTTTTTTAAAGTTAATTTTTCAGATTTCCTGTTTTTTGCTATTTCCAGAACATTTGAAAATACTGTCACTTGGAAGAAACAACATCAAGAGTTTTACTGGCTTGGTAAGCTGTGTGTGTGTGTGTGTGTGTGTGTGTGTGTGTGTGTGTGTGTGTGTGTGTGTGTGTGTGTGTGTGTGTGCATGCGCAATTGTGTGCGTGCATGTGTGTGTGCGTGAATGCATGCGCATGTGTGTGTCGGGGTTCATGCATGTGTACATGTGTGTGATTGTGTGAGTGTGTGCGTGTGTGTGCATGAATGTGTGCATGTGTGCGTACATGCATGCATGCGTGCATGCATACATGCGTGTGTGTTTACCTGTATGTGCGGGCATGTGTGCAATTGTGGTGCTGAGGAATGGATCCCCCCTCCCCCCCTTCCTCATCCCACCTCCCCGTTCTCTGTAATTGTGAAGGACTTTGTTTTCCCTTTTCCAGGAAGCTGTGGGGGAGACACTGGAAGAGCTGTGGATTTCCTACAACCTCATTGAGAAACTGAAAGGCTTGAACGTCCTCAAAAAACTGAAGGTAGGAACGGTTTCAGACAGGGATTTAAGAAGGAGGGTGGCAGGATGGTTAAGACGTTTGTCAGCCAACAAGTAAACTGTAAGGTTCTGGGTTCGATTCCCAGCCTCGCTCTTTCTTCCCAGTTTGACCACAAAAAAAAATCAAACTGAATGTCAAAGTCCTTTGTACAAACTTATAGAGAGGGGCTGTGTGTGTGAATGCATGCAGAACATCTTGCGCACACAGTAAAAACTCATTCTGCTCTTCAGAAAAGTAGGCCATTTTGTGCCAGTAGGAACAGATGACAGAAAAAAAGAAACTGCATGCACACACGTTTCATGTTTAGACACTATCCTTGAAGTTGCAATGTGGTCACCTAAATGGCAGGGTGGGTGAAGGTTGGTGGGGGAATGGTCGCATATCCAAAAGTATCTCACCATTGTGTCTGTCTGTCCCGAGCCTAAGGCTCATCAGGCCTGTGCTTATCCCGGTTTCTGTGGCGTTAAGCGACTGAGAGTCATAGACTCTAGCCAAGGAACAAATAAAAAGGACATGCAATTGTTGGGCAGGGTAGCCTAATGGTTAGAGCATTGAGCTCCTGATCTGATGGCCTTAGTTCAAGCCACCACCAAGGTGCCTGTTTGAGATGATTTTTCCCATAGTGTTAAAATCAGTACAGACTCCACTCCCACAAACATTCCTGGGATGAGACTTTAAACCAAGGTCTTGTGTGCGAACATGCAGAGAACATCTTGTACTCATGTTAAAAGCCTGTCAGGCTTTTTGGAAGAGTATCCCTCTTTTTGGCCTTTGCGTGCCGGTAGAGACAGATGACCAAACTTAGAGTATGCATGGTTATCAGTGTCATGTTCAGACTCCATACCTGAAGGCAGAATGTGGCAACCTGAGTTAGTAGTAGTAGTAGTAGTAGTAGTAGTATAGTAGTAGTAGTAGTAGTAGTAGTAGTAGTAGCAGTAGTTGGTAGTAGTAGTAGCAGCAGCAGCAACAGTAACAGTAGTAGCAGCAGCAGTCTCATTGTAACTAATGATATGATTATTTATTTATATGCTGTTTCAGATCCTCTACATGTGCAACAACAATGTGAAGGACCATGCTGAGTTCTTGAAACTGGTAAGTCAGAGACGAAAGACGAAAGACAAGCATTTAATCCAATCCAATCTTGTTGAAATATATTTGATCAGAGCAATGCATGTTTTTAAACACTTGAAAAAAATGTGATGATAAAGTAACAGCTATTGCAGCGCAGCAGCAGCAGCAGCAGCACACAGTAGCAGCAGCAGCTGCAGAAGCAGCAGCAGCAGCAGCAGAAATCCCAACATTAAGAAAGGCAGTATTGACTTTCTGCTTGTTTTTTTAATTTTTTAAACAACTTGTCTGCTGATAACATAGAATGAATGGGGATGAGAATCATTGAGAGTTAGGAGCAGTGCTGGAAATTTGCTGGTGTGTGTTTTTTTAATTTTACTTATTTTATTTATCATTTATTTTATTATTTTATATCGAGGATAATGTGTGTGTGTGTGTGTGTGTGTGCATGTGCGTGCATGCGTGCGTCAGTGTGTGCATGTGTGTTGATTGACCTTTCATTTGCCTGTCAGATGATATTCTTTTTCCAATGATAATATTTTTCTGTTTGTTTTTTCCCTACAGGGTGAACTGCCATGCCTGATTGAACTGGTTTTTGTGGGTAAGTTTGAAATTGTATCTGATCATCTGACATTTTAGTGTGTGTGTGTTTGTTTATCTGTACTGCCCCCATTTTGTCTTTTTACTTGTTATCTCTTCTTCTTTTATGTGTGTTTTGCTTTGCTTATCTTGCTCTTGTGATCCTGCATCACACTTCTCTTCAGTTTCATTTAGTTGTTAGATGGACACTATATCTGAGGGTTATTACCGCTCAAACAAGTCAGGCCCAGCTCATCCTACTTCGACGTGGGAAAAAACTGTTATCTCTTAAGCCTTTCTGGAAAAGAAAATCAGAAGAATGGACCTAGAAAGCAGAACATTGACAAGAAGGAAGTGACAGGAAGAAAAAGGACAAGGCAGACACAAAGAGAGGGATAGAAAAGAGGGAATTGCTTGCACAGAATTTCCAGAAGGTGGGGGATGCTGTTCATACTGACAGGCCCCTGGCATCCCTTCAGAGGGAAGGAGAACTTAAAACCTTCAGCTTTTGGAAAGAAAACATTCAATGCTGTACTGTGACATACTTTCTTAAGGGAGCACAGTCCAAACTTTTTGGCAGAGAAATATTTTGTAATATTGAAAAAAAAACCCCAAACCCCCACCAACAACAAAAACTGCAAGCCACGAAATTGTACCAACAACAAAAACTGCAAGCCACGAAATTGTAGGAACATAGGCCTACAATTTCATGGCTTGCAGTTTTTGTTGTTGTTGGGGTTTTTTTTTGTTTGTTTTTTTCAGATTAGCAGATGTGAGATCATTTTGTTTGCAGGTAACCCCTTGGAGGAAAACTGGCCTGAGAACTTGACGCCTTACAGAGATGATGCCCTCAAGAACTTCCGCAAGCTCAAGAAACTGGATGGTGATTACTTTATGGGCATAATATAGAAACCAACAACAGCCTTTCTTATTATGCTGACACAAGAATGCATGGGATTACAAACACATATGCATGCATGCAGGCACACACGCATGCATGCACACATGCATGCACACACACACGCACGCATGCATGCATATACACACACACATGCATGCATGCTCACATGTGCGCGCGCACACACACACAACACACACACTTTTTAATCCTGGAGTTAATATCAGTGCCGGTTCCAACCCCCACCCCCACCCTTCCCAGTGTTCTTTAGATGAGCGTTTGATGGGTTATAGAAGTACAAACATGCCCAGCATGCATTCTGTATAAATACAATGAGCTGCTTTGAATTGGTAATGCCTCACTGAGGCCAGCAGTGGGCAGACCTCCTGCAGAGCTACAAGCACAGGTCAAGACCAGGGGCAATAGTTCCTCACCCAGTAATGGAACACAGAAAAGAGGGAGAAGAAAAGATTCACTTTTCTCTTCTTCTTTTTTCAGTTATGCTATCCCCAAAGTGTGAATGGGGCTAGCTTCATGGTGGGGTGAAAATGGTCTCATATGCAAAATTTTCCTTATTGGTAAACATCTGAGTTCTAGTCAATGATCACCCCAAAAAAAGAAGACAAATTTGTGCCAATTTGTTGTTGTAACCAGACCTGTTTGTGTGTCATCACTGTTGTTGTAACCAAACCTGTTTGTGTGTCATCACTGTTGTTGTAACCAAACCTGTTTGTGTGTCATCATTGTTGTTGTAACCAAACCTGTTTGTGTGTCATCATTGTTGTTGTAACCAGACCTGTTTGTGTGTCATCACTGTTGTTGTAACCAAACCTGTTTGTGTGACATCATTGTTGTTGTAACCAAACCTGTTTGTGTGTCACCATTGTTGTTGTAACCAAACCTGTTTGTGTGTCATCATTGTTGTAACCAGACCTGTTTGTGTGTCATCATTGTTGTTGTAACCAGACCTGCTTGTGTGTCATCATTGTTGTTGTATTATTGTAACCAGACCTGTTTGTGTGTCATTATTGTTGTCATAACCAGACCTGTTTGTGTGTCATCATTGTTGTTGTAACCAAACCTGTTTGTGTGTCATCATTGTTGTTGTAACCAGACCTGTTTGTGTGACATTGTTGTTGTAACCAAACCTGTTTGTGTGTCATCAGGCATTCCTCTGGTCAGAGAAGAGGAGGAGTAAAGCAGACGACAGCGTGTCCACTTCTGAGTGGGAGGTCACACAGGGTGTGCGAGGAGCTGCTCTAGTTCATGTTCATCTCATTGAATCATCCACAACTTTCATGGAAGAAAGCCGGTCCATTGAGTAACTGACAGATATCAGTGACAAATTTGACAGATTGATCCTTTTTTTTGTGGTTAAATTGTTGATATGACCTTCTCATGTTGTGAAAATCCAGGACTTTACTAAGATGCCCTCGGGAAGCTTTGCATTTCAATCAATCTACATTTGGATTTATATATATATTTTTATAATCAACAAACTCTGTTCTGTGATCATCTGTGACAATTTCAAATAAAAGTATTGAATCCTTGTTGGGTATAACTACCTCCACCTTTGATGGTTTACTTCTGGTCTGCATGTTTGCATTTGCATTTTATTTTTCTTGTTCGTTTTTTAAGTTATGGAACACTTACTCCACACTAACTCAATATGAATAAAAGAGTTTAGAACTTGTTCATGTAGACAAGAGTTAATGGTCATAATCATTCCTCTTGTTTTAGCCTCTGTGCTTTACTTTCTCAATCTTAGTTCTACCATCTTTGTGTGTTTGTCCAACTTTGCTGCCCACTTCTTGAAGATAACTGTATTCACACAGTCTTCATAATTAGTCTGAGCTGCTATGTCCTTTCTTTGCTCTGTTGCTACAGACAACAGACAAAATTTCTGGGGAGCTTTCTCCACCAGGAGGCATTTCAGGAGTAACACACCACTTTTGCTTGTGCCTGTGCATGGTAAACACCATCTGCTAGTAGTATGTATTGTTGGATTTGAACCAAAGAGATTTTTTCCTCATTAGATTGGGTAGTGTTTTAAAATGATTTTATACTGCAGTGATTTTTCTGAGTATGGCTGAGTGTTATTTAGAGCCTGTTACTTGTGAGCTTAAACACATTAAAAAATTCTATATATGTTTTTTGCTTCTTTTTTTTTCCTATATTGTTGTCATGATAATGCTTAATAGCCAAGCAGAATTTTACAGTAACCTATTTTTAGTAAGAGTCATGATAGTTTTCCTTTATGAAATTTGTCGATAGGAATGATTTTTTTTTAACACTAGTCATATGTAAACAGGGTTCATTATATTTATTTCTTTGATTATGGTTTCTTGTAACAAACGAAAAATAGGAATATAACAAAGTCAAATAGTTGCTTAAATCGTCATGGTGCATGTTATTGCAATGACCTGAAAATGGTAAAATAAAGTGTAACGGGTCCTACACGGGAATTATCTAAGTCGCCACTCTAATTCCCGTTCCGTCTGATTCGGTACCGGAAATCTTAGAGTTTTAGAATAATTCCTATTTTCTTCAGTAACCCTAAAGAAGAGTAGGGCTCAGCTACTTATGGGCCGGGGAGTGATAAAGGGGGGATAGAAAAGAGGATAGTAGAAAAATAGGGGAAAAGAAAATATAGAAGAGGTAGGAAAGTAGGTGAAGTGAAATTAATTAACCTCAACTCACTCAGCAGCCACACTGAACACACTGGACGTGACGAATAACACCATTCATTCAATGCGACTCCAGACCGAGCGAATTGGGTTTACCACATATATTCCACAACACAACCTACAACACTACCATATTACACAAAACACCAATGACTAATTGTACTACAAGTACAATTAAAAAACACAAAAATATTCTGTTCTAACTCCTCATATTTAAAATCAATGGCTCAATCTCCGATCAGGCACACAGAAGGATGAGAGTGGGGATGGGATGATGGTGTGAGGAGAAGGTGACAGAAAAAGACGACGTTCCTGTAATCAAAAGAACATACAATGTAAAAAACATCACCACAAAATTATCCATCACTGAGCTAGTTTACAATACTCATGAGAATTAAATATTCTCAAAACAAACTAACATAACCTCTAAAATTATTGCATAATTTTAGTAGTTAGTTTTACACATGTTTCATTTACTTTAGGACAGATGATGGTCCATCCTATGAAACTGTGCAAGCATCCCAACATGTCTCATTTACTTTAGGACAGATGATGGTCCATCCTATGAAACTGTACAAGCATCCCAACATATCTCATTTACTTTAGGACAGATGATGGTCCATCCTATTTCCTATAAAATTGTGCCAACATTAATAAGAAGGACTAATTTATTTTAAATAAATGTCCACAATGACATTCCAATGCCATTACACCTGTTTTAAAATTACTAAATGATTTATCACAAATAAATCACAATTCTAATAATAAAATCATCACTACATAATTTTAATAACTTGTCTCACAGCATGTCTCATTTACTTTAGGACAGAGGATGGTCCATCCTATGAAACTGTGCAAAACTAATAAAAGGGACTAATTTATCTTAAATAAATGTCCACAATGACATTCCAATGCCATTCCACCTGTTTTAAAATTGGTACGTGATTTATTACAAATAAATCACAAATCTTAACAAATAAAATTCTTTTGCAAATCAAATAGGCTTTCACACCCATATATTTGTAGTGTAAAGCCACACTAGAATATTTCCAGCATTTTGATAATAGCTGAACAATATTCTACCACAAATTAAACATACAACAAAAACCATGACTATGTTAACATTCACATGCTTTGTTCAAAACAACCACTAGGTCTCACTGTTAGTTCACAGGCTAAAAGCCTCTCAAATTAAATTAATGCCCCCACTAATATTTCAACTGTTTGAATTTCCTAAATGATATATCACAAATACGTCAGAATTCGTAGTGATAAACATTTGTAGTGTAAAGTCATACTAGAATATTTCCAGCATTTTAATAACTGAACAATATCCTACCAAAAATTAATCTTACAACAAGGACCATGACCACCAAAAATTACCCCACGCTTCCTTTGTTCGAAGTGATCACTTATGTTCACTGTTAATTCACAGGTTGAAAGCCTGTGAAATTAAATCAAACATATAGTTTTCCTGAACATTCCAAAACTATTCTGAATTAAGCTGAAATTTGCTTAAACAGATAGTTTGATCAAAAACAAAATTAACAAGATAAACCAACCTTAATGGGGAACATCTAGACTCAGCGAGAAGCGAGTCTCTGTCACGCGTCTTTCCCTCACTAGCCCCAGGCAGGAAGTGAGATTTAAAAAACAGAAGTATCCCGATACGCACTCTTTTTTAAGGGGCGATCACTCAACTCTACAAGGGAGTTACTGCACTTGACGCTTAGTAACGCCAAACACAAAAATACCTTTTGTGAGGGGGTTACAAAAGGCTTTTGTATTGTATTCTTTTGATGTGTTATACTTGAGTGCTTCAGAACAAATGCATGTGCACATCACCAGTGTGTGTGTGTGTGTGTGTGTGTGTGTGTGTGTGTGTGTGTGTGTGTGTGTGTGTGTGTGTGTGTGTGATTTTGATCTAATGTAAATGTAAGTATGGCAATGCTTGGGTCAATTTCTAGTTAAGGCTGACAACTTGGCTGGACACAAACATATGACCTCCCTTGCATCCTTTCAATAGGATCCCCTAACATAAGGCACACAGATTCACTAGATGTTTATTTTCTCCTGTTTACATGTTTTTATATGCAACCTATATTGTAAGCATAAGGTGCTGAAACTCAGTCAGGTCAGGCCAAAGGCATGGTTTTTACTAAAAAATGAAACCCCCCCCACAAAAAATGCTGTCATTAAAAGATTCTTGATAGCTAGAGTTAAAAAAAAAGTGTTCATAAACCATTTTCAAAATGATTGAGAAGTTGTAGGCCTAAGTGATTTTATACACTTGTTTCCTCCACTGTGATTTCCTCATTAATTTTGATAATTTTTAATGTAAGCTTTTATTTCAAGGATGTTAAATAAGTACTCATGTGCTTTTACATCCATTCTACCTGGGTGTGCAGTTATAAAAAGTGTGTCATGTGGCAGGATGGTTAAGACGTTCGCCTGCCAATATGTAAATCGTGAGTTTCTGGTTCGTACCCAGCCTCGCCCTTTCTTCCCAGTTTGACGAAAAAATCGAACTGAATGTCAAAGTCAATCGGATGAGACTCGAAACCGAGGCCCCGTGTGCGAATGCACGCAGAACATCTTGCGCACACGTTAAAACCCCGTTCCACCTTTCGGAAGAGTAGGCCATCGTGTGCCGGTAGGAGCGGATGACAAAATTATAACAAACCAGCATGCACACAGGTGTCGTGTTTAGACACCATCCCTGAGGAAAAATTGGGGAGTTGGAGTCCCAGAGCGGCTCGGGGCTGTAGGTATAATGGCAACGTTCTGGTGGCTCCTGCGACGGTACTGGAACCATTCGTATAGGTCAATGCCCTTCCAATGGATCATTCCAGTGGCGTGGAGAGGGGGTCTGCTGCATGGGTAACAGCTTGCCCTCCACACATACTTGCCCAGGCTTTGCGCTCTAAAGACTAGAGCGCAACTCCATAGTCTTCCGAGACTGATGAGTACCTACTAGGCCTACTACTCATCCATTCCCACTGGCACACATTGGCCAACTTCTCCAGAATGAAGAACAGGTTTTAACATGGGTGCAAGATGTTCTGCATGTGTTCACAGGGGTCATGCCAATAGGCTATGTCACAGTACCATTATGTCCCAGTACCATTGCGTCCCCCCAAAAAAAATCTCAATGCGTCCCCATTAAGCAATCCCATTGGGTCCCAAACCATTTTGTACCAACAAAATTGCATGTCGATAGACCCCAAGAAAATGGCATCTCCATGTGTCCCATAAAGGAATCCCGGTACCATTAGGTCCCAACACAATTGTTAGTTGAGCAACCCTTGAACGCTGCAGGACCTCAAAAAGATGCAGACAGAAATGCAAACACAGACAAGCAGGACATCCACAGGCAAAACAGACAGTATGGCCGGCCAAATACATGACAGACATAGAGACAAATACATAATGTGCACATACTCACTGGCATACCTATAGCCTACCAGGTCACACAGACAAAATCATTACCAATTTAACTTATCTGGTGGTGTTGGCATGTCCACAGCTAGCTGCTAGGCCTTGCGTGGTACCTGGTAAAAGAGATGTACTCAAATTTAAAAATAGCATAAAAGAAGCACAACACATCGTTCTAATAAAATAGTAAAATCACTGTACTGACAGTTAAAAGCAACAACTAACATAAGGCCAAAAGCAACAAAACATGACAATAAAGAAGAGAAACAAATGTACTCACAATCAATAATGGCATACAACAAAATGCATTATAACTAAAAATATAGATAAATGATACATGTACAAATGACTCTCAAAGGCAAAAACAAACAACACAGAAAACAATGAGAACAATTCATACATATAAAGTAAATAAAAAAAGACAAGTATGCAGAAGTATACCTCTGTGAAGACAGGATGCAGCTTGAGATGACTGGTCCTTGGCACTTGTCTCCAGCCCCAAAGATCCTGAAACCAGTAGCCTAAATCATCATCAGTCACACTGAAAATGGTTGGGTTTTTTTCCACAATCACTACATCCACATTATATTATCAAAGTGATGACATTCATACTTGTCAAAATACAACTGACCAAACCCTGATGCAAAATACATTATGTAATAAATCAGTCTGATAAAGCACAAAAAGACATTTTTCTCCCTCAAGACAGAAGCCTTTTCTATTTTGCAACTTTTTTGTCAACATTTTTTTTTTTTTTTTAGCAAACAAGAGATGGACACAGTTGTAGATAATGACTGTGATCTTAAAACCATCTATGAATCTGAAAAAAGAATATCCTAGTTTTTAGACTGCATGGCTATCGCTTGTAGGAACATAAACCACCCTAAACTTCAGGAGTTCTACGAACTGTATACTTCCTTGAGACGGGACGGGTGTGATGTGGTTTTGGTGTGGATCCCGGGGCACATGGGCATTCGGGGCAACGAGACGGTTGACCAACTCGCCAGGTGTGCCACGGAGCAGGAGGTTTCCGGGTCCACGGTGCCGTTCACAGATCTGAAACCTAGAAGCGAACAATACGTGCATTCCCTCTGGCAGGAGGAATGGAACGCTCAGACAGACAACAAACTTTTTCAGATCCGTCCCAACTTGAAAGAGGTTTTCCCTCTGTGTGTCCAAAAGTCCATATGACCCCCCCCCCCCCCTCCTTACACAGTGCACTAACAACTGTATCCTCAAACAGCTCTTTTGTGATATCTTAGCTCTTGACTCACAACTCGTGTGATATTGCACAAATTCTTCTTCGTCGAACGTTCAGACAGCAACTAGTATTGTCTGTCATATGAGCCATAATCATGGCGATCTTAACTAGTTAAGATCGCCATGGCCATAATGCATTGTGCTGCCGTTAAGCGTCTGAACAAGTCAAGCCCAGCACATCAGACTTCGGTGTCATGAGAAAATTGTTACCTTTTAAAAATTTCTGGAAAAAAGGCAAGATGACAAAGAAAACAAAATAAACGAGAAAGAGATGACAGAAAGAAAAAAGAATAAGGCAGAAACCTAGAGAGGAATAGAAAAGAGGGAATTCATGTCACAATTTCCAGAAGAGGGTGGGGATGCTATTTTTACGGAGAGGCCCCTGGCATCCCAACAGAGAAATATTGTACAAATTAAATTTGTAAGTTTGTATTTACAGAGGGAGACGAAGAAGAGAAAGATATAGAAAACGATAGAAAGACAACATCACAGAGAGAGACAGACAGAGAGACAGACAGAGAGACAGACAGAGAGCGAGACAGAGACAGAGAGATGGCCCTGAGTGGAAGGACATGGGCCTACAGAAGAATGCTGAGAAAGTGATCGAACACACACCATAGAAATATCTTTGTATTGGTTCGCAAGATTGTCTATGCGTGTATTCACTCACAGGTTTGGAGAGAAAGAAGTTTGAGTCTGCAACTAATGATGGGTCTGAAGACGGGTCTGAAGAGGCAGTTGTCTCCAGACTGGTAGCTGAGTGGGATTGGACCCTGGCCGTTACCTCTGGCTCAAGCGTCAAGGTCTTTCCCACTCAGCCACACGAAGAACCCCATGATTAATTGATTGATTGATTTATTGATTCATTTATTTATTTTTGTATTTATCTATTCATTTATTTATTTATCTATTTTTTTATTTATACCACTTTAAGTCACAGCAGATTTCTCCGCGTGAAATTCAGGATGCTCTCTCCGGGGAGAGCGCGTCGCCACTAGAGCAGTGCCACCCATTTTCTTTTCTTTTCCTGTCTGCTACTGTATTTGCTTTCCCTATCAGAGTGACCTTTTTCAATAAAATTTTGCCAGGGACAACTCTCTTGTTGCCTTTGGTTCTTTTACGTGTGCTAACTAATAATGTGTAAAACACGGGACCTCGGTTTATCGTCTCATCGGAAAGACTAGCACCCAGACCACCACCCGTGTCATGGTCTAATGGACGGGGGAAAAGTTTTGGGCCCAAACGGGATTTGAACCACCGCACACTTAAAACCATATCCTGAGCAACTGTGATGACACTGAGCGAATGACACTTATATCTCTCCAGATCATGTGAAAAAGACAAAGAAACTACAAGTTATGTCTGAAAACAAAGTACACCACAGAAGAGTTTTGCACTAGAATCTTTGAATTAGCTCTACGCAGACTTTGGAAAAAACAACAAATCAACTTGTGACAACTGAA
>CM060324.1:19053806-19106306 GCA_030674155.1 Stramonita haemastoma | reverse complement strand
CATCCCACAAGACACGGCAGGTACCAGAACAGAGCTGAACTTGGCCCTCACATTCCACGTACCTCCCTCATTTTTTGTGAGAAGGGGTGACACAGCACAAGCAGTGCCAGACCTGTGTGCGGAACCTGGCCCCTGTCAGACAGTACAGGTAGAAGTTGACGGCGCTGTTGCTGTACCACAGCAGGTTGGTCAGGGCCCAGCCCAGGCTGTTGGCCGCCATCTGCTCCGCGTTCCCTGTCTCCACCTCAGGGTTAGAATAGAGGTCAAAAACTATAAATACACACACCGGTGACGTCAGCAGGAAGAAGGTGGCGGAGAGGAAGATGAGCGTGACGTTGAGAGAGGTGGACTGTTTCTGTCGCTGGCTGACCACTTCCTCAGATCTGCTTCCGCTGTTGGTCAACGTCCTGACCTTCCGGATGGAAGAGGTCACCTTCCACATGAGGAGGCTGTTGCTGGTCAGCAGGAAAGCAAAAGGCAGCAGAGAGGACATGCACAGGTCGATCCACGCCCAAGACACACGCGTAAAGTATTCGTAATCATCATTCAGGTATTGACAATCGTACTGTCCCAGGTCAGGGTTATACCTCAAGTCATATCCATACAGGTGGTGAGTATTAAGCAGGCAGATCAAAGTCAGGAAGACAGACACTGTCAGGAGAGCTACCATCTGGCGACGTAGCTGTCTCAGTTTATTAGGCCACACCACCGACAAAGCCCGCTGTGTCGTCATCATGGCCAGAAACCACGCTGACGTCATGCTGGTGACGTAAACGAGGAAGATATGGATCTTGCAGATGGCGGAGTGGTGGTCACGAATGTCCAGGTGAAAGAAATACTTGATCCAGTTCCTGAGCAGACCTGTGTAAAGCAGAGTGAGGTCAGAGACTGCCAGAGCTCTGAAGAAGATGGAGATGGAGGAGGAGGAGGAAGAGGAGGAGAGAGGATGAAGTTCCAGTGGGCATACCCAGTACCCACAGAATCATCACATTGCCGAAGGTTCCCATGGCCAGGATGAAAGGAGGGCAGTAGCGCCACGCTGCCAGAGAGACTTTGTAGTCTGACAGAGACGCCAGCCGATCTTGAAAACTGGGCGTACTGCTGGCCAGGGGGGTGAGGTCTTGGCTATCAGTGCTCATACTGATTTGACTCAGGCTGAAAGGTTTGCCATAGTGGTCTGCACTGTGTTGCTGAGTACCACAGCTGTCCACTGAGCTCATGCAGTACAACTGTTGACAGATAGACTAATATCTAATGGGTAGGCGCTGCACTTGTGGCGACACGCTCTCCCCTGGGAGAGCAGCCCGAATTTCACGCAGAAATCTACTGTGACAAAAGTGGTATAAATAAAATAAAATAAAACAATAAGTGCAGTCACGATGTGTACAATCCCCTACCACCTCCAAACATTTCAACAGTAAATAGGATTTCAAAATTAATAAGGAAGGTGGCAGGATGGTTAAGACATTTTGCCTGCTAACAAGTAAACCGTGAGGTTCTGGGTTCGATTCCCAGCCTCGCCTTTTCTTCGCAGTTTAGCGAAAAAAATCGAGCTGAATGTCAAAGTCCTTCGGATGAAACTATAAACCGAGGCCCCATGTGCGAACACAGAATACTTTGCGCACATGTTAAAAATCCCTTTCCTTCTTTTGAGAGAGTAGGCCATTTCGTGCCAGTAGGGAATGGATCAAATAAAAACTAATTAACAACCGCTTGTACACAGGTGTTGTGTTTAGATACATCACCGTAGTGGGAATGCGGCTATATAAATGATTGGGGGGGAGGGGGGCGGTCGCATGCGCAAAAACCTCACCATTGGTAAACCTCTGAGTTCTAACCGAGGAGCGAAAAAAAGAGAAAGAATTTTGAATGGCACACACACACACACACACACACACACACACACACACACACACACACACACACACACACACACACACGCACACGCACGCACGCACGCACGCACGCACGCACCACACACACACACACACACATCTGTTTCCAAATCAAAAAGGACATAAAAAGTGGTTTGTCTACAAGACATCGAACAGATTGATCTTTTTGAGAACATCACGAGCTATTTTGAATGCTTTCACAAACATTTCAAAATGTGTGGAACCTATTTCAATATTCCAGAATCCATCAGATAGTATGGAGATGGCACACAAACGAGATGTCTTTCCCTAAGAAATATTCTAAGACAGCTGGCGTCTATTGAATTTGCTATAAGTAAAACTGCATGTGATAATATGTGAACTTTGTTTTATTACCTGTTATCACAAAAGATTAGTCTAAGAAAACACTCTCACCCACCTGATATTATCGTTACCTTTTGAGCAAAAATAATATAAGAAAAGAACCAGTAGATATATGACATTCAATAGCATAACATTCACAAATTGTACAATATCTTAGGAGCAACACTGATAAAGGACACCTAACCATCACTTCCAACAATAGACAAACTATCTCTATATAACATAGGCTATAGACATACAAGCGACAATTGTGATTTCAAAGGCGGCAATGATAAGCATTGTCATCAACGGTATTCCGTCAGTATTTTGCAAGCGTCTTTCGCGCAGATGATCGTAATCTCTCAACCATGATTATTACCACCGTTTGTAATGAGAAGCTGCACCTAGGACTAGACACATTTAGCGTACGGTAAAGAAACCACGGCAAGTTGTGCTTGGCAAA
The DNA here is from genome assembly GCA_030674155.1 of Stramonita haemastoma. Classification (NCBI taxonomy): domain Eukaryota; kingdom Metazoa; phylum Mollusca; class Gastropoda; order Neogastropoda; family Muricidae; genus Stramonita; species Stramonita haemastoma. The sequence goes on along the minus strand of CM060324.1, from coordinate 19,103,606 downwards.
AAAACAGGGGGGCGGGAAGCTACTCTATAGGGAAAAAAAAACTCGAAAGAAAACGTCGGTACCCCCCCTCCACCCCCCCCCCCCTCAAAAAAAAAGGAAAGAAAAGAAAGAAAGCAGCCTCCCTAACTCTCCCTCCTAAAAATACCCCAAGCAAAAACAAACAAACACAAACCAACACAAACAACCCCCCCCCCCCCCCCAAACAAAAACAAAAAACAAAACAAACCCAACAAACCCAACAACGAAGTTTGTGGTGATGTTGTCGTAACAGCCGGTCTTCCCGGGGAGAGTGGTCCGAATTTCACCCAGGGAAGACCCTCTGTCTTCCTCACTCCACCGGTGAATCACCTGGGGACCGTAGGATTACAGACTATAACTAACTCTATATTATTTATATAACACGTGGACATCTGTGTCGTGTTTTAAACATCATCTTCGAAATCGGAATGTGGCTGCTTAAATGGTGGGCTGGAACAGTTGGATATGTGCAAAACATCTCACCATTGGTTTACTTCAGAGTTGTATCCGAGGAATAAATAAATACAGACAGTACTTAACTCCCTGGTATCTCATACAGAGATCACAACATTAACGAATAAGTGAAAACCAGAATTAAAAATGCCATCGACCTTATAAAGAGCTCCTGACTGTAGTGGAAAAAACTCAAATTAAAGTGGTACGAGCACGTCACACGAACGCCTGGACTGGCCAAGACTGTCCTACAGGGAACAGTACAAGGAGGGAGACGAAAGAGACAGACAGAGAAAACGATGGGAAGACAACAGAGAGTGGACTGGCCCTAGGTGGAACGATTTGCTGCGGAAAGCCGAGGACTGCGGGGAGTAGTGGAAGCTGGTTGCAAAATCTTCAGTGGTGCCCCCCTCACGGTCTACAAGACTATGGGATAAAATGAAAGAGGGGAAACTTTACTGTAAGGCAGCCATTCTCTGATTTCTGATGATTTTGTTCTCCTCGTAGCTAGAAGACAGCAGTTTGTCATGCTTCAAGCTAGTCATACGTGATCGCTATCCCAGCATGACATTTTCAAGCATGACAACATCTGAAGGAGGTCTTAGCTGCTAGTTTGGATGGAACACCGGACCCAACCTTTGGCATGGGCTAGTACAGGCATTACTCATTTGTTATTTCATTTTAAGCTATCGCACCTTAGTAATGTGTGTGTGTGTGTGTGTGTGTGTGTGGTGTGTGGTTGTGTGTGTGTGTGTGTGTGTGTGTGTGTGTGTGTGTGTGTGTGTGTGTGTGTGTGTGTGTGTGTGTTTGCTGCGTGCCTGTGTGTAACTAATTAAAACAATTACATTTTTTAAAGGTTTAAAAAAAGCAATTCAATTATAAATAGATGGTTTGATAAAGCAAACCCTTTACTTATTCAATGCACCATTCCAAAATCAAGGTGTGTCTTTGACTTTCATTATCTCAGACTGTCTCTCTCCCTGTCTCACTATCTCCTTTTGACACATACGCACAAGCACAATGCAAATATAGGCTTATGCATACTTACAACTCTCTCTCTCTCACCACACACATACATATGAAACACATATACACAACACAAAACACACACACATACGCGCACGCACACATGCACAAACGCATGCGAGCGCACACACACAAGCGCAAACACACACACACACACACACACGCATGTATGCACACACACATGCGCAGGTGCACACACACATAACACGCACGCACGCGTGAGTGTTTTGTTTTGTTTGTTTGTCAAACGTTGATACAACAATTTCTTCCATACAGTCTGCCATTTTGATGCTAGACAATTAGTATTCTTACACACACACACACACACACACACACACACACACACACACACACACACACACACACACACACACACACACCACACACCACCACCACCACCACCACCACCACCACCACCACACCACCACTTAACTACACACAAGCACACACACACTACCCCCCATCCCCCCCCATCCCCCCACCACACACATCAAACACATAAATGTGGGCGCGCGCGCGCACACACACACACGCACACACACACACACACACACACACACACACACACACACACACACACACACACACACGCGCGACGCGCGCGCGCGCGCACACACCCTCTTTCTCACTCCCCCCCCCCCCCCCTATATCTCTCTCTCTGTCTTTGACATAATTATACAGTGATGTTGCATTCCTGAGGCTTTTATGTATTTACTTGTCTTTATTACTTGTCCTTAAGCAATTAATAATAAAACTAACTCAAAGTGTAACCCCTGACATAGCTGTGAAACATTACATTCTCTCTTTCAGGCGTTTCTTCTTCTTCTTTTTTGTATGAAAAAAGTATCTTCTCGTTTGTTTGTTTATTTCTTTAATGTGTGTTTATTCATTAAATAATGATCAATAGATCTTTTCGGCGGACATAATTTGCAGTGACAATCGACAGAATGCAGACATTCACACAATCACAGAGAAAATATGCACTGAAGCGCGCGTGCGGCACACACACACACACAACACACACACACACACACACACACACACACACACACACACACACACACACGCGCGTACGCACGCGCGCGCACGCACGAATACACACAGACACGCACGCGCGCGCGCCGCGCACATACACTCAAATATATACACATGTCACACATCAGCCCACACAAACATAATTATGCACACATACATGCATGCACGCATTCACACACATACATATACATACATATTTCTTATACATATACATACATATTTCTGTCTGATATCACTATTTAGTGGAAGGACTGAAGAACAACACATACATATACATACATGCAAATAGACTGACAAAACAAACAGAAAAAAGAAAGACAGAGAGACAGACAGACAAAAGACACACACACACATGCACTTACACACACACACACACATGCACACACACACCGCACGCACACACACACTCTTCTCTTTCTATTTCTTTCTCTTCTCTTTCCATCTCTCATCTCTCATCCTCTCTCTACTCTGACTCTCATCTCTCTCTCCTACTCTCTCCTCATCTCTTACTCTCTCTCTCTTCCTCACTCTCTCTCTCTACTCTCTCTCTCTCTCTCAACTCTCTTCTCACACATACGCAACACACACATACACACACAAACACACACACAAAAACAGCACGCACACATGCACGTAGGCAGTCATGCACACACACAAACACACACACACTCACACACAGCACACACACACACACACACACACACACACACACACACACACACACACACACACACACACACACACACACACACACACACACACACACACAACACACTACACCACTGAACTCATCATACGCTTCATATTTACATACGTTTACCTACTCTATGCGAGTGTGCGTGATACACACCACATACACAGATACACACACAAACACACACACATACACACACATACACACACTCACAAACAAACACACACACTCACACTACACATACACACGCTCTCTCTCTCTCTCTCTCTCTCTCTCTCTCTCTCTCTCTCTCTCTCTCTCTCTCTCTCTCTCTCACACACACACACACATACACACACACACGCACGCAGGCACGCAGGCACGCAGGCACGCACGCACACACACACGCACGCACGCATGCACACACATACACACACACACACACACACACACACACACACACACACACACACACACACACACACCACACACACACACACACACACACACACACACACACACGTGTGAGAGAACACAGTTGTTGAGAATTGATGCCAGAAGATATTTGTCACCGCAAGGTAGTGGTAGTACTGCTGCCTCGTTCCAGTTCCTCAGAAATAAGTTAGTTTCATTAATGTCTGTTTTTCCAACTGCATTGTTTTGTGTGCATAATTATGCGTGCGTCTTTGCAATGTGTCCGTTTGCATTTGGTGTAGGTGTACGTAGGCTGTGTTTTGAAGTGGACTGGATCAACGGATATGGGGGACGGGATAGCCCAGTGGTCAGAGCATTGCGCTTGCAGTTTGTCGACCCGGGTTCGATTCCCGTACGAGGGGATTTTCCCCGTGGAGTTAACATCAGTGCTGACTCCACTCTCCCCAAAAGTCCTTCGGATGAGACTATAAACCGAGGCCCTCTGTGCGAAACGCACGCAGAACATCTTGCGCACACGTTAAATCCTGTTCCGCTTTTCGTAAGAGTAGGCTATTGTGCGCCTGTGGGAACAGATGACAAGATTGACAAAAGTGTGTGCACACGAGAACAGATGAAAAAAAGCACCTAAGCGCTTATTCCATTGTCCCCGATATAAAAGAACAAATATAATAAATAAATAAATACATAAAATACATAAATAAATATAAAAATTCTGTCCTTGCCTTGAAAACTTCCTGTGGTAAAGCCCCCCCCCCCCTTCACCTAAATAAAAAAGCAGCATTTCTTTTCCTCTGCCAGGTGGGCTGCCAAGCACAGACTGCAAATCTTAAGACAGACAAATTCCAAATTTTGACAACTGCTAATTGTTTTTGCATGCACAGAAATTTCTTGAAAGCAGTGATGTGCAGAGAGAGAGAGAGAGAGAGAGAGAGAGAGAGAGAGAGAGAGAGAGAGAGAGAGAGAGAGAGAGAGAGAGAGAGAGAGAGAGAGAGAGAGGAGACAGACAGACAGACAGACAGACAGACAGACAGACAGACAGACAGACAGACAGACAGACAGACAGACAGACAGACAGACAGACAGAGACAGACAGACAGACAGACAGACAGAGGCAAAACAGATGTGCATCATCTCCAGCTATTTTCAACAAAGGCAATTGATTTTCAAAAAAAGGGATGCAATTTCGCAAAAATAACATCATGTCATTAATAATGAAACACGCTTGGGAAATGTAAACAGTTCAACATGGAATACATGATCTTTGCCCAACGCCAGAGAAAACAGCTGGATTACAGCAGTAGCAGAATTGTCGCGGAACCAGTCTGTAAGCCTGTTGACAGATGGAGAGACAGAGAAAGAAAAGACTTGGTAACAAGGGAATGCAGATAGTGAAGATGTATGTTCAATACTGTTTCAGTCAGGCAAGTGTGACGTCACGAAAATACCCATCCTTCTTTTTCTTTTTTTAACAGGAACAATGATATTTGCATCTTTCCTCTGTCACAAAAGACAAACACTCCCTCCCCCTTTAACTTTACATACACAAAGTCTTCAATTTTACTTAAGTGGTAGTTAACATTTTAGGAGTACAAGTGGGAAAATGTTGGCATTGGCAGTAACGTCACACTGACCCCACTTCAAGAGGACTAAACATACTACACCGATATTGCTTTAAAAAAAAAAAAAAAGAAGCTATTTTACTGGGTATGGACATCATTTTGTTTATTTTGCGTTGAAAGTGTTTGCAGACGTGTCCGACTTATTTTCTCCATTATTTTGTGATAACAGTTTTTTTTAATGTGTATAAAAGATACGACAACATATTATAAACGTTATGATTACAGAGTGAGGGTGGGATGGTTGGGGGGGGGGGGGGGGGGAAGAGGGAGCATTAACATTAAATCAAAAACAGAAAGGAATACCGCCTCATAGCATTTTAACTGTTATAGTCCAGTTTATGCTGTGTCTTACTCATCATTGTATAGTCCACTAGTTGGTGGAACTGAGGCTACAGTATTGTCCGAAGTCAAGAACTTCCAAAAAATGTTTGAAGAAGAGTAGGGAGCAAAACCAACATCCTCGCTGCAAGTGAGGTTTGATTAGGATTATTTTGAATCTATTGGTGGGAAGAGAAGTCACGCACCCTCCCCAGTGATTTGAGATAATCCTGATGAACAAACCCTCCCTGTTTCTAAGCACTAGTGAACACAAAGGCAAATACTGACTAGCCTACATGCTCTCTTGCTGCTGCATCTCTCACGTAATTCTTCTTCTCACCAACAGATTCAAAATAATCCTAACTGAACTCCACCTTCTTGGCATAAGCCTGGCTTAATAATAAAATGTATGCGTATGAGACTGTTTTACCCCCTTCGCCAATTTTATAATTATATATATATATATATATATATATAATATACTCTTACAAGATATATATATATATATATATATATATATATATATATATATATATATATATATATATATATATATATATATATACTCTTACAAGAAGCGGAACAGGTTTAATTTTTATATCTATATATATAATATATATATATATATATATATATTTTTTTTTTTTCATTCTTTCATGTCGAGGATAATGGAAAAAGCACTCATGTACTTTTTTTTTTTTACATCGAGTCCTCCTATGTATTCAGTCTTGGAGATCTTGTCATCTGTTCTCACTGGCACACAATGGCCTAATTTACGAAAAGCGGAACAGGATTTAACGAGTGTGGAAGATGTTCAGAAGCTAGCTGCATTCTGACGTCAGGGATAAAAAAAATCTGTTCCAAGGAAAAAAGTGTACATTGGAAAGTGCCTGGCTATCAAACATACTATCTTTTTTTCTGTTCCTTCCTCAGCTAGAGCTCCGAGGTTCACCAATTGTGAGATTTTGCATGATGTACGTGTGTGTTGTGTGTGTGTGTGTGTGTGTGTGTGTGTGTGTGTGTGTGTGTGTGTGTGTGTGTGTGTGTGTGTGTGTGTGTGTGTGTGTTTTCTTTCTTTTTTTCTGTTATTCGTTTATATCGAAGATAGAGGAATAAGCCCACATGTGCTTTATTACATCTAGTCCCCGTGTGTATGCAGTTTTGTAAATGTCATCTGTTCTCATCGGCACGCAATGGCCTACTCTTACAAGAAGCGTAACAGGATTTAAATTATGCACAAGATTTCTGCGTGCGTTCGCACATGGTGCCTCGGTTTATAGCCTAGTCTCATCCGAAGGACTTTTGGGGAGAGTGGAGTCAGCACTGATGTTAACTCCAGGGAAGAATCTCCTCGACCGTGAGTCGAACCCGGGTCATCAAATTGCCAGCGCCATGTTCTGACCACTAGGCTATCCTGTCTGTGTCTCTGTGTGTGTGTGCCTGTAAATAGTTCTGAAGTTTATTTTTTTTAATGTTATGCAATTTTTAAAAAAAATCAAGAATATCTGTTTTATGTAATTTGCTATCTCCCCCCATAATGAGGATATTGGTTAAGTTTCTTCTTCCCGTTTACCATAATGTTATGATTTATATGACTTACTTTGTTGATAGATGGTGGTGGAATGATGTTTTCACTCCGTGTCTTACTTATTAGCGTCTTTTTATCATCATCATCATCACTTGTTTATTTCTTATTTTAGTTCTCTGTGGCTGTATATTTTTGTTATTCCATTTTAGTCTTTCTGTCCTTTCTTGCCTGTTGTCTGCTATTAGTCTTTGTCTCTAGTGTTTGGTATTTGATTTGTTATTATTGTTGTTGTTTAGTTTTAGGTTTTTTATTTTTTATTTTGATCTTATCCCTGTTAAGGGCAGGGACGGGATGTGAAAAAGCACATGAGTGCTTATCCATTATTCTCTAAATAAAAGAGGTTGACTTGACTTGACTTGACACGCACGCACGCACGCACGCACGGAAACACGCACGCACGCACGTGTACACAAACCAAACAACAAATGGACAACAACAAAAACCAACCCAATCCAGCCTGGCTCTAGGCTACATGCAGTTGCGTTCAACCTGGCAGCCGAGTGAGGTCGGAACCCGTAGCTCTCGGACAAAGCTTCATGGGTTCTATCCACTCAGCAAGCCCAGGCAGGTCCCCTTCAGATTTGAAAGGATGTCCTGATACTGGGAGTGTGAGACGACGAGACATGATGGTGGGTGTGCGTTGCCATTCATAATTATTTATTTATTTATTCTTTGATATTAAGGATAATGGAATAATCACTCGTGTGTCTTTTTTACATCCAGTCCTTGTGTATATGCGGCTTTGTAAATCTTGTCATTTGTTCCCACCGGCACGCAATGGCCTACTCTTACGAAAAGCGGAACAGGATTTAACGTGTGCGCAAGATGTTCACACACGGGGCCTCGGTTTATAGTCTCATCATGAGGACTTTTGGGGAGAGTGGAGTCAGCACTCATGTTAACACTAGGGAAAAATCCCCTCGAACAGGATTCGAACCCGGGTCATCAAATTGCTAGCGCAATGTTGTGACCACTAGGTTATCCCACCCCCCATATTCTCTAGCAGTTTAACTCGCTCGTCCCCTCTTCTTCAGTTTTCATGTTTCTGGTATATCTGACTTTGTGATTCCATTTCGGGTAGTTTCCCGAAACTACGTGATAACTATGTGAGACACACATGCTCGAAGTAAGCCATCGTGTTTGTCTCCGGAACCCCCAGAAACCATGCTTTAGTTTCTCTGAAGAAAAAATCTGTACCATTCTTAGTATCAGGTTAGTTTTTTTGTACTAAAAGCCAATCCTGTTTGTTCATTATATTTGATTTTTTATTGAATTTGGAATATTATTGGTTGTATTTTCTGTGCTGTTGTGAAAAGTTAGATTTGATGATGAAGACCGAAGTGACGAATGTAAAATAAAAGGTAGGTACATTGTCCCATAACCTATGTAGTCGTAGGGGAGCAAGGCATCAGAGACCTCAGCTTCTCTAGGAGCCAGCGTATTGAGGGCGGCACCCATCTCCTCTCCCTCGCTGCTTTACCTTCCCTGACCCTAAAGAGGGCAGGTACCCATTTATAGCTGGGTGAACTGGGGGACTGTACTGAAGCCAAGGCGCGGAAACGGTCACCCATCCAATTGGTAACCAGGCACGAAGCTGCTTATCTGGGGGAAAGCGAGTGCTCTGACCACTGAGCTATCCCAATATCTAGAAACGAGGAAAAAATAGGCGTGTTCATTATTGAAACGAGATGACAGCCATCCCTAAATAAAGACTGGAAGATTCCAGAATTTGAAACTTTGCGTAATTTTTTTTCGTTACTCTGCTAGAGTTCACCATATGATGAGAATTTTTTGTGTATGTGACCGGGATTTGGGGGGGAGGGGCGGTGTCTATCATTAAGACAGCCACATTCTTACTTCGGGGATGATGTTTAAACACGACATCAGTGTGCATGCGTCTTTTTTTTAGATTGATGTTTTGGTCATCTGTTCTTCATGGTGCGAATGTCCTACTTTTTGTGTACTTAACAATCATACCATTGGTCAAAGGTGAGGGAATTGTGTCTATGGAGATCTAAATGTGGGCATTTTTTCCCCAATTCCTTTCACCTGTTGGGTCCAAATGACGTGACAATGTTTGGGTAACCCTTGGCTGAGCTGACCACTCAATCTGTATAATAAAAATGACCTTCTGCATCCTTAGGGATCCTCAAGCATATGGAAACAAGGATTTCACAGCATATAATTCCAATTATCTTTTATCTTTTACTTTTTGCCATCCTATTTACAGTACTTTTCTTTCTTCTTTTAACATCAGTTTTGGTAGCAGCATTGGTGGGTCACAGGATTGTTATATTATTCCCGTGAGAGCAAAAATACCTCTGTGTTTTAAAGAGATGTTTCACCATAATGCACCATGGCTGGTTATGCTAAACCACCACCAAGACTTCTGATGATAATCCATCTAGGAGTCAAAACTCAAGTCAAGTTTGATTTTATTGGATTTTTCCAAAATTGTTGAAATCATAAAAATTTTTTTGTAATGACAAAGGAGTTGTAATGGCCATCAGCCCTTGTTTTCTATCATCAATCATTTTAATATATATATATATATATTTATTTATTATTATATATATCAGATCAACCATTCAAGTCTAGGCTTTGACTTGCTCTGTAATGAATAGCAACACGATACTATTTTATTTTATAAAATAAAAATGAAAAGGTATCGTGTTGCTCATCATATCTATCTCACAGAACAATCATTCAAATGTATGTTTTGACTTGATGTGTAATGATTAGCAACCCGATACTTTTCCCAAAATTTCAGTCAAACCATCGTCAATCCAATCCGGTAACATTGTTAAACGTTTAACATGCCGCAGAGAACATTCTCTCCAAGCCATAGGGTTTAGCACCGTTGAGTGTGGTTGCCTTTTGGATGGATGATTTCTTTCCGCTTTGGCTTCAGTACAGTTCTCCAATTCATCCAGCTGTAATTGGGCATGTGCCCTCTTTATGGACACAGAAGATAAAGCAGCGAGAGAAAGTAACTGGGTGCTACCCTCAAAATGCCCGTCCATGGAGAAATTGAAGTCACTGACACACGGCGGCACAGGGTATGGAAACACCTTTACCTTTACTGTAACCACAGAGGCCTCGTTAGGGTTATCAAACTGCTGAGTCCTCTGAAAATGTGTCAACTTATTTCTTGGAGAAGATAGATGCATTTGGAAATATCAGTTTTCGCTTTCATTCGGAAATGCCTGGTGTTCAAATGCGAAAAAGATTTTTAAAATCGAAGAAAAGCATTAGAAAAGGGCTTATATCGCGTTGCTGCTTTGTCGCCATTACAATAAGGATGGTATGTTGCTATGCTTGAAGAAAAAACTACTCATTGACAGCAAGGAAATAGCCTTGGTTTTCAGCTAAATACTAAAAGAACAGAAATGAGACAAATAGTAAAGTGTGTCACAAATGACTTCAAATATATTTTTAAAAAGACAAAGAAATACACAGTGAAATTTGACCCCAACCCCCTCAACAAATAGTGAAATTCACATCATTGTTACCAGACCACTCAAAAAGGCAAAGAAACAAAACAAGAAGTGAAATTTGTCACCATTTTCATGATTTGACCCGCATTTTGTGCAATGTATTTCGCTTCAGCATGTATCGCTTTTAAACAGAGTGGGTTCCACAGCCTATGGTGTAGCCGACAGCTTCATTCAGAGAGATATTGCACATGATTCGGTCTTTCCTTCATGTCAGGAACAGTTTCTCTCCAAACGAGGCTGGTTTGGAATGGTGGTGATACTGCTTTACGCCTGTGAATCAATTTGGGAGATAGGAAAACAGAAAAGGAGGCAAAACACCTGAATTCCCTCGCTGCTCTGACTATGGCAGACAACAACTGACAACACCTGTGCACGGTGAGACAGGGCTGAGTGACGTGACAGCAGCAGTGCAGTCTCACCTGAGGGCAGCACTGGGTGTGGTGTTGGCTGCTGCCTTCATTGACACTCTCATGACCCTGTTCCATTTGTTTCAGTCTTCGTTGACCCTAAGGACTTCATTTTTTTTTGCCACCAGATCCGGTAATGTTGCCAGCAAGAGAAGCTGGTGGTCTGCCTTTTTTCTTTTTTCTTTCCATTTTTGAATTGCAAGAAAATCTTTATAAGGTCATCTCTTAAGTTTTGTAGTGCATGGCCGACGTATCTTAAGTTTTTATTTATTAATGATAGATGAATTTTTTGTTGTTGTTCTCCATTCGTGTACTATGCTGTTATTTGTTCTCCTGTCTGTCCAGCTGACACCGAGCAGCCTATTAAAAATCACATCTCATCTGCTTCTATGATTTGATCCGCAATACTTTTATTTTTAGATGATATGGAATTGTGTGACCTTTCTAGATGTCGTTTAATCGGACCATTCTGCTCTTAGTCATGCCTTGTCTTGTTTTATGTCTTTGGTACATGACCTATCATTTGTTTTGACTGAGCCTAGATATTCTAAGACACTGCAAATGCCATTTTGTAATGTCAACGAGTCTCTAGCCGATAGACTCACCATCCATCTAAAAGCAGCATCTTTCAACATCACCATCATCAAAGCGTATGCCCCAGCAACCGACTACGATGAGGAGGATGTTGAAGACTTCTACAATCAACTGCAAGAGGTCATAGACCAGACGTGAAAGAAAGACCTCAGTGTAGTACAGGGCGACTGTAATGCAGAGGTGGGGGCAAGGGCTAACAAGAAATGGGTGGGGATTTGGGACCTATACTGCCAACTATGAGACCAATGAAAGAGGAGCGAGGCTCCTACACTTTGCCAATGACAGCAACCTGAAGGTGGTGATTCACACAAAGCATTCCCACGCTGGACATGGCACAGCCCATGCAAAGATCGCCGCTACCAGACAGACTACATTAATGTGTTTTTCAGTCAACGATCTTATAACATTTGTGTGTGTATGTATGTGTGTGTGTGTGTGTGTGTGTGTGTGTGTGTGTGTGTGTGCATGTGCGCGCGCGGGTGTGTGTGTGCGTGGTCGGTGTATATGGGTGCGTTCGTGTTTGTGTTTGTGATATTTTTACTTAAAGTTTTCGTGGAACGTTTAAACCAATATGAAAACTAGCTTTTTTGTATTTTTCAAAAGTATGATTCGTATCAACATGCTTGTCAGTATGGTAATTGCCCTTCATGAGATGATTAAAGTATTTTTTTTACATGACTTTGATTTTACTTTGTACGCATGTGAAACGTTGACAATAACAGCAGACATTGAAAGAAGGATACAGGCAATGGAGATAAGATGCTTTCACAAACTCCTTGGTATATTATACGGGGATTACATCACTAATGAGGAAACGAAAACCAGAGTCAACAACGCCATTGGACCATATGAAGAGCTCCTGACTTCAGTGAAAAAATCACAAACTAAAGTGGTATAAGCACACGTACACCGCACGAACATCTGGACTGGCCAAGACAGTCATACAGGGAACGCTACAAGGAGGGAGACGAAAAGGCAGACAGAGAAAACGATGGGAAGAGAACATCAGAGAGTGGATGGGCCTTGAATGGAACGATTTGCTGCCGAAAGCAGAGGACTGCGGGAGTGGAGGAAGCTGGTTGCAAAATCTTCATTGGTGCACACACGAACCAAGGGAGCACGGGGTAAGTGAAAAAGATGGAGATGAAGATTATATTACATTGTGAACAAAAATGCCAGTAACGTACATAATACTACCTTGGCATGTGTGCCAGTTACGTACATAATACTACCTTGGCTTGTGTGCCAGTTACGTACATAATACTACCTTGGCATGTGTGCCAGTTACGTACATAATACTACCTTGGCTTGTGTGCCAGAACGTACATAAAACTACCTTGGCATGTGTGCCAGTTACGTACATAATACTACCTTGGCTTGTGTGCCAGAACGTACATAAAACTACCTTGGCATGTGTGCCAGTTACGTACATAATACTACCTTGGCTTGTGTGCCAGAACGTACATAAAACTACCTTGGCATGTGTGCCAGTTACGTACATAATACTACCTTGGCTTGTGTGCCAGAACGTACATAAAACTACCTTGGCATGTGTGCCAGTTACGTACATAATACTACCTTGGCTTGTGTGCCAGAACGTACATAAAACTACCTTGGCATGTGTGCCAGTTACGTACATAATACTACCTTGGCTTGTGTGCCAGAACGTACATAGAACTTCCTTGGCATGTGTGCCAGTTACGTACATAATACTACCTTGGCTTGTGTGCCAGAACGTACATAAAACTACCTTGGCATGTGTGCCAGTAACGTACATAATACTACCTTGGCTTGGCCCATGCCCAAAGCAGTGTCAGTTATGAGTGCCAGCAAAGCGCCAAGTTGTTCTGACACAGTTCAACGTAACTTACGACGAACAGTGTCGATTCCCCGGGGGGATCAACGCAGTTCCTCGCAATTTGCGACGAACTGCGTTAGCCCCCACCCCCACCCCAAGTAAAAAAACCCCAACAAAACAACAACATATCTTTAATCAATGAAAGTTCAATATAATGCACACTTCACATTTCAGAAGCTCCTCATACATTGTCAACTTTCTGACTTCAGTTCCAAGTTGTGGCAAAGTGCGTTGACGCACTTTGTCACAACTTTTCAGCACCAAAATTGCAATGCAAAAGTTCTTAGTATAAAAAAGAAATGATAATAAAGATACTAAGAACTTTCGCCATTGCATGTTTTGGTGCTGAAAAATTGCGATAAAGTGCGTCAACGCACTTTGTCACAACTTGAACTGAAGTCAGAAAGTTGACAAATGTAGGGGAGCTTCCAAAATGCTGAAGTAGTGCATTGTATTGAACTTACATTGGTTAAGATATGTTGTTGTTGTTTTTGTGGGAATTTTTTTACAAGGGGGGGAGCTAACGCAGTTCGTCGCAAATTCCGACGAACTGCGTTAGATTCCCGGGGACAACGCGTTACGACCACTGCGTTGCAAGTTACAACAACTGCGTGCTGCAAAGAACTGTGTCAGAACACAAGGCCTACACTACAGGTTGCTTGCTTTGAAATGTTATGTCTTCCCACCAACTCTTAGCATAACAAACCTGTCATCGTCAGTACAACCACTCCCACCCAGTAGAAGAAGGCTTTCAGAGTGGTGCACATGTATGGAGCTCCAGAACAGCTGGACCACTGAAACCACCAAAGTGACCAGCACAGTGCAGGGCCCTCTTGTGGTGGCCTAGCGGCGGCCTGACATTGACAGGCGTCCCTGTAAAGCTTCCACCTCAAACGTACAAGATATATCAATTATCACCACATTCATATTACTATATAACTCACTTGCGCAGTTATCTGATTTTCTTTCGAAACTTAAGAAAAATGAAAAACTGACAGGAAACATGGAAAACAAACAAAAACCTGTAATGAGTACAACACACTCACAGAGATATGAAAGAGACTTTTATGAATTCGTACGGGATGCTTTTTTCCCGGATATAAACGATCCGGACGGGATAGCTCGGTGGTCAGAGCACTCGCTTTCCCCAATGCCTAATGTCAGCAGCATCCGAGCGTGTACAAGTAATGGTGACCGTTTCCGTCCCTATTGACTTTAGTACAGTCCCCAGTTCCCCAGCTGTAAATGGTACCTGCCCTCTTTAGGGTCAGAAGGTAAAGCAAGATGAAGGGACATATTGGCCCACACCAATATGCTGGCCCCAAAAGAATGAGGTCTCTGACCCCTGGCTCCCCTTCTAGCCACTATAGTTATGGGACAACCGTTAACCTTTTCTCTGTATTTAAGACCCTTCTGACGAAATAAAACACCTTTGAAATTAGATAAACAATCCAAAGGTTGAACAAACACGTCCATGAAGATTTAGCTTTCATGTTTCTTCTTCTTTTCCTTCATGGAACAGCTCAGGCATGAACTAAGAGTCGTCTGTCAAATGAGCGGAAATACGTTGCACGGCCGTTGATGATGATGATAATAATAATAATAATAATAATAATAATAATAATAATAATAATAATAATAATAATAATAATAATAATAATAATGGTTGATACTCTAACTTTGGCATTTTTAATGTTTTCAAAGATACAATCTGTTACATATGAGACGATGACCCCAAAGACTGGTGGTCCTCAGAACGCGTTTGGTCCTCAGATTTCAGCTTCGTTGGGCGAGAGGGGGTGAGACAACACAAGCAGTGCCAGACCTGTGTGCGGAACCTGGCCCCTGTCAGACAGTACAGGTAGAAGTTGACGGCGCTGTTGCTGTACCACAGCAGGTTGGTCAGGGCCCAGCCCAGGCTGTTGGCCGCCATCTGCTCCGCGTTCCCTGTCTCCACCTCAAAGTTAGAATAGAGGTCGAAAACGAGAAACACACACACGGGTGACGTCAGCAGGAAGAAGGTGGCGGAGAGGAAGATGAGCGTGACGTTGAGAGAGGTGGACTGTTTCTGTCGCTGGCTGACCACTTCCTCAGATCTGCTTCCGCTGTTGGTCAACGTCCTGACCTTCCGGATGGAAGAGGTCACCTTCCACATGAGGAGACTGTTGCTGGTCAGCAGGATGGCAAAGGGCAGCAGAGAGGACATGCACAGATCGATCCACGCCCAAGACACTCGCGTAAAGTATTCGTAATCAGCATTCAGGTATTGGCAATGACCCTGGTCAGGGTCATACCTCAAGTCATATCCATACAGGTGGTGAGTATTAAGCAGGCAGATCAAAGTCAGGAAGACAGACACTGTCAGGAGAGCTACCTTCTGGCGACGTAGCTGTCTAAGTTTACTGGGCCACACGACCGACAAAGCCCGCTGTGTTGTCATCATGGCCAGAAACCACGCTGACGTCATGCTGGTGACGTAAACGAGGAAGATATGGATCTTGCAGATGGCGGAGTGCTGGTCACGAATGTCCAGGTGAAAGAAATACTTGATCCAGTTCCTGAGCAGACCTGTGTAGAGCAGAGTGAGGTCAGAGACTGCCAGAGCTCTGAAGAAGATGGAGATGGAGGAGGAGGAGGAAGAAGAGGAGGAGGAGGAGGAAGTTCCAGAGGGCATACCCAGTACCCACAGAATCATCACATTGCCGAAGGTTCCCATGGCCAGGATGAAAGGAGGGCAGTAGCGCCACGCTGCCAGAGAGACTTTGTAGTCTGACAGAGACGCCAGCCGATCTTGAAAACTGGGCGTACTGCTGGTCAGGGAGGAGAGGTCTTGGCTATCAGTGCTCATACTGACTTGACTCAGCGCTGAGAGCTGTGCCATAAGCTTAGCGGCATGCACTGTGTTGCTGAGTACCACAGCTGTCCTTTGAGCTCATGCAGTAGAGCTGTTGACAGATAGACTAAGTGCAGTAATGATGTTACAATCCCTACCACCTCCAAACACTTCAACAGTAAACAGGATTTCAAAATTAATAAGGAAGGTGGCAGGATGGTTAAGACATTCGCCTGCCAACAAGTAAACCGTGAGGTGCTCGGTTCAATTCCCAGCCTCGCCTTTCTTCGCAGTTTAGCGAAAAAAAATCGAGCTGAATGTCAATGTCCTCCAGATGAAACTATAAACCGAGGCCCCATGTGCGAACACAGAATACTTTGCCACATGTTAAAATCCCTTTCCTTCTTTCGAGAGAGTAGGCCATCTCGTGCCAGTAGGAATGGATGAAAAAAAAAACCATAATTAACAACCGCTTGTACACAGGTGTTGTGTTTAGATAGCATCACTGTAGTGGGAATGCGGCTATATGCGCGAAAATCTCACCATTGGTAAACCTCCGAGTTCTAGCCGAGGAACGAAAAAAAAGAGAAAAAAAAGTTGAATGGCACACACACACCACACCACACATACACAACACGCAACACACCACAACAACACACCACACTAACGCCACGCACGCACGCACGCACGGATGCACACACGCACGCACACACACACACAAACCAAACAACAAACTCACAACCACACACACACACAACACACACACACACACACACACACACACACACACACACACACACACACACACACACACACACACACACACACACGCACGCACACACGCACACACGCACGCACGCACGCACGCACTCACGCAACCAGCTGACCCCCAACAAAACCCAACAACAACGAAGTTTGTGGTGATGTTCTCGTAACAGCCGGTCTTCCCGGGGAGAGTGGTCCGAATTTCACCCAGGGAAGACCCTCTGTCCTCCTCACTCCACCGGTGAATCACCTGGGGACCGTAGATTACAGACTATAACTAACTCTATATTATTTATATAACACATGCACACTTGTGTCGTATTCTAAACATCATCTTCGAAATCGGAATGTGGCTGCTTAAATGGTGGGCTGGAACGTTGGATATGTGCAAAACATCTCACCATTGGTTTACTTCAGAGTTGTATCCGAGGAATAAATAAATACAGACAGTACTTAACTCCCTGGTATCTCATACAGAGATCACAACATTAACAAATAAGTGAAAACCAGAATTAAAAACGCCATCGACCTTATAAAGAGCTCCTGACTGTAGTGGAAAAAACCAAATTAAAGTGGTACGAGCACGTCACACGAACGCCTGGACTGGCCAAGACTGTCCTATAGGGAACAGTACAAGGAGGGAGACGAAAGAGACAGACAGAGAAAACGATGGGAAGACAACAGAGAGTGGACTGGCCCTAGGTGGAACGATTTGCTGCGGAAAGCCGAGGACTGCGGGGAGTAGTGGAAGCTGGTTGCAAAATCTTCAGTGGTGCCCCCCTCACGGTCTACAAGACTATGGGATAGATGAAGAGGGGAAGACTTTACTGTAAGGCAGCCATTCTCTGATTTCTGATGATTTTGTTCTCCTCGTAGCTAGAAGACAGCAGTTTGTCATGCTTAAGACTAGTCATACGTGATCGCTATCCCAGCATGACATTTTCAAGCATGACAACATCTGAAGGGAGGTCTTAGCTGCTAGTTTGGAAAGGAACACCGACCCAACCTTTGGCATGGGCTAGTACAGGCATTACTCATTTGTTATTTCATTTTAAGCTATCGCACCTCAGTAAATGTGTGGTGTGTGTGTGTGTGTGTGTGTGTGTGTGTGTGTGTGTGTGTGTGTGTGTGTGTGTGTGTGTGTGTGTGTGTGTGTGTGTGGTGTGTGTGTGTGTGTGTGTGTGTGTATGCTGCATGCCTGTGTGTAACTAATTAAAACAATTACATTTTTTAAAGGTTTAAAAAAAGCAATTCAATTATAAATAGATGGTTTGATAAAAAAACCCTTTACTTATTCAATGCACCATTCCAAAATCAAGGTGTGTCTTTGACTTTCACTATCTCAGACTGTCTCTCTCCCTGTCTCACTATCTCCTTTTGACACATACGCACAAGCACAATGCAAATATAGGCTTATGCATACTTACAACTCTCTCTCTCTCACACACATACATATGAAACACATATACACAACACAAAACACACACACATACGCGCACGCACACATGCACAAACGCATGCGAGCGCACACACACAAGCGCAAACACACACACACACACACACACACGCATGTATGCACACACACATGCGCAGGTGCACACACACATACACGCACGCACGCGTGCGTGTTTTGTTTTGTTTGTTTGTCAAACGTTGATACAACAATTTCTTCCATACAGTCTGCCATTTTGATGCTAGACAATTAGTATTCTTACACACACACACACACACACACACACACACACACACACACACACACACACACACACACACACACACACACACACACACACACACACACACACACACCACCACCACCACCACCACCACCACCACCACCACCACCACTAAACTACACACAAGCACGCACACACACTACCCCCCCCCCCCCCCGACATCTACACATAAATGCGGGCGCGCGCACACACCACACCAACACACACAAACCACACACACCACACACACACACACACACACACAGACCACACACACACACGCACACACACCACACACACACACACACACAACAGACACACACACACCACACGCACACACCTTTTCATCACCCCACACCCTATCTCTCTCTCTCTCTCTCTCTACTCTTCTCTCTCCCCTATCTCTTCTCTCTCATCTCTCTCCTCTTCTCTCTCTTTTGACACATACGTTAATGTTGCAATTCCTGAGGGCTTTTATTGTATTTACTTGTCTTTAATTACTTGTCCTTAAGCAATTAATAATAAAACTATTTCAAAGTGTAACCCCTGACATTGCGTGAAACATAACATTCTCTCTTTCAAGGCGTTTTTTCTTCTTTTTTTGTATGAAAAAAGTTTCTATTCATTTGTTTTTTCTTTCTTTAATGTGTGTTTATTCATTAAGGAATGATCTATAGATCCTTTTAGCGGGCATAATTTGCAGTGACAATCGACAGAATGCAGACACTCACACAATCACAGAGAAAAAATGCACTGAAGCGCGCGCGCGCGGCACAACACACACACACACACACACACACACACACACACACACACACACACACACACACACACGCGCGCGCGCGCGCGCACGAATACACACAGACACGCACGCGCGCGCGCGTGCGCACATACACACAAAATTATACACATGTCACACATCAGCCCACACAAACATATGCACACATACATGCACGCACGCATTCACACACATACATATACATTTCTTATACATATAATACATACATATTTCTGTCTGATATCACTATTTAGTGGAAGGACTGAATAACAACACATACATATACATACATGCAAATAGACTAACAAACAAACAGAAAAAAAGAAAGACAGATAGACAGACAGACAGACAAGACACTCACACACATGCAACACACACAGCACGCACACACAACTCTCTTCTCTCTCTCTGCTCTCTCTCTTACACATACACACACAGACACACAGCACACCAGACCACACACATACAACACAAACACACACCACAAACACACGCACGCACACATGCACTAGGCATCATGCACCCACAAACACACAACTACACATCTCACACACACACACACAACACACACACACACACACACACACACACACACACACACAAAACACACTTAAAGTCGTTCTGACTTAATGCAATAAAGTTATCTGATTCATGATTCTGATTGATTCACCACACACACACACGCGCGCGCACACACACACACACACCACACACACACACACACACACACACACACACACACAACACACACACACACACACACACACACACACACACACACACACACACACACACACACTCGAACTCATCATACGCTTCATATTTACATACCTTACCTACTCTATGCGAGTGTGCTTGATACACACACATATACACAGAGACACACATACACACACAAACACACACACACACACAACACACTCTCTCTCACACACACTCACACACCACACACCACGCACGCACGCACACACACACACCACACACACACACACACAACACACACACACACACACACACACACACACACACACACACACACACACACACACACACACATACACACGTGAGAGAAAAACAGTTGTTGAGAACTGTAATGCCAGAAAATATTTGTCACCGCAAGGTAGCGGTAGTGCTGCTGCCTCGATCCAGTTCCTCAGCAATTAGTTTGTTTCATTATTTTCTGTTTTTTCAACTGCATTGTTTTGTGTGCATATGCGTGCGTCTTTGCAATGTGTCCGTTTGCATTCTGGTGTAGGCTGTGTTTTGAAGTGGACTGGATCAACGGATATGGGGGACGGGATAGCCCAGTGGTTTCAACATTGCGCTCGCAATTTGACAACCCGGTTCGATTCCCATTCGAAGGTGCTTTTTCCCTGAAGTTAACATCAGTGCTGACTCCACTCTCCCCAAAAGTCCTTCGGAAGAGACTAAAACCGAGGGCCCTGTGCGAACGCACGTAGAACATCTTGCGCACACGTTAAATCCTGTTCCTCTTTTCGTAAGAGTAGGCTATTGTGCGCCTGTGGGAACAGATGACAAGATTTACAAAAGTGTATGCACACGAGAACAGGATGAAAAAAAGCACCTAAGCGCTTATTCCATTGTCCTCGATATAAAAGAATAAATAAATGAAATAAATACATAAATAAATAAATACATAAATGAATATAAAGAATTCTGTCCTGCGCCTGAAAACTTCCTGTGGTAAAGCCCCCTCCCCTCTCCTAAATAAAAAAGCAGCATTTCTTTTCCTCGCCAGGTGGGCTGCCAAGCACAGACTGCAAATCTTAAGACAGACAAATTCCAAATTTTGACAACTGCTAATTGTTTTAGTATGCACAGAAATTTCTTGAAAGCAGTGATGTGCACAGAGAGAGAGAGAGAGAGAGAGGAAGAGAGAGAGAGAGAGAGAGAGAGAGAGAGAGAGAGAGAGAGAGAGAGAGAGAGAGAGAGAGAGACAGACAGACAGACAGACAGACAGACAGACAGACAGACAGACAGACAGACAGACAGACAGACAGACAGACAGACAGATCTATACAGACGACAGACAGACAGAGACAGAGACAGAGGCAAAAACAGATGTGCATCATCTCCAGCTATTTTCAACAAAGGCAATGATTTTCAAAAAAGGGATGCAATTTCGCAAAAATAACATCATGTCATTATATGAAACACGCTTGGAAATGTAACATTCAACATGAATACATATCTTGCCAACGCCAGAGAAAATTAATAATACATGGAATTTGTATAGCGCTATCTCTTTTAAAGACAATCAAAGCGCTGCATTTGACCTACAAGCCACAGATCATGCTGCCACCAGGCGCAAAGATCCCAACTCCAACTCCCCGATTTCTCGGATGGTGTCTAACACGACACCTGTGTGCATCTGGTTTGTTATAATTTTGTCATCCGCTCCTACGCACACGATGCCTACTCTTCCGAAAGTGGAACGGGTTTAACGTATGGCAGATGTCTGCGTGCATTCGCACACGGGCTCGGTTTCGAGTCTCTACGAATGGCAGTGGATTACAGCAGTAGCAGAATTGTCGCAGAACCAGTCTGTAAGCCTGTTGACAGATGGAGAGATGGAGAGACAGAGAAGAAAAGACTTGGTAACAAGGGAATGCAGATAGTGAAGATGTATGTTCAATGCTGTTTCAGTCAGGCAAGTGTGACGTCACGAAAATACCCACCCTTCTTTTTCTTTTTTTAACAGGAACAATGATAATGCATCTTTCCTCTTTCACAAAAGACAAACACTCCCCCCCCCCTTTCAACTTAACACACACAAAGTCTTTATTTTACTTGAGTGGTGGTTAGCATTTTAGTAGTGCAAGTGGGAAAATGTTGGATTGGTAGTGACGTCACACCTGACCCCACTTCACGAGGACTAATATACTACACCGATATTGCTTTTTTTTTTTTAAAAGCTATTTTACTGGGTATGGACATCATTTTGTTTATTTTGCATTGAAAGTGTTTGCAGACATGTCCGACTTAGTT
This sequence comes from Stramonita haemastoma, assembly GCA_030674155.1. Taxonomy (NCBI): domain Eukaryota; kingdom Metazoa; phylum Mollusca; class Gastropoda; order Neogastropoda; family Muricidae; genus Stramonita; species Stramonita haemastoma. The sequence goes on along the minus strand of CM060324.1, from coordinate 19,080,985 downwards.
TTTCTATTATTTTGTGATTAGGTTGATATACGTGTATAAAAAGTACGACAACATATAAACGTTATGATTACAGGTGGGGTAGGGATGGGGAGAGAAGGGGCATTAGCATAAAAACAAAAAGAAAGAAAAGAATGCTGTCTCTAGCATTTTAACTTTATAGTCCAGTTTATGCTGTTTCTTACTCATCATTGTATAGTCCACTAGTGGTGGAGCTGAGGCACAGTATTGTCCCAAGTCAAGAACTTCCAAAGAATGTTTGAAGAAGAGTAGGGAGCAAAACCAACATCCTGGCTGCAAGTGAGGTTTGATTAGGATTATTTTGAATCTATTGGTGGGAAGAGAAGTCATGCACCCTCCCCAGTGATTTGAGATAATCCTGATGAACAAACCCTCCCTTTTTTTAAACCTAGTGGACACAAAGGCAAACTACTGACTAGCCTACATGCTCTCTTGCTGCTGCATCTCTCACGTAATTCTTCTTCTCACCAACAGATTCAAAATAATCCTAACTAAACCCACCTTCTTAGGCATAAGCCTGGCTTAATAATAAAATGTATGCGTATGAGACTGTTTTACCCCCTTCGCCATTTATATTATATTATATAATATATATATATATATATATATATATATATATATATATAATATATATATATATATATATATATATATATAAATTACTCTTACAGTATATATATATATATAATATATATATATATATATATATATATATTTTTTTTTCTTTCATTCTTTCATTTTGAGGATAGTGGAAAAAAGCACTCATGTACTTTTTTTTTAACATCGAGTCCTCCTATGTATTCAGTCTTGGAGATCTTGTCATCTGTTCTCACTGGCACACAATGGCCTAATTTACGAAAAGCGGAACAGGATTTAACGAGTGTGGAAGATGTTCAGAAGCTAGCTGCATTCTGACGTCAGGGATAGAAAAAAAATCTGTTCCACGGAAAAAAGTGTACATTGCAAAGTGCCTGGCTATCAAATATACTATCTTTTTTTCTGTTCCTTCCTCAGCTAGAGCTCCGAGGTTCACCAATTGTGAGATTTTGCATGATGTACGTTGTGTGTGTGTGTGTGTGTGTGTGTGTGTGTGTGTGTGTGTGTGTGTGGTGTGTGTGTGTGTGTGTGTGTGTGTGTGTGTGTGTGTGTGTGTGTGTGTGTGTGTGTGTGCGTTTCTTTCTTTTTTTCTGTTATTCGTTTATATCGAAGATAGAGGAATAAGCCCTCATGTGCTTTATTACATCTAGTCCCCGTGTGTATGCAGTTTTGTAAATGTCATCTGTTCTCATCGGCACGCAATGGCCTACTCTTACAAGAAGCGGAACAGGATTTAAATTATGCACAAGATGTTCTGCGTGCGTTCGCACATGGTGCCTCGGTTTATAGCCTAGTCTCATCCGAAGGACTTTTGGGGAGAGTGGAGTCAGCACTGATGTTAACTCCAGGGGAAGAATCTCCTCGACCGTGAGTCGAACCCGGGTCATCAAATTGCCAGCGCCATGTTCTGACCACTAGGCTATCCTGTCTGTGTCTCTGTGTGTGTATGCCTGTAAATAATTCTGAAGTTTTTTTTTTTTTAATGTTATGCAATTTTTTAAAAAAATCAAGAATATCTGTTTTATGTAATTTGCTATCCCCCATAATGAGGATATTGGTTAATTTCTTCTTCCCGTTTACCATAATGTTATGATTTATATGACTTACTTTGTTGATAGATGGTGGTGGAATGATGTTTTCACTTGCTTAACTCCTTATGGTTTTCCGTGTCTTATTTATTAGCGTTTTTTTAATCATCATCATCATCACTTGTTTATTTCTTATTTTAGTTCTCTGAGCCTGTACATTTTTGTTCATCCATTTTAGTCTTTCTGTCCTTTCTTGCCTGTTGTCTGCTATTAGTCGTTGTCTCTAGTGTTTGGTATTTGATTTGTTATTATTGTTGTTGTTTAGTTTTAGGTTTTTATTATTTTTATTTTGATCTTATCCCTGTTAAGGGCAGGGACGGGATGTGAAAAAGCACATGAGTGCTTATCCATTATTCTCTAAATAAAAGAGGTTGACTTGACTTGACTTGACACGCACGCACGCACGCACGCAAACACGCACGCACACACGTGTACACAAACCAAACAACAAATGGACAACACCAAAAAACCAACCCAATCCAGCCTGGCTCTGCATGCAGTTGCCTTCAACCTGGCAGCCGAGTGAGGTCGGAACCCGTAGCTCTCGGACAAAGCTTCATGGGTTCTATCCACTCAGCAAGCCCAGGCAGGTCCCCTTCAGATTTGAAAGGACCTGATACTGAGGGTATGAGACGATGACACGACATGAGGGTGGCTGTGCGTTGCCATTCAATTATAATTATTTATTTATTTATTTATTCTTTGATATTAAGGATAATGGAATAATCACTCGTGTGTCTTTTTTACATCCAGTCCTTGTGTATATGCGGCTTTGTAAATCTTGTCATTTGTTCCCACCGGCACGCAATGGCCTACTCTTACGAAAAGCGGAACAGGATTTAACGTGTGTGCAACATGTTCTGCGTGCGTTCGCAACGGGCCTCGGTTTATAGTCCCATCCTGAGGACTTTTGGGGAGAGTGGAGTGAGCATGATTTAAACCCAGGGAAAAAATCACCTCGAACAGGAATCGAATCCGGGTCATCAAATTGCTAGCGCAATGTTGTGACCACTAGGTTATCCCACCCCCCATATTCTCTAGCACTTTAACTCGCTCGTCCCCTCTTCTTCAGTTTTCATGTTCCTGGTATATCTGACTGTGATTCCATTTCGGGTAGTTTCCCGAAACTACGTGCTATTTATGTGAGACACACATGCTCGAAGTAAGCCATCGTGTTTGTCTCCGGAACCCCCAGAAACCATGCTTTAGTCTCTCTGAAGAAAAAATCTATACCATTCTTAGTATCAGGTTAGTTTTTTTGTACTAATAGCCAATCCTGTTTGTTCATTATATTTGATTTTTTTATTATTGAATTTTGTAATATTATTGGTTGTATTTTCTGTGCTGTTGTGAAAAGTTAGATTTGATGATGAAGACCGAAGTGACGAATGTAAAATAAAAAGGTAGGTACATTGTCCCATAACCTATGTAGTCGTAGGGGAGCAAGGCATCAGAGACCTCAGCTTCTCTAGGAGCCAGGTATTGAGGGCGGTGCCCATCTCCTCTCCCTCGCTGCTTTACCTTCCCTGACCCTAAAGAGGGCAGGTACCCATTTATAGCTGGGTGAACTGGGGACTGTACTGAAGCCAAGGCGCGAAACGGTCACCCATCCAATTGGTAACCAGGCACGAAGCTGCTTAACCTTGGCTGGGGGAAAGCGAGTGCTCTGACCACTGAGCTATCCCAATATCTAGAGACGAGGAAAACAATAGGCGTGTTCATTATTGAAACGAGATGACAGCCATCCCTAAATAAAGACTGGAAAGATTCCAGAGTTTGAAACTTTGCGTAATTTGTTTTCGTTACTCTGCTAGAGTTCACCATATGATGAGAATTTTTTGTGTATGTGACCGGGTTTTGGGGGGGAGGGGCGGTGTCTATCATTAAGACAGCCCCATTCTTACTTCGGGGATCATGTTTAAACACGACATCAGTGCGCATGCGTCTTTTTTTTAGATTGATGTTTTGGTCATCTGTTCTTCCAGGCACGAATGTCCTACTTTTTGTGTACTTAACAATCATACCATTGGTCAAAGGTGAGGGAATTGTGTCTCTTGAGATCCAAATGTGGGCATTTTTTCCCCAATTCCTTTCACCTGTTGGGTCCAAATGACGTGACAATGTTTGGGTAACCCCCGGCTGAGCTGACCACTCAATCTGTATAATAAAAATGACCTTCTGCATCCTTAGGGATCCTCAAGCATATGGAAACAAGGATTTCACAGCATATAAATCCAATTATCTTTTATCTTTTACTTTTTGCCATCCTATTTTACAGTACCTTTTCTTTCTTCTTTTAACATCAGTTTTGGTAGCAGCATTGGTGGGTCACAAGATTGTTATATTATTCCCGTGAGAGCAAAAATACCTCTGTGTTTTAAAGAGATGTTTCACCATAATGCACCATGGCTGGTTATGCTAAACCACCACCAAGACTTCTGATGATAATCCATCTAGGAGTCAAAACTCAAGTCAAGTTTGATTTTATTGGATTTTTCCAAAATTTTTGAAATCATTTTTGTAATGACAAAGGAGTTGTAATGGCCATCAGCCCTTGTTTTCTATCATCAATCATTTTAAATATATATATATATATATATATATATATATATATATATATATATAATATCAGATCAACCATTCAAGTCTAGGCTTTGACTTACTCTGTAATGAATAGCAACACGATACTATTTTATTTTATAAAATAAAAATGAAAAGGTATCGTGTTGCTCATCATATCTATCTCACAGAAAATCATTCAAATATCTGTTTTGACTTGATGTGTAATGATTAGCAACCCGATACTTTTCCCAAAATTTCAGTCAAACCATCGTCAATCCAATCCCGTAACATTGTTAAACGTTTAACATGCCGCAGAGAACATTCTCTCCAAGCCATAGGGTTTAGCACCATTGAGTGTGGTTGCCTTTTGGATGGATGATTTTTTTCCGCTTTGGCTTCAGTACAGTTCTCCAATTCATCCAGCTGTAATTGGGCATGTGCCCTCTTTATGGACACAGAAGATAAAGCAGCGAGAGAAAGTAACTGGGTTCTACCCTCAAGAATGCCCGTCCATGGAGAAATTGAAGTCGCTGACACACGGCGTCATAGGGTATGGAGATACTTTTACCTTTATTTTAACCACAGAGGCCTCATTAGGGTTATCAACAGCTCGTTCCCTTGACAAATATGTAACATATATTTCTGGGAGAAGATAGATGCATTTGGAAATATCTGTTTTCGCTTTCATTCGGAAATGCCTGGTGTTCAAAATGCGAAAAAGATTTTTTAAAATCTGAAGAAAAGCATTAGAAAAGGGCTTATATCGCATTGCTGCTTTATCGCCATTAAAATAAGGATGGTATGTTGCTATGCCTTGAAGAAAAAACTACTCATTGACAGCAAGGAAATAGCCTTGGTTTTCAGCTAAATACTAAAAGAACAGAAATGAGACAAATAGTAAAGTGTGTCACAAATGACTTCAAATATATTTTTTAAAAAGACAAAGAAATACGCAGTGAAATTTGACCCAAACCCCTTAACAAAATAGTGAAATTCACATCATTGTTACCAGACCACTCAAAAGGCAAAGAAACAAAACAAGAAGTGAAATTTGTCACCATTTTCATGATTTGACCCGCATTTTGTGCAATGTATTTCGCTTCAGCAAGTATCGCTTTTAAACAGAGTGGGTTCCACAGCCTATGGTGTAGCCGACAGCTCCATTCAGAGAGATATTGCCCATGATTCAGTCTTTCCTTCATGTCAGGAACAGTTTCTCTCCAAACGAGGCTGGTTTGGAATGGTGGTGATACTGCTTTACGCCTGTGAATCAATTTGGGAGATAGGAAAACAGAAAAGGAGGCAAAACACCTGAATTCATCGCTGCTCTGACTATGGCAGACAACACTGGCAACACCTGTGCACGGTGAGACAGGGTTGAGTGACGTGACAGCAGCAGTGCAGTCTCACCTGAGGGCAGCACTGGGTGTGGTGTTGGCTGCTGCCTTCATGGACACTCTGATGACCCTGTTCCATTCATTTGCTCCGGTCTTCGTGGACCCTTACGACTTCATATGTTTTGGCCTCCAGATCCGATAATGTGGCCAGTAAGAGAAGCTGGTGGTCTGCCTTTTTATTCTTTTTTGTTTCGGTTTTGCCCTAAAAGGTTTTTATAAGGTCATCTCTTGGTTTTGCAGTGCATGGCCGACTTACCTTCATTTCCTTTTATTTATTAATGGTAGATAATTTTTGTTGTTGTTCTCCATTCGTGTACTATGCCTTTATTTGTTCTTCTGTCTGTCCAAATGACACCGAGCAGCCTCTTAAAAATCACATCTCATCTGCTTCTATGATTTTCCTTATACCCAGGATCCGCAATACTTTCCTTTTCAGATGATATGGAATTATGTGACCTTTGTAGATGACCTTTCTAGATGTCGTTTAATCGGACCATTCTGCTCTTAGTCATGCCTTGTCTTGTTTTATGTCTTTGGTACATGACCTATCATTTGTTTTGACTGAGCCTAGATATTCTAAGACACTGCAAATGCCATTTTGTAATGTCAACGAGTCTCTAGCCGATAGACTCACCATCCATCTAAAAGCAGCATCTTTCAACATCACCATCATCAAAGCGTATGCCCCAGCAACCAACTACGATGATGAGGATGTTGAAGACTTCTACAATCAACTGCAAGAGGTCATAGACCAGACGTGAAAGAAAGACCTCAGTGTAGTACAGGGCGACTGTAATGCAGAGGTGGGGGCAAGGGCTAGCAAGAAATGGGTGGGGATTTGGGACCTATACTACCAGCCTTGAGACCAATGAAAGAGGAACGAGGCTCCTACACTTTGCCAATGACAGCGACCTGAAGGTGGTGATTCACACAAAGCATTCCCACGCTGGACATGGCACAGCCCATGCAAAGATCGCCGCTACCAGACAGACTACATTAATGTCTTTTCCAGTCAACGATCTTATAACATTTGTGTGTGTATGTATGTGTGTGTGTGTGTGTGTGTGTATGTATGTGTGTGTGTGTGCACGCGCGCGCGCGCGCGCGCGTGTGTGTGTGTGTGTGTGTGTGTGTGTGTGTGTGTGCGTGGTCGGTGTACATGGGTAGGTTCGCGTTTGTGTTAATCCTGTCTTTATTCAAATTTTTCCTGGAATGTTGAAACCAATATGAAAACTACCTTACTTGTATCTTTCAAGATTATGATTCGTATCAACATGCTTGTCAGTATGGTAATTGCCCTTCATGAGATGATTAAAGTATTTTTGACTTGACTTTGATTTTACTTTGTACGCATGTGAAACGTTGACAATAACAGCAGACATTGAAAGAAGGATACAGGCAATGGAGATAAGATGCTTTCACAAACTCCTTGGTATATTATACGGGGATTACATCACTAATGAGGAAACGAAAACCAGAATCAACAACGCCATTGGACCATATGAAGAGCTCCTGACTTCAGTGAAAAAATCACAAACTAAAGGGTATAAGCACACGTACACCGCACGAACATCTGGACTGGCCAAGACAGTCCTACAGGGAACGCTACAAGGAGGGAGACGAAAAGGCAGAGAGAGAAAACGATGGGAAGAGAACATCAGAGAGTGGATGGGCCTTAAATGGAACGATTTGCTACCGAAAGTAGAGGACTGCGGGGAGTGGAGGAAGATGGTTGCAAAATCTTCATTGGTGCACCCACGGTCCAAGAGAGTATGGGATAGGTGAAGAAGATGAAGGTAAAGATTATCTTCCATTGTGAACAAAAATGTCAGTAACGTACATAATGCTACCTTGGATTGGCCCATGCCCAAAGCAGTGTCAGGTATGGATGCCAGCAAAGCGCCAAGTTCTGACACAGTTCGACGTAGCAACGCAGTTGGTCGTAACTTACAACGAACTGTGTCGACCCCCAGGGGGATCAACGCAGTTCGTCGCAATTTGCGACGAACAGCGCCAGCCCCTCATGTGAAAAAAAAAATCTTTAATCAATGTAAGTTCAATATAATGCACCACTTCAGCATTTTGGAAGCTCCTAATATATTTTGTCAACTTTCGGACTTCAGTTCCAAGTTGTGACAATGTGAGTTGACGCACTTCGTCGCAACTTTCCAGCACCAAAAGCATGCAATGGCAAAAGTTCTTAGTATAAAAAAGAAATGATGATAAAGATACTGAGAACTTTTGCCATTGAACTTACATTGATTAAAGGTATGTTGATGTTGTTGTTTATTTTTTACATGGGGGGCCTAACGCAGTTCGTCGCAAATTGCGACGAACTGCGTCGATTCCCGGGGGGGACCAACACAAGTTACGACCAACTGGTTGCTGCAAAGAACTGTGTCAGAACACAGGCCTACACTACAGGTTGCTATGCTTTGAAATGTTATGTCTTTCTCCATCACAAGCTCTTAGCATAACAGCCTGTCATCGTCAGTACCAACACTCCCACCCCAGTAGAAGAAGGCTTTCAGAGGTGGTGCACTGCGTATGTTAGCTCAGAACAGGCTGGCACCACTGAACACCACCAAAGTGACCCAGCAGCAGTGCAGGGCCCTCTTGCTGGTGGCCTAGGGCGGCCTGACATTGACAGGCTCCCTGTAAACTTCCCACCTTCATAACGTACAAATATATCAATTATCACACACATTCATATCACTATATAACTCACTAAGCGCAGTTATCTGAATTTCTTTCGAAACTTAAGAAAATGATAAAATGACAGAAAACATAGGAAAAAACAAAACTGTAATGAGTACAAACACTCACAGAGACATGAAAGAGACTTTTATTGAAATTCGTCGGGATTGCTTTTTTTCCCGGTATATTAAAGATCGCGGACGGGATAGCTCGGTGGTCAGAGCACTCGCTTTCCCCAAACCAATGTCAAGCAGCATCGAGCGTGGTTAGCAAGTAATTGGGTGACCGTTTCCGCGCCTTGACTTTAGTACGTCCCCCAGTTCCCCTAGCTGTAAATGGGTACCTGCCCTCTTTAGGCTAAGGGAAGGTAAAGCAGAGATGAAGACGATATTGGCGTACACTCAATATGCTGGCCCCAAAAGAAGCTGAGGTCTCTGACACCTGCTCCCCTACAGCCACATAGGTTATGGGACACCGTTACCTTTATCTCTGTTTTCTAAGATCCTTCTGACGAAATAAAACACCTTTGAAATTAGATAAAAAATCCAGAGGTTGAACAAACACGTCCATGAAGATTTAGCTTTCATGTTTTTCTTCTTTTCCTTCATTGCACAGCTCAGCATGAACTAAGAGTCGTCTGTCAAATGAACGGAAAGTACGTTGCACTACCGTTATGTTCGATACTCGAACTTTGGCATTTTTAATGTTTTAAAAGATAGAATCTGTTACATATGAGACGATGACCCCAAAGACTGGTGGTCCTCAGAACGCGTTTGGTCTCCAGATTTGAACTTTGTTCGGGGAGAAGGGGTGACGCAACACAAGCAGTGCCGGACCTGTGAGCGGAACCTGGCCCCTGTCAGACAGTACAGGTAGAAGTTGACGGCGCTGTTGCTGTACCACAGCAGGTTGGTCAGGGCCCAGCCCAGGCTGTTGGCCGCCATCTGCTCCGCGTTCCCTGTCTCCACCTCAGGGTTAGAATAGAGGTCGAAAACGAGAAACACACACACCGGTGACGTCAGCAGGAAGAAGGTGGCGGAGAGGAAGATGAGCGTGACGTTGAGAGAGGTGGACTGCTTCTGTCGCTGGCTGACCACTTCCTCAGATCTGCTTCCGCTGTTGGTCAACGTCCTGACCTTCCGGATGGAAGAGGTCACCTTCCACATGAGGAGACTGTTGCTGGTCAGCAGGAAGGCGAAGGGCAGCAGAGAGGACATGCACAGGTCCACAATGGGCCAGGGCACACGGATGAAGTCTTCGTACTCAGGGTCTACATAAGGCAGTAGTACTGTCCCTGCTCTGGGTAATAGCGCAGCTCATAGCCATACAGCTGGTGAGCGTTGAGCACAGAGATGGGGTGACGATGACGGACACTGTGATGAAAGCCGTTTTCCGACTACGCAGTTGTCTCATCTTGTGTGGCCACACCACCGACAAAGCCCTCTGTGTCGTCATCATGGCCAGAAACCACGCTGACGTCATACCAGTGACGTAAACCAGGAAGATATGGATCTTGCAGATGGCGGAGTGCAGGTCACGAATATCCAGATGAAAGAAATACTTGATCCAGTTCCTGAGCAGACCTGTGTAGAGCAGAGTGAGGTCAGAGACTGCCAGAGCTCTGAAGAAGATGGAGATGGAGGAGGAGGAAGAAGAGGAGGAGGATGAAGTTCCAGAGGGCATACCCAGCACCCACAGAATCATCACATTGCCGAAGGTTCCCATGGCCAGGATGAAAGGAGGGCAGTAGTGCCACGCTGCCAGAGAGACTTTGTAGTCTGACAAGGATTCCACCAGGTCCTGAAAGCTGGGCGCGGAACTGGTCCCTGTGGCAGTGTGTCTGCTTTCGGCGCTCATACTGACGCTGCTCTGAGCTGAAGGATGGGTCATGATGGCAGCTTGGGTGAACATCGGGGTTGTCCACTGTCCACACGCTAGCGGAACTATCGACAGATCTGATGAGTAAATCCCCAGTACAACCTGCACTACCTCCAGACATTTCGAACATAACTGGATCTTGTCTGTTATTAAAAAAAAAAGAAGAATGCAGACACACACACAGCTCTGTTGACAGGTTCTCAAAAGGGCAGCAGATTGGAGGCAGCTTGATTTTTTTTAACACCACAAAAAAGTTTTTCTATCATGAAGGTTGTTATGAAGTCTTTCAAGACCTACTCACGTGTGTGTGGATTCCTGCATTGATGAGGTTACCTGTATGGTGAGTATGAAAAAAAACATCATGTTCTTGTTATGTTCTTGTCACACATAGTATCTTAATGCACACCAAACATATTATCTTTCCTTACAACTATTTAAAAAAAATGTATGTATGTATATTCAAAACAAATAACAAAACAAAACTTAGTAAAAAAAAAAAAAAAAAAAAAGACATTTTTGAGATTATTGGGAATTCATGTCAATACCAACCAACTTTTGTGACTAAACAAAAAAAAGGGTTAAAAAAAAGCGTTCACAAATTTCAAAATCTTCCAAGAAATTAATCCAACCTGAAGCAAGAACAACAACAAAATGACACCCCCTCCAAATGTAATATAAAACAAACAAGTAAACAAACAAACAAAAACCAAACCAAAACAAAAAACGTCCGGTTTTTTTTTTTTTAATGATTCATGAATTTAGACTATCGATAAACGGCTCCCTCGTTAGTTACGTCAATCCTAACAATAGTGACAATAATGATACAAGAAAAGAACGTGGCAGGATCGTTAAGCCGTTGGCTTGCCTAACAAGTGAACTGTGAGATTCTGGGTTGGATTACTAGCCTTGCCTTTTCTCATTCCTAGTCTGACGAGAATATCGAACTTGTTGTCAAAGTCTTTCGGATGAGACTATAAACCGAGGCCCCGTGTGTAAATGTATGCAGAATATCTTGCACACACATAAAAAAACCCCATCCACTTTCAGGAAGAGTAGGCTATTCTGTGCCAGTAGGATTGGACAACGAAACAACGAAGAAACCAAGTGCACACAAGTGTCGTGTTAAGACACATCCCCGAAGTCGAAAACAGATACTTAAATGGTAGAAGAAAAAAACAACGGTCGCATACGCAAAAATAAAATCTCACCATTGAGAAACCTCGGAACTCTCGCCAAGGAACGAAAAACAAAAAGAAAACAAGAGAATACTTTCATTTTTTTTTTTTTTACATGTCATCTATATCTGGCAAAATTTGGCAAGCCCGTCCGTCTATCAAGCCAGTGACCAACTCATCTCACATCATCATCATCATCATCATCATCATCATCATCATCATCATCATCATCATCATCATCATCATCATCACCATCATCATCCCTCGACCAGGACTGTCATCAACCCCTCTGGAGCAGGCTACACCTAGCAGAAAACGCGGGAGGCACTGATCCAGAATGGTGACACTTGAAAAAAGTTGCATGGGTAACCGTTTGCGCGCCTTGGCTTCAGTACAGTCCCCCCCAAGTTCACCCAGCTGTAAATGGGTACCTGCCCTCTTCAGGGTCAGGGAAGGTAAAGCAGCGAGGGAGAGGAGATGCGCGCCGCCCTCAATATGCTGGCCCCTAGAGAAGCTGAGGTCTCTGATGCCTCGCTCCCCTACGACCGCCTAGGTTATGGAATACCTTTACTCTTTTGCCTTTCTTTAATCCCAAAGTGAAAAGATAGATACGATAATAAGTGTGTGATAATAATTTTCCCGCTGCCTCTATCAAAACTAAACAAATTAATCACACAGACACACACATCACATAATCCTTGCAAAATTTTCTAACGACCTGTTTTGTTTTCTCATAATTATATCATTGCGTGTTATACATGGTATGCAAACTGTGTGTTACATAATTATCTACCGAAGATCAATTAATTGTCATGGCGACAAGTGGTGGTGAAAGGAATCAAACTGAAAAGTATAGATGACTCTTCTTCTTCTTCTTCTCTCTTCTTCTTCTTCTTCTTCTTCTTCTTCTTCTTCTCTCTTCTTCTTCTTCTTCTCTTCTTCTTCTTCTTCTTCTCCTCCTCCTCCTCCTCCTCCCCCCCTCCTCCTCCTCCTCCTCTCCTCGTTGTTGTTTGTTGTTGTTGTTGTTTGTTGTTGTTGTTGTTGTTGTTGTTGTTCTTCTTCTTCTTCTTCTTCTTCTTCTTCTTCTTCTTCTTCTTCTTCTTCTTCTTCTTCTTCTTCTTCTTCTTCTTCTTCTTCTTCTTCGTTGTCGAACGCTCACATAGCAAACTGCTACTGTCTATCGAACTAGTGAAAATGCGTTGTGCAGCCGCTAAGCTCCTGACAAGTCAGGCCCGGCCCAGCCAAGCCCAGAGCATCCAACTTCGGCGTGAGAGGGGTAGGTTAATGATGGTGTAAGGTGAATGTACTGACTGCTCTTTGTATTGCCAGACTGACAAGTATCTGAAGCAAAATGGAGTTGGCATTCATTAGTTAGTCTCTCGCTTTCCTCAGCCTTCTTGTTAAGTTTTCAACAATGACTGTTTCTATAAGGCTAATGCAGTTACAAACAAAGCGCTAGTGGAAAATGTCATTAATAACTTCCATTTTGAGCACACCTATTATATTAATGAGCTCAGGCGCATCAATAGGACGCGCCATTTAAAAAAAACCCACACACATATATACATATACACATACACACACACCGCGCGCGCGCGCGCGCGCACACACACACATACTCACACACACACATACACACACACCACACACACACACACACACACACACACACACACACACACACACACACACACCACTCATATACACACACTGAACAGAGACAAAATATCATGATTGTATTATTATATTCTAATAAACTTTCAACACACACACACACACACACACGCAGGCATGCATGCACGCACACTCTCACACACGCACAAACACACAAATAGACACACACAGACACACACACTGAACACACACTTACACACACACACACACACACACATTACACACACACACACACACACACACACACACACACACACACACACACACACACACACACACACACACACATACACACGCGCTCGCGCTCGCGCACGCACACACGCACGCACGCACTCATGCGAGCATGCACCACACACACACACACACACACACACACACACACACACACACACACACACACACACACACACACACATTTTCTTTGCTTTAAAAAATGCAGTGTTTTTTCCCTTGCAATTTTAACTTGTTCTTGTGACATTAGTTATACAGTTCCTCGCAATGTAAAATCAATTCCTTAATTTTCTCGTGGTTGTATCAATTAGACAGTTTTCTTACGAACTTTTTGGTAATTGCTTTCTTTCGTGGGGTTAATATACTTTATATCAAAAGGCATTAACTTGAAGAAGAACACACACACACACCACACACCACACAACACACACACACACACACACACACACACACACACACACACACACACACACACACAACACACACACACACACACACACATACACACACACACAACACACACATACACACGCACACACTCACACACACACACTCACACACACATCACTGTCACAACTACAAAACACCTTGTCCCCATTGCTATTAGTACTGATTTGCCTGGTACAGATAATGGATAGCACCATCGTGATTAATCCATTGAGCCGAAAAATGGGACAAATCAACACTTCGGTAATCAATATATCATTATTATAAAAAACAGAAGAAAAACATTGAATTATAATTGTCTGAAAGGACAATTGATGATAGACACAAGAGGAAGCACGAGGACGTCAGTGTATTCAAATATAATTTTGTACACACAAACATACAAACACACAGACATACAGACAGACAGAGACAGACACATAGATGCACAGACACACAGAAACAGAAACAGACAGACAGACACACTGGCAGAAACACACACACACACACACACGAACGCGCGCGCGCGCGCGCGCGCGCACGCACACACACACACACACACACACACACAAACACAAACACACACATGGCGCAAATGAATATATTTGCAGGCACACACATATTAAGACAGACAGACACACACACACACAATCACACACACATGTACACACACACAATACACACACATACTCACGCGCACACACGCACAAATGCACACACACATACACTCACACACACACACACACACACACCACCCCGCGCCGCGCGCACGCGACACATGATGTGAGCTCTGCAACCCCGTCCCCTTCAAGAAAAGACAACAAATCTAAAAATTTAAGCAGAGATTCTCCTAACAATATGAAGCTAAATTAACAGCTACATCTTTCATTTTTCTCACCATTTCTTGGCTACAACTCCAAAGTTAACCAAACATATCTTGAAAAGATATGCTCTTTCTAGCCTTCATAACTATTTCAAACAATCTAGTCAAATATAGTTGTGTAAATCAATCTTTCAGGCTCATGAGGTAAAAGGTAAAGGTGTCCTATAACCTACGTGGTCATAGGGGAGCGAGGCATCAGAGACCTCAGCTTCTCTAGGGGCCAGCATATTGAGGGTGGCGCCCATCTCCTCTCCTTCGCTGCTTTACCTTCCCTGACCCTAAAGAGGGCAGGTATCTATTTACGGCTGGGTGGACTGGGGGACTAAACTGAATCCAAGGCGCGCAAATGGTCTCCCATCCACTTGGTAACCACGCTCGATGCTGCTTTTTTTTTTTTTTTTTTTTTTTTTTAGCTGGGGGGGAAAGCGAGTAGGCCTACTCTGACCACTGAGCTATCCCGTACACACAAAAGGTAAGGGGAGTGAATTCATATTAGAACTATCAGGAGTCACATCTTTATTAAAAAACCCAAAAAAATTGGTTAAAGCTTCCTTTTAAAGCATAATGGTGGCACCATAGCCGAGTAGTTAAGGCCGTTCGACTTCAATCTCATAGACCATGAAATCATGGGTCCGAATCTCGGCAGTACCTGGTGAATTCAGGTTGGTGATTAATACGACCTTTCAGGTCAACTGAAAATGGAGACTAGCCAGTGCCTTAATCCCCGTCGTGTATATATACATGCAAAAGATCAAATACGCACGTTAAAGATCCTTTAATTCATGTAAAGCGTTGATGGGTTACGGAAGCACGAACATGTCCAACATACATCCCCGAAGTCGAAATGCGGATACCTTCACAGAGGACAAAAAGCCACCGTTCAAATACGTAAAATCTCGCCATTGATGAACCTCGGGAGGTCTAGCTTAGGAACAACAACAAAGAAAAAGACCCACAATATTCAGTATGACACAAGATAACAGGAAATATATTACTATTATAAGTAAATAAAGAAACAACAACCTACCAGATGTTCTTTGTCACACAAGGCTCAGCTGAGAAGACCCCCCCCAAAAAAAAAAGAAAAAAAAAAACTTTCAAGAAATTTAGCCGCCGTCGTGTATATAGCGACATGTCGAGCGAGCTTATAATATGAAATAACAAAACAAAACAAAACAAAGCTAGTTGATCTGGACGAACGCTAAAACTAGCTCGCTCTGGTGAGAGTACAACACACAATCCTTTAAATAAGATAATGTTCGGGGGCTGGGAGCAATCAATAATGATAATGATATATGGAATTTGTATAGCGCTGAATCTTGTAGAGCGCGTGTGCACGGGCTGTCCAGATTTTTGCAGCTTGTGCATTTCTAATAGGGAGGGGGTAGGTGGAGGGGAGGGATGTGTGTGTGTGTGTGTGTGTGTGTGTGTGTGTGTGTGTGTGTGTGTGTGTGTGTGTGTGTGTGTGTGTGTGTGTGTGTGTGTGTGTGTGTGTGTGTGTGACGGACAGGAAGACAGACAAATAAAGACAGAAGGATAACATTGCTAACAATGAACAGGCGCCAAATTGAACTTTGAACAGCATCCCCGCCTTCTGCAAATTCTGTGCTAAAAAATCCTCTTTTCTATCCCTCTCTTTGTTTTTGCCTTGTCCCTTTACTTCCTATCACCTCCTTACTGTTTTCTACCTTCTTGGTCCAGTCTCCTCGCCTTTTATTTTTCTATACAGTCTTAAAAGATAATTCTCACCCACACCGAAGTTGGATTCGCTGAGCCTGACTTGTTAGGTAGGCACTTAACGGCATTGTAACACTTTTTCGCTTATCTCGGAACAGTAGGTCATTTTGTGCTGTTAGCCACGGGTGATCATTTTTTTAAAAGTATGCACAGTGGTGTCATTCATAGATAATCATCCCCGAAGTGCTAATGCTGCTACCTGAATGGTGGGCGAATAAACGGTCATATTATATATATATATATATATATATATATATATATATATATATTATATATATATATATATATATATATATATATATATATATATATATATATATATATAAACTCATCTTTGGTGAACCTCGGAGCTCTAGCCCAGGAACAGAAAAGAAAAGAAAAGAAAAAGTATTGGTTGTTATGTCATTAATGATATCCATTTTTTTAACCTGAAAAACCTGTAGTCTTTCCCTAATCAATAATCATCATCATCATCATCATCATCATCATCATCATCATCATCATCATCATCATCATCATCATCATCATCATCATCATCATCATCATCATATCATCACATCATCATCAAAGCCTCCATACATGAACTTCACATTTTTTTGCCCTTAAACAGCAGCAGTCAGCAAGGTTTTTTTCGCAGTGTGCAGGGACCAGAACCAAAGAAAAAAGCAAAAGCAAAAACAAACAAACAAAAAAAAAGCCGACATTGACGATGAAGTAAACACTTAAACCTGACATCAGGGTGTCTGAACATAATTATACGCCCAAGCAATATAAAAGCTGGTTTCTATGACAGCATGCACTCACGTCACTCTTATAATTAGGGTGCAGTCATGGCAAGTTTGCACAGAGAATGGAACAGGAACGTATTTATTTTTTAAAGTTCAATGACTTTAATAATGTTGTGCGGATTGTTCACAGTCATTACTATAAGCGAGTTCATTTGTTACCTGTGATTCAAAGTCTACAACGATTTGTGAATGTATGCAGATAATGCAGGCACAAGCACACGGAACTCACCTTTTGTCATATGGGGCAATTTGGAAAATTCTCAACAAGTACAAAAACAAACAAACAAATAGCCTATTAAATAATCAGTCAGACAAACCGAAATCGAAATATGCAGATATCAACGAATGTTGCTCCCCCGTGGGGATGCCGGGGGCCAGGGATGTAATGTTGTTTGTAAACAGACAGACGTGTTTCAATTTCTCTACGGGATGCATGAACCGCCAATGCTCGTCAGACTCATTGTGTGTAAAAGGATGGAGAAAATGCTTTCCCGCTGCGTTCAGCGTCTGACAAGTCAGACACAGCAGATTTGACATCGGCACGGGTGAGAATTGTTATCTTTTGAAGTCATTCTGGAGGGTAGGAAAAAGGGGCAGGAGAATAGAGCAAGAATGCTGAAAAATAGACAAGAAGGAGGCGAGAGGAAGAAAAGGAACAAGTTAGAAACAAAGAGAGATAGAAAAGGGGAATTTCAGCACAAAACTTCCCAAGAGGGGTGGGGGGGGGGGGGTACTATTTATACTGACAGGCCCATATATCTCCACCTTCTGGAAGTTCTGTGCAAGGAATCCCCCCTTTTCAATCCCTCTCTTTGTCTCTACCTTGTTCTTTTTTTCTTCCTGTCATGTCCTTCTTGTCTATTTTCTGCCTTTTTTGGTCCATTATCCAGCCTTTCTTTATCCAGAAAGACTGAAAAATAACAATAATTATCTCCAACGCCGGAGTCGGATGTGCTGGGCCTGACTTGTCAGGTGCATAACGGTCAAGTGCTTAAATGGGTACCTGCCCTCTTTAGGGTCAGGGAAGGAAAAGCAGTGAGGGAGGGGAGATGGGCGCCACCATCAATATGCTGGCCCCTAGAGAAGCTGAGGTCTCTAATGCCTCGCCCCCCTCGACCACATAGGTTATGGGACATATTACCGTTACCTTTTACAATATATATGCATATGGCCACACTGTGTTAAACCGGTTTTCTATGTGGTATTTGGGTGAGACTAACATAGCGTGGTTTGGTCAGATAATTAGAGGATAATTAGAATCGTTAAATATCTATATTTCACTAGAATATTAAGAGCTGAAAATAAATTATAAAAATAAAAATGCAGAAGTGTATGTGTTGTGTGTACTCGCACGCGCGTGCACGGTGTGTGTGTGGTGGTGTGTGTGTGTGTGCTGCGCGTGCGTGCACGTGAGTGTGCGTGTGTCTGTGTGCGTACGTGCGTGCGTGTTGTGGTGTATATGTGTGTGTATGTGTGTGGAGGAAGAGGAGTGGGATGGGTGGGTGTGCACGTATATACGACGTGAATTTTAAAAATAGAACGCATTAGAGTCTTAACAATATGGATGTGAAACACCACCAACACACACACACACACACACACACACACACACACACACACACACACACACACACACACACACACACACACACACACACACCTCTCTCTCTCTCTCTCTTCTGTCTGTCTGTCTGTCTGTCTGTCTGTCTGTCTGTCTCTCACACACACACACACACACACACACACACACACACACACACACACACACACACACACACACACACACACACACACACACACACACACACACACGGTCAGAAAATAGAAGCTGAAAGTTGAAAATAGCGGACAAATTCTACTGAAAACTCAATTTTCATTTGCAAATAAGTTACACAGACAAGGGGATGGAAAGCAAAGGGGTAGGGGAAGGTGTGTGTATGTGTGTGTGTGTGTGTGGGGGGGGGGGGGGGGGGGCGGGGGGAGTTCGCACTGTACTTGACAGTAATTTCACTCTTTACGAAAATGATTTCTCTATGTGCTGGTTTTTTTTTTTTGCGAAAATGACACTGAGGGTATTGTATCAACTTCTGTTTTGTAACAGTGAGAGTAGTCTTTGTTACATTTCTGTACGACTGTTTTATTAATGCTCAATTAGCATTCATGCATCGTATTTCTTCCGCTTTTAATTGATGACAGTAATGGTACTCTTTCCCTTCGTGGGGATGCCGGTGACCTGAGATTCTGTGTTAGGAACTTCCTCTTTTCTATCCCTCCCGATGTTTCTACCTCATTCCTTTTTTCCCCTGTCATCTCCTTCTTGTCTACTTTCCGCTGTCTTGTTCCATTCTCCTGCCTTTTTTTTCCCAGAAAGACTTCAAAGATAACAGTTCTCTCTTTCACCAGAATCGGGTGTGTGTGGGCCTGAATTGTTAGATGTTTAAACGAAAGAGCAATCCATTTCCACTCATATCACAGTCAAAAATAGTGGGTGTCTGAGTGTTCGACGACGACGACAAAGAAGACGTTTTACAAAATTGTTTATGTGGTATCTTACTTATGCCAAGCCGCCGCTGTAGTCTAGTGGTTAGGGCGTTGGACTCGTAATCTAAAGGTTGCGGGTTCGATCCCAGCTTTCGGCTATGGCGTTGTGCCCTTGGAAAAGGCACTTTACGGCTATTTTCTCACCCCACCCAGGTGTAAAAGGGTACCAAACCTTGTGTTGGGGGTTTACCCTGCGACAGACTGGCGTCCTATCCAGGGGGAGTCTATGACTCCCAGTCGCTTAACGCCACAGAAACCGGATAAGTACCGGCCTGATGAGCCTTAGGCTCGGGACAGACTTAAATTACTTATGCCAAACTAACACTCAGTATATTGAGTTCACTTCTAAGACAGATTGTTTGCAGAGCGTTCATTAAATTTGTGTTAGACTCACATTCAATGTATTTCGTTAATTTTTATTTTGTCACAATAACTTCACTCGTTTTTATGAAAAAAAAGTTGTGGAAACGTGTTTCATTTAGGCCAAACTAACATGCAGCATATTTAATTAACTATTGTCTTCTGACAACAAATTTACTCATATTGAGATTTTGGCGTGGGAAGGAACTGTTATTTTTCTTAAAGTCTTTCTGGGGGAAAAAAACGGCAAGAGAATGGAACCAAGAAGGCAGAACATAGACAAGAAGGAGATAACAGAAAGAAAATGATCAAGGCAGGAACAAAGAGAGGGATAGAAAAGAGGGAATACCCAGCACAGAATTTTCAAAAGGTGGGGATGTGGTTCATACTGACAGGTCCTCCAGCATCCTCACTGGGAGGGGGGGGGGGGGGGGGGGGGGTAAAATATATGATTTCTATAATTTTTCTAACATGGAAGTGGAGACAACTGTAGTTCTTAAGTATTAGTTACCAAATGGTTACTTCCCTTCTGCTGCCAGACAGTTCATCATTGTTGAATATTCAACTTTCAGAATTCCTCCATCTGTAATATGCATTTTGTTTATTCATTTACTTACTTACTTATTCATTATTTATTTATCTATTTATTTACTTATTCATTTACTTATTCTTATTGTTAAGGATGCCATCTGACGTGTTAACTCTCTGAAACAGTGTGATAAAACACAGAAAATATTTTTTAAAAAACACACACACACACACACCTTTTTCCCCCCTAAAACTTATTGAAAAAAAAGAAAGTTGTGATGAATGTATTGTTTTTCGTTCCTCGGCTAGAGCTCTGAGGTTCATCCATGGTGAGAGATTTTTTTGCATGCGACAGCTTTGTCCAGTATTAAGGTAGCTGCATTTTGACTTCGGGGATGATGGCTACACACACACACACACACACACACACGCACGCACACACTCATACACACACACGCAAGCGCGCGCGCGCGCACACACACACACACACACACACACACACACACACACACATACTCACACACTAATGATACATGGCATTATACGTGACAGATGAGTTTGTTTTATTTTTATTTATTCAAATAAAACTCAGAAAAACTGCTAAAAAGACACACACACACACACACACACACACACACACACACACACACACACACACACACACACACACACACACACACACACACACACACACACACACACACAAAAGCAAGAGTTTCACAAGAGCAGGGCAACATAAAGCAGATAGTTTCTTGTTGGTACGGTCATATTACAATCCCAATGGAGCTATCGAATTCAGGGACTGGACTGTACCATCAACCAACCACCAATATTGCAGATTTTAGCGATACTGATAGCTCCTATCTCTGACAGATACATAATTTATAAGCAAGGACTTTATTTACCAAAGTCCAAAGTACCCCCCACCCTCCCCACTCTACCAGAGAACGCGATAGCCTGGTGGTTAGAGTGAGGCGTATTGCGCTCCATCGTTTTCTGCTGACCCGGGTTCGAATCTCGTTTAAGAGGATTTTTCCTCTGGAGTTGACATCAGTGCCGACTCTTCACCTCCCCCGTTCCCTCTCAAAATGCTTCAGTTGAGACTATAAACCGAAGTCCCGTGTGCGAACGACACGGAGAACATTTTGCGCACACGTTAAAACCCGTTCCGTTTTCGGAAGAGTAGGCCATCGTGTGCCGATGGGAACGGATGACAAAAGTTATAATAAAAGTGCATACTCATGGGGACTGGATGTAAAAGAAAAAGTACATGAATACTTATTCCATTCTCCTCGAACTAAAAGAATAAATAACAAACAAATAAATAAATGGATAAATAATAAATGAATAATCAAAAGATCTCTTAGTATGGATACACCAAGTCCCCCATCCCCTCTTTTCTCCCCTCTCACCTAGTATTGACCTTCATAAAGACATAAGCTCACACAATGATCTTGGAGACCTACTACGTGACCCGTAACGTGTACCCCCCCCCCCCCCCCCATCTTCCTAAAAAAAAAAACAATAAAAAAAAAAAACCAAACTGAGAGATTTTAGTCTGTGTAGGGGAATATGGAAACGTTTCTGCATCAAAAGCTCCAAACAGTGATTTCAGCATGATTTTTTTTTTTTTGTCTTCGTCGATGGGTTGTTCTTGTTGTTCCTGCTATGGAAAGTCAGAAGGCATGTCCTAGAAATACTCATAACTCATAGTGATTGGTTGATACTTCAAGTTCGAACACTCTTATTGAAAATCATCGAGAGTATCAAAAGTAAGGTCTTATCATTATGATGGGAAAATGTATTTCCTATTACTTTAATATGGACGAGGCATATGCAAAACGGTATAACCCTCCCCCCCAAAAAAAAAACTACAACAAAAACAAACAAAACAAACAAAAAAACCATACAAAAACAAAACAAACAAAATAAAAAACCTAGCAAGTTTTATTGTGTAAGTTACAATTCTAAAATCTTCACAATATTCTTATTGTTAAAAGGCTATCTTTTCTTTCTATTTTTTTTCATATCGTTTCTAAGTCTTTTGAATCAGATGAGAACTAAAAAAAATTATCTGCAACCTGGAAAAGGATAGGTTCTATAGGTCCAACTCGCCCTGGACACACTGCAAAGAAAGTACAAACAAAAAAGATGAAGTGCGATGATCCAATGCATAGTTTGATTTTCAGTACACAAAACATGTGGAAATGAGCCACTGACGGGTCTGTCTGTCCTTACTTTTTGATGGACTCAGAAGATGTTTCTTAATTATTATTCTTTAATTTAGAGGATAATGAAATAAGCACTCATAGCTTCTTTTACATCCAGTCCCCGTGTGTATGCAGTTTTATAAATCTTGTAATATTTTGTTCCCACCGGCACACAGTGGCCTACTCTTACGAAAAGTGGAACAGGTTTAACAGTGTTCGCAAGATGTTCTGCGTACGTTCGCACACGGGGCCTCGGTTCATCATCTCATCGAAAGACTTTTGGGGAGAGTGGAGTCAGCACTGATGTTAACTCCAGGGGAAAGATCCCCTCGAACAGGAATCGAAGATCGATTCGATTTCTGCGGATAGATCCACGCACTTGGTTCACCAGATGCCGCTATGGAGATTCGATCCCAAAACTTCTCTGCACCAACAGGACGGGAGTTAGTCACGCTATCCACTCACCTAGAGTGTCTGCCTGGGGTCCTGGACCAAGATTGTAAAGGGACCCCCCTTCCTCCTTCAAAAGGTAACTGTATTGTAATTGTATTGTGTTGTATTGTATTGTATTGTATTGAATTATTGTGTGTTGTTGCATTGTGTCGCATTGTATTGTATTGTGTGGGGTGTAGCAAGTTGGATTTGAGATGAAGAGTTTTTATATTTTGTTTGATTGTTATTATTGTTTTTGTTTTTTTTTTTCTGTCTCTGTCTCTGTCTGTCTGTCTCTGTGTGTTAGTGTAAAACCACTCTTTGATGAAAGCGTTTGGCGCAAGGTGAAAATAACGCCACAAAAAAGACCTTTTAACACGAAGGAATTTCTACACACACACACACACACACACACACACACACACACACACACACCACACACACACACACACACCACACCACCACACCACCACCACCACCACCACCACCAACACAACAAACACCCCATAAACACACACACATATAAACTAACACCACACACACACACACACACACACACACACACACACACACACACACACACACACACACACACACACACACACACACACACACACACACACACACACACAGATATGCCTGTGACAGATGACTGATAATAACTAGCGAGGAATTTGTGCGCCAAGAGAGCACGAAGACATCAGCTGGAGACAGCCTTGGATGTCCCTGACCTTTTCACCCCCGTCACGCTTGTTGCCCTGGTTAAGCTACACTCCAAATTTAGCTTCCAGCAGATGTAGTGACTTCTTGATATTAGAGTGCCTTTTTTCAACAAAAAAAAAAAATCAAAATAACACCACAGCAAAAAACAAACACAGCAACATCATGTTTTAAAAATTATTATTTTCAGTTTTTACGCTAAATTTTAAATGATTATCAAAGGATCACACTGCGGAGAATTGGTGTTACAGGGCACCTGCGATGTCCACCAGTTGTTCACTTTAGGAGAACTTGGACGATTTCCATTGACTATCAAAATACTTAGTCAGTTAATGTCTTTTTGGATATATGTAACAGAGAAAGACAAAAACTCATATGTTAAAATATTGTATGATTATATGTATCAAAATAATGAATATGATCGGTGGATTAGCACAGTTAAAAATGTTCTGTGTAAAATTGGTTTTAAACATGTATGGGAAAACCAAAGTACACTTGATATACACCGATTGTGCCATGCAATACAAACAAAACTGGAGAGTTTATATAAAACATTTTGGATTAACCAGAAACAAGAGTACACAAAACTTAACTTTTATAATTTTGTGACTAAAGAATATAGACTAGAACCATATCTTATTAACTGTGAAAACAAAAACCATAGGAAAACATTTTGTAAATTTCGTACAAGTTGCCATGATTTAATGATAGAAAAAGGAAGATATAAGAATATACCAAGAGAGAACAGAACTTGTCAATACTGCAACAAAATAGAAGACGAGTTTCATTTACTTGATGAGTGTATCTTATATACTGAACAAAGAAAACAAATATTGGTAGATCTGAAATCTGATGTCAAAGAATATAAGAATGGTATAGACAAATTAAGCAATGTTTTAGTAACTGATAATCATCAAGCTGAAATAATTCAATATGTTTGTTCCTGTTTTGAAAAAAGAGAACAATTGAAATAAGATAGAATGCAACATGGTTTTGCTTTGTGGTAGTTTTGGGTGTTTTTTTGCCTGCACATCATTTCAGTCATGCTGACCAGTGAATAGTATGTTGTATTGATGAATATGTTGAGTTTATTTTGTTGTGTCAATAAGTCCATGTGACTTTAATGGATTATCAAAGGATCACACTGCGGGAATTGGTGTTACAGGGCACCTGCTGATTCACCAGTGTAAATACAACCACATTCACTGCTTGCATAGATAAGCTAACTGGGTTTTGTGCTTCCTGAAGTTGGAATGCAGCTACCTTAATGGTGAACAAATGGGGCTGTTCATAAAAAAAAGAATCTCACGACAAATGGTTAACCTCGGAGCAGTAGCCGCTGGAGAAATGAAAGAAAAAAAGGCGTCCAATGTCATCAAGATTGATGCAAGCTCTACGACTGTTGTTGCTGCTGTTTATTGCAATACCACCGCGCGCGCGCGCGCGCACGCACGCACGCACCACACACACACACACACCATGTATGTACCTATGTATCTATATTGTTTTTTATTGATAAATATATATCTCTGTGTGTGTGCGCGTGCTCGCGCACGCACGCGTATGTGTGTGTGTGTGTGTGAAGTTTTTTTTTTCCTAATGGAAAACACTTAAAATTATCAAGAGACCAAAAATTTCTGCACATTTTAAAAAGAAATCAAGGTAGACCTATGGAAACATATGCCGTGTCAAATGCTTTTAGGGACTAAGACAAAGACCAATGGTAGAAGCTCAACGGTTGTTTTGTTTTCGTTCCTTGGCTAGAGCTCCGAGGTTCACTGATGGTGAGATTCAACGTATATGACATATTATTTTGATCACCATTAGAAGAGCCTCATTTCGTCTTCGGGGGTGACCTTTAAACACGACACCAGCGTATAAGCCTTTAAAAAAAAAGGCTGTCTTCCATTTTTTCCGGCAAACACAATTATATGAATGGCCTACTCTTCCAAAGGCAGAACAGGCTTCAACGTGTCAGCAGATGCTCTGCGTATGTTGGAAATAGGGCCTCGGTTTAGGGTCTCTTCTGAAGGACTTTGGGAGAAGTGCAGTCAGTAACTTCAGGAAAAAAAAGGTTGCTTTTCTTTCTGGTTAGACGATAAACAGAGGTCCCGTGTGCAATACACATTCAACGCACATAAAAGCGCACGGAAGAGAACCCATAGCAACACAAAGACAAAATTGTGAAGAAAAGGCAACTCTGATAGGCCAACAAATACGTATGGAAATTAACAATAATAAATGGATGGTGCTGCTCTTGTGGCGATGCGCTCTTCCTTGGGAGAAGAGCCCAATTAATGTTAACCTGACTTAAAGTGGCAAAACACTCCACTCCAGTCCACTCCGCTACACTACACTACACTACACTACACTGTATGACACTGCACTACACCGCAATACTCTACACTACACTACACTGCATAACACTGCATAACACGACACTATACGACACTACACTACAATGCTTTTCTGTGAAATTACTTGTATAAATCAAGAAAAAAAATGGGGACAGGGAGGACGAAGGGGTGGGACGATGAAGAGGGGGAAAGGAGTAACGGAGGAGGGGGGAGGGATGGAATGCAACCTCGGTATAATTAATCCTCTTCTGACCCTGACCCCCCATCTTTTCTTCCTCCTCTCTCCTCATCCATCCTCTCTCATATCATGCCTCCCTCTCTTGCTTTCCTCCTGCAAACATAACAGCACTTACCGTGACTTGTCCACTCCAGTAACTTAACATAACAACAGCAGTAAGTTATGGCTAAAAGTAGGCTTTCTTGTAACTGTGGCTGTAGCTGTACCTACTGTTGTGACTCAGCTGTCGGGTCTCCGTGTAGTGTAGGCTGTCCTAGGCTTAGTAGTCTTATCTTCTTACTTTGATTGAGCTGTCTGACTGTGCTGTCTCTGTTGGTCTCTCTCTGCCTCGCTCTGTGTGTGTGTGTGTGTGTGTGTGTGTGTGTGTGTGTGTGTGTGTGTGTGGTGTGTGTGTGTGTGTGTGTGTGTGTGTTTTGTGTGTGTGTTGTGTGGTGTTGTGTGTGTGTTGTGTGTGTGTGTGTGTGTGTGTGTGTGTGTGTGGTGTGTGTGGTGTGTGTGTGTGTGTGTGTTGTGTGTTGTGTGTGTGTGTGTGTGTTTGTGTGTGTGTGTGTGTCTGTTTGTCTCCTCCCCTCCCCCCAGTCTCTCTCATTTATTTTCTGAGATTATGTATAGCTATCTCTTTTTTTTATAAAAAAAAAAAAG
>CM060324.1:19046306-19051306 GCA_030674155.1 Stramonita haemastoma | reverse complement strand
GCACGCACGCACGCACGCACGCACGCATGAGAGAGAGAGAGAGAGAGAGAGAGAGAGAGAGAGAAGAGAGAGAGAGAGAGAGAGAGAGAGAGAGAGAGAGAGAAGAGAGAGAGACAGACAGACAGACAGACAGACAGACAGACAGACAGACAGACAGACAGACAGACAGAGAGACAGACAGACAGACAGACACAACACACACACACACACACACACACACACACACACCACACACACACACACACACACACACACACACACACAGAAGGGGGTTGGGAGGGGAAGGGGAGGGGGGGGGGGCAGATCAGGTTCCGCTTCAGAGCCGACATCATCCCGAGTAGAGGAGGAGGGTGGAGGAGAAAGGGAGAATACTCCTTCTCCTCCCTGAGGCTGACTTGGCTGTGGCCTTGACCCGTACCGTCACACTCTGTGACTGTGACTCTATACCACTATAGCCCTCGCTTGATCTGACTGCAGTCTTCTTTTTTTACCTCTACTACCCTCCCACCCCCAACCCCCTCCACTCTTTTTTCCCTCCCTTGTCGCCCTCTTTTCCGTTACCCCTCTCTTTCGTTTTAAATTTTTTTTTTTTAAAGCAAGCTACTGCGAGGACAGATGTACGCAATGTGAGTGTTTTTATGCATACGTGTGCATGCATGCACGCGCGCGAACACACATGCGCACGATCACATAAGAACTATATACATGTTTTATATCTATCTTTTGTAAAGCAAACTAATTAAAGTGTTGGTAGTCGTGTCATTTACATTCATGCAACCATTCACAAAAGATTATTAACAGATTGTAAATTTTGACCTACTCACACACTCACTCACACACACACAACACCACAACATACATACATACATACATACATACATACATACATACATACATACATACATACATACATACATACATACATACATACATACATACATACATACATACATACATGTCCTTCGGATGAGACTATAAACCGAGGCCCGGTGTTCGAACACACGCAG
Source organism: Stramonita haemastoma (assembly GCA_030674155.1). Lineage (NCBI taxonomy): Eukaryota > Metazoa > Mollusca > Gastropoda > Neogastropoda > Muricidae > Stramonita > Stramonita haemastoma. Next base: position 19,050,299 of record CM060324.1, on the reverse strand, counting down.
AACATCTTGCACACACGTTTAATCCTGTTCCACTTTTCGTAAGAGTAGACAATTGTGTGCCGTTGAGAATAGATGACAAGACTTGATAAAACTGCATACACACGGGGATTGAATGTACAAAAAAATAGCGCATGATTGCTTATTCCATTATCATCGATATAAAATATTTTTTTAAGGCAAATAATGCAAACCTTCTTCATATAGACTAACATTTGTTATTGTACAAAGCAAACAAATGTTAGCACGTGCAAACACACACATACACACACACACACACACACACACAGACAGACAGACAGACAGACAGACAGACACACACACACACACACACACACACACACACACACACACACACACACACACACAGAGGACAGACATACTTTACTTTCGTATGCATGCTTATTCATAAAAATGCTCGTTCACACAAAGAAAGACACGGAAAAACGCACATACGAGCATCCTCTACCCCCCTCCCCCACTCTCCCTCTCCATCCCTCCCCCCTCGCTCTCTGTTACCTTTGGAAAATGAAGATTATTCTCTCTGTCTCTGTCTCTGTCTCTGTCTGTCTGTCTGTCTGTCTGTCTGTCTGTCTGTCTGTCTGTCGTTCTGTCTGTCTGTCTGTCTGTCTCTCTCTCTCTCTCTCTCTCTCTCTCTCTCTCTCTCTCTCTCTCTCTCTCTCTCTCTCTCTCTCTCTCTCTTCTCTCTTCTCTCTCTCTCTCTCTCTCTCTCTCTCTCTCTCAACTTGATAAAGAAGCGACTTTTCAGATGTCTTTTTTTTCAAATTCTTGCCTTCAAGCCCACTTGTCAACTGATGATTTAAGTTGGTTGTTATGTCATTAATTATTTTATGTTAAGAGTACATTTGTAGGAGAGTGTGACGTCAGCTGGACTATTGTGACGTTGATAAATAACGTCATGCTGATAGGCCACCGTTACGCCCAACCTCTTCTGACGCTCAAGTTGGCGTCAACAAGGGGAATTCTAGAGTCAGGGTAGGACTGAAACCATTTGAAATCTGTCAAAATTACAACAAAAACAAAGCCAAAAAGAAAAGTGTGGAATGGGATAGCCCATCGGTTTGAGCTGTGAGCTCACAATCTGACTAGGTAGATTCGAACCAGCAACAAGACACCCACCCACTCTACGGGATGTTTCTCATTGGAGTTTATATCAAGTACAGACTCCTCCACTCCTCCAAAATTTCTTCGGATGAGACTATATAAACCGGTGCCCCCTGTAGAAACGCACGCACAGTTTATTTATTTATTCTTTTTTATCGAGGATAATGGAATAAGCACTCATGTGCTTTTTATATCCAGTCCCCGTGTGTACGCAGTTTTGTCAATCTTGTCATCTGTTCCCACTGGCACAAATGGCCTACTCTTACGAAAAGCGGAACAGGATTTAACATGTTCGCAAGATGTTCATTTTGCACACACGTTAAATATCTGTCTCTGCATTTCAAATGAGTAGGCCATTACGTGTTGGTAGACACATTAACAAAAAAAAGCACATTCATTGGTGTCCTGTTTAATCATCATTCTCCAAGTAGGAATGCGTTATAAAAACTTGATTTTGGGGCCAGCAGTCGCATGCAAAATAATTTTACCATTGGTAACCAAGGAATGGTAACCCTCTTACAAACTCTCCCTTCCCCCTGTCCCCTTGAAAAAAAACACCTGCAGCAGTAACATCCCCCTCCAACCCCCCCCCCCCCAACAACAACCGAAAATAAAAAAAAAACAACAACACACACTCACACACACATACACACACACGCACGCAAACACGCACGCACGCACGCACACACACACACACACACACACACACATACACACACACACACGCCAATCAACCAACCTCCCCCATCCCTCCTGAAAAAAAGTTTCTGAAGAACTTATGACCAGACTCTGGCATTATCAATACTGTAAATTGAAAGAAAATCTTTCAACAGCGGTTGGGATTGATTTCCCTATCCACTTTATTGCATAGTCATTTAATAGTCCTTTAAATGCTTAATGGCAAAGCACTTCTGCTGATGTTGAGGAGAGATTCTTGACATGAGACCGACCCCATTTACCTTACACAGAAAAATAACCTCGCTCTTTCAAAGTAAGGTCAAAAATGTATTGCTTTGTACGTACCGAACCAGGCGCAAAATCTAATGGGACCACCCTGGGTTAATGATATTATTTAATTGTTGGGCATTCCACAGCTTAGCACCCACGCGGTCAGCAAGAATAGGAAATGAGTCTGTGTTGGCTCATCATACCAGAGAATCAGTGTGGGATCGTGAGTGCCCACTGTAGGAGAAGTTTATATGAGTGGCTGTTTTTAAAGCTGACTTCAACAGGGCAGGCGAGGTTCATTCGGTTCCCTTCCAGTTCGTTTACCAACAGGTGGAGTTTAACCATCTTCGGCATAGTTGGAAAAATCCATGGACCTATTCTGATGGTGTGTGTGTGTGTGTGTGTGTGTGTGTGTGTGTGTGTGTGTGTGTGTGTGTGTGTGTGTGTGTGTGTGTGTGTGTGTGTGTGTGTGCGTGTGTGTGTGTGTGTTTCTTTCAGAGGAGACTAGTTTTTTTTAAAGAGAAAACTACACCAGCAAGTTCAATGACAAGTCTTTGAACTTGATCATTGAACCGTTTATATCGCTGTAGGCACAGCTCCCTGCTCCAGCTCTGCATGGTCGGGTGCACAGGGGCAACACTACCCCCAGAGAATACAATACCTGCTCTAAGTTCCTATGTCGCAAAAAAAAAAAATGTTGTCTGTGTTGCCAACCGCGTGTGTCCGACTGGCTAATGGCATACCTAGGGGAAGGTCAGAAGCAAGGACAAGGTGATGATTGTTGGCAGCCATGTTGATTGTGCCACCTGGGTATATCAAAGACAAGTTGTCCATAATTATGTAAATACAAAATCTTGCTCTACCACAAGGCCTCATTCAAGTCCTTTTTTTGTAAATGGCTATGATTGTTGGGTACGTGCCCGAGATCTTTTTGTCCTAGATGTGACACACAGGCTGCTTGGAACACACGGTTGAAGGAAGATAGCGTGAACTAGAGGGGGGGGGGGGGGGTATCTAGTGGCTGGTCTTGTTCTCCATTCTGTCACTCTGCAGGAGGTCTGCCCACTGGCCTCCCCCGTGCCGACACTTTCCGACTTCAGAATAGCTTATAAAGAGCCTAGCCTAGCCTAGTTAACATCAGTGTAGCTCCACTTCCCCCCAAAAGTCCTTCGGATGGGATTATGAACCAAGGCTTAGTGTACAGACGTACGCAGAGCACCTTGCACACCGTTAAAACCCGTTCTGCCTTTTGGAAGAGTAGGCCATTGAGTTTCAGTAGATTTGCATGACAAAAGTTTTAAAAATCCACATCATGCACACTGGTTTCATGCTTACATATCATCTCCGAAGTCGGAATACGGCTACCTTCATGGTGGACAACAGCGGTCGCATACACACCTCCGACTTATGATACTATGCGATACGGTTCGATTGCACTATGACGTAATACAATAAAATCAATGCAATGCAATGCAATAAAAGGGCAATGTTATGTAATACACTACAATGCAACAAAATATAGTGCCATTTAATGCAATGCACTACAATAAAATATGATACAATGTGCATACAGTGAAACATTTCAGACTTTGAGGTAGCTTGTGTACACACACAGACACACAGACACACAGACACAGACACAGACACAGACATGCACACACACACACACACAACACACACACACACACACACACACACACACACACACACACACACACACACACACACACCACACACACAGACTCACACACAGATCATCGCTTAAGTGCAGTAGCTTTGGTTTTAAAAGGAACTTTATTTTTTTCAAGTTACAGAAAATCATAAGCATAAACAAGGACAGCAGCCCCTTAATGCAAACACACACACACACGTGCGCGTGCGCACGCACACACACACACGCACATATATATATATATATATATA
>CM060324.1:19041306-19043806 GCA_030674155.1 Stramonita haemastoma | reverse complement strand
AAAATGAAGAACAAACATACAAAAAGTCCTTTATTGATGGCCTTTAACCGTGTTTGACATAAGAGGTAGGGGTGTATATTAAAAAAAAAAGAAAGATACAGGACAAATACAATATTAGGAATGATTTTTCATCAAAAAAAGAAGTCGTGATTATAATTATGTCTTTGTATTTCCTATTTTTCTCAGTGTCTAAAATCTTTTTTATTTCAAAAGTTTATAGCGACTACTTCCGCAAAAGACATAGTAATATTTCATAGCATCCCTATGAACATTTTCACATAAATAACTATTTCCTGGTGGTGTACACATTTCTCCCTGATACCGCCAGCGTGGTTATATAAAAAAGGCACAAGCATTTACAATAAGTACATTATTTCAGACCTCCTTCTCCTCAGTATACATTTCTGTGAGAAAAGAGGCTACTAATACCCCCAGCTTATTTACAATACCCTCAACTGGTCCAACAGGGAACAGTACAAGAAGGGAGACGAAGAAGATGCAGACAGAGAAAACGATGGAAAAACAACATACATCACAGCTTGGACTAGCCTTGACTGGGATGATATACTGCAGAAAGCTGAGAATCCTGAGGAGTGGAGGAAGCTGGCTGCACAATTGTCGATAATGCCCTAACGTAACGATCAGCCAGACTGGACTACATCATAGGTGACAGGTAACAACGACTTTGCTCACTACCCTCCTCCTACCCAATAAAGGTAAAGGTCCCATAACCTAGGCGGTCGTAGGGGAGCGAGGCATCAGAGACCTCATCTTCTCTAGGGGCCAGCATTTTGGGGGCGGCGCGCATCTCCTCTCCCTCGCTGCTTTACCTTCCCTGATCCTAAAGAGGGCAGGTACCCATTTACAGCTGGGTGAACTGGTGGGAACTGTACTGAAGCCAAGGTGCGCAAACGGTCATCATCCACTTGGTAACCACGCTCGACGCTGCTTAACTTGACCGGGGGAAGCGAGCGCTCTGACCACTGAGCTATTCCGCCCTTACCTGGAATATCTCTTAAAGAATGAATCTCCCAAATCTGTATGAATTGTGTCGGGGACTTGCAGTTTCTCAGAGAAGATTGTCGGGACTATTCCCTACAATTTCCTGTTGTATCTTAAGGTAACAAACCAACCAACCAAAAAACTGTCCTCCCCAAAAGCTATAAAATGTGACAATGAAGAGAATATTGTATGATCGTTTCAGAGAGTTTAAAGAAACTATGTCAAAGAAGAGAAGAAAAAAATACAAAAGATCGAAGCACAAAATAATCTTTTAAGAGCTGTGCATATACTAGAGAGAGAAGGAGAGAGAAGAGAGAGAGAGAGAGGAGAGAGAGAGAGAGAGAGAGAGAGAGAGAAGAGAGAGAGAGAGAGAGAAGGAGAGAGAGGAGGGAGAGAGAGAGAGAGAGAGAGAGAGAGAGAGAGAGGAGAGGAGAGGTTTAATGCTTTTAAACATTCTTATTAATGATTTTGAAACCAATCTTTATCATTTCCCTTCAATATCAGTCATAAAAATCATGTGATCCATTATTTCCTTGGCAGTTGTGAACCAGTTTTGTTTTACTTGCCTGTTTGTCTGACTGCCTGCATGCCTGTCCGTCTGTCCGTCTGTGTGTATCATGCTGAGTTTCTTTCGTTCCAAAGGCAAGTAAGCAAATGCATAGGTATCATACAATCAAGCACCGTGCACAAACTGATGTTGTTACAGTTTCCACTACTCTTAAACCGCCTTCTAGGCATAATTGAAAAAAAAGGATGTGAGAAAAATCACAGTTCTACACAGAGGAGGTGAGAGGAACACACCACACACACACACACACACACACACACACACACACACACACACACACACACACACACACACACACACACACACACACACACACACAAATTATGTAAGTATCCTCTATTCATCATCTCCAATGCTGTCTTCAAATACACATGCTACTATACTACTTATACCCAAACTTTAATAAAAACAACAAACAAACAAAAAAACCCAAAGCCTTCAGATGCATTACTGATAATCCTATAACGGCCCGAGTTGTGTACTTTTGAAAGCGGTCTACTATTTTGATTATGTACAAAACAAATACCATAAAAGCTCCGTAGATATTATACAGTTCAAAACACCTGAACAAATAAATTGCTCTAGCTGTACAACCAACTTTGGAACACCATCTGACAGAATGCGCCATGTCTACAGCAGATATGACGTCACAAAGATGGCGGTCACCAGCAGGAAGGAGGCAGCCAGTCCACTTCCGGTACCTAAAACAAAATACAACAACAAAAAAGCGGTATATCATCATACAAGGACAGCAGTAACAACAACAAGAACAACAACACAAAAAGAATAACAATAAGAACAAAACCAAACTGCGCCTGTCGGTAGGTCGGTGATAAGCTTAAAAAAAGGACTGGCTTCATCTTTTATCATGAAACGAGGAATGGCTCACTATCATCATCATCATCATGAGGAGAGAGAGAGAGAGAGAGA
>CM060324.1:19028806-19033806 GCA_030674155.1 Stramonita haemastoma | reverse complement strand
GTCAAGGTATTCAAGGTGAGACAGGTAACACGAGAAAGAAGGACTCCCTACCAGTACAAAAAAGAAAAAAAAACAACCCAACACCCCAAAAAACTCACACACCAAAACTGGTTATACTAGTTTTCCTCTTGCCTATGGTGGAAATGGTACATATACCTTTTGAGATACGAGTCTATGATCAGCCTATCAATTTTACCAGTATACACTCCTTTTCTTTTTCTCTTACTCTTGGTTGGAGCTTTTGATTTATTTATAAGCATCACACTGTTCGTTGCCATCATATTACTTTTTTTTTTACTGAGCAATCAGAGTTCATGAATTCTTCATAAAACATTGGATTTTGCCAGTTACGCATCTTATTTCTTTTTTGTTTAGCAATTAGAGTTTGAGTTAATATCTGACAGTAAGTCACCATCATATGACTTTTTTTTAGCAATGGAAATTTATGACTTATTCATAAACAGCTGATCGTAATTTACCATATTACCTTTTTTTTTTTAGCAATCAGTGTTAATGACTTTTTCAGACACATCTGACAATAGAATCACCATTATTTGACTTTTTCTGAGCAATTAAAGATAATGACTTATTCCTAATCATCAGATACTGCGGGTAGCCATCATGATTTTGTTATTCTGTTCCTTTCTTTTCTGAGCAATCAATCACAGTTCAGAATTAAAACATTTCACTCTTTTGTTTCTTAATTGCAGGAGCTCGTTAGTGACTTCTATAGTTTAAACTGCAAGTCGGAATGCAGCTACATTAATGGTGTGATATCACACAATCAAATATGCAAATTTTCATCAATGATGGATGAACCTCAGAACTCTAGCCGAGGACTGAACAAAAATGCACATGATTAGGAGTGTGTGTTTCAAGATATTTTCCCAACAGATTGGTTATATTCCTGTTCTAACAAAAAGAAATAATGGGCTTGGACTGACATACACACTGGCATGTAAGAAACCACGCTGGGAAGCATGGTTGTTTGGCTGGAAAGAAAACCTGGCATCTCAGCTCCCAACATCTCAGTTTTTGAATCGGTCATGGTGAGGGCAAGGTTATTCAGACATTACTCATCCGACCCAGAACCCCAGAGGTCCGGAGTTCAAACCCTTCCAAACCCTGAAGTTCTTCCCCTCAATCCTTACACCACGAGTAGTGAGTGGTCTAAGTGCTAGTCTTTCGGTTGCAGAGAGAGAGAGAGAGAGAGAGAGAGAGAGAGAGAGAGAGGAGAGAGAGAGAGAGAGAGAGAGAGAGAGAGAGAGAGAGAGAGAGAAGAGAGACAGAGACAGAGACAGACAGAGACAGAGACAGAGACAGACAGACAGACAGACAGACAGACAGACAGACAGACAGAGGCAGAGAGACACAGAGAGAAACAGAGAGAGATACAGAGAGAGACAGAGAGAGAGAGACAGAGAGGTGGTGACAGAACACAGACATACAGATGCACATATAAGAAGAATAGACTGAATAGATTGAACACGGAAAGAAACAAAAACACAGATAGACCCACAAACATAAAAACAAGCAGTCATACAAACAGACACACGGACGTATAAACAAACCGGCGCACAAACAGACAGCACAAACACATGAATAAGCAGACACACAAACAGAGAGGATACATGGATACATAAATAGACATACAGACACACCAACAAACAAACAAAAATGCAGACGAACAAACGAATAGACGCATATGCAGAAACAACCTAGTACACAAAATGTACAGACATAGGAATATTAACACATAGATAGACGCACAGAAACAAACTAACAGAAAGACACACGAACAGACAGACAGACAATCGAACGCATAAAAAGTAGACAAACTGGACACACACACTCACACACACACACACACACACACACACACACACACACACACACACACACACACACACACCACACACACACCACACCACACCACACCACACCACATATAACACCACACACCACACCACACTACACCAACTGAAAGATACAGAAAAACAAAAGGACAATCACCCTAAACATGCGGACACAGAGGCACTCAACTATAAGCAATTAGAGACACAGACACTCAAACATAAAAAATCACATTCAAACATAAGCAAAACACACACACACACACACAACACACACACACACACACACACACACACACACACACACACACACACACACACACACACATACATACATACACACACATACACACAAAAGCAGGCTACAAAACAAAAACAAACCAAAAAATGACAATTTCCAAAACAAAATGATTAACTCACCACATGCCATACGGGTTTTAATGGGCAGGAAGCCCGGTTTGCACTTGCACCAAGATTTGCTGGTGAGGTACCGGGGATTCTTCCGGACACACTCCGCGTTGTACACACACTCTGAAGTCTTCGTGCAATTCGCGAACACGGCCTTGGCTGCGAAAGAGTTAATACAGGTTGTAACAGATTAAAAAAACAAAACCCTGTAAGGTGTGTGTGTGTGTGTGTGTGTGTGGTGTGTGTGTGTGTGTGTGTGTGTGTGTGTGTGTGTGTGTGTGGTGTGTGTGTGTGTGTGTGTGTGTGTGTATGTGATTCAGATTCAGATTCAGAATATTTATTGCCATTTAAGTCATGCAGACCTATTTGACACAACAAAACAAACATCATTGTGTGTGTGTGTGTGTGTGTGTGTGTGTGTGTGTGTGTGTGTTTGTGTTTGTGTGTTTGTGTGTTTGTGTGTTTGTGTGTTTGTATAAATAAGAACAAGAACAAGAACTTCATTTATTGCCATACAAGCCGAGAAATCTTATAGACACAAGTATACAAGTTTATAGTAGTGTGTGTATGTGTGAGTGTGTCTGTCTTTCTCTCTGTGTGTATTGTGTTTGTGTGTGTGTGTGTGTGTGTGAGAGAGAGAGAGAGAGAGAGAGAGGAGAGAGAGAGAGAGAGAGAGAGAGAGAGAGAGATACAGACAGAGAGAGATACAGACAGAGAGAGATACAGACAGAGAGAGATACAGACAGAGACAGGCAGACAGACAGACAAAGAGTTAAAGAAGCCTAAATGTTACATAGTACAATGCTCTGAAGTGCAAAGTCTAAAATGTTTCTATCCATTAAAATAAGCTCATGGATATTATTATTCTTTATTTCAAACCCATTTTTTAAAACTATTATTGCGCTTGTAACCTCACCGCCCCCCACATTCAATACTACTACTACTACTACTACTACTACTACTACTACTACTACTACTACTACTACTACTACTACTACTACAACTGCAACTACAACTACAACTACTACTACTACTACTACTACTACTAAAATGATAAAAATAATGTAATAGTAATGTATGGAACTTACATAGCAATGAATGTTGTAAAAAAGGTAAAAGGTAAAGTTGTCTTATAACCTATGTAGTCGTAGAAAAGCGAGACATCAGAGACCTCAGCTTCTCCAGGGGCCAGCATATCGAGGACGGCGCCCATCTCCTCTCCCTTGCTGCTTTACCTTCCCTGACCCTAATGAAGACAGGTACCCATTTATTTTGTTTTGTATTTTGTATTTTGTACCACTTTATGTCACGGCAGATTTCTCTGCGTGAAATTCGGGCTGCTCTCCCCGGGGAGAGCGCGTCGCCACATGTGCAGCGCCTACCCATTTTTTTTTCTTTTTCCTGCATGCAAGTGTACTTGTTTCCCTATCAGAGTGGCTTTTTTCTACAGAATTTTGCCAGGGACAACCCCCTTGTTGCCGTGGGTTCTTTTACGTGCGCTAAATAGTGATGTGTAACACACGGGACCTCGGTTTATCGTCTCATCCGAAAGACTAGCGCCCAGACCACCACTCATGGTCTAATGGATGGGGAAAAAGTTTTGGATCCAAACGGGGTACGAACCCCGCACACTCCGACCCGGACTTTTTGCTTTCTAGGCAAGGCGCGTGACCACCTAGACCACCGATCCATACAGCTGAGTGAACTAGGGAACCGCACTGAAGCCAAGGCGCGCAAACGGTCACCCATCCACTTGGTAACCACGCTCAAAGCTGCTTTACGTTGGCATGGGGAAATCTGGGGCTCTGACTACTGTAGCTACCCCGTCCCCAAACCTTGTAAAATTACAAATCAAAGGGCTTCTTCTTCAACAACAATAGCAGCAGCAACAATAACAACAACAACAACAACAACAACAACAACAATGTCACCACATACCACAACTCCCGCCATTCAGTCAGTCAGTCAGTCAGTCTGTCAATCAGTCAGTCAAGATCTATATTCTACTCCAGCAGCTTCAAAACTTCTATCATGAAACAACAACAACAACAACAACAGCAACAACACCAACAAAACTGTCACCACATACCGCAACTCCCGCCATTCATGGTGACGTTGAAGGGGGGACCACAGGTGCAGTTTTTGGAAACACACTCAGCGTTAGCCAGACACTCTAGAGATCCCTCACAGGCTGTGTCAACCTTTCTCTCTGATAAAAACAAACAAATAAACAAACGATCCAGCCCAACAAATCATGCTGGAAACATTTCCTGATTGGTATCACAGTGTGCACATCCAGCATAACTCAGCCAAGGCTCCAGGGACCGTTGCTAAACATTAAAGCGCCCCTTTCTTTTTTTTTATTACCAAGTCCAAGAGTGGTCTGTTTCTGCTATGTTTAATGAACACCAGCTGGCCTCAGCTGGGCTGGGATAGGATGAAATGGATTAACAGCTAAGAGTAGCTGAAAGTAAGGGGAAAATGACAGCTGTGATATTTAAATCGTTAATTCATGAAAGAAAGTTTTATTCAGGAGGTAACATTTGTTGCGTAATAGCTATACCATCATTGTTGTTGTTTTAAAAAAAAAATTATTCAGGAGGTAACTTGTCTTGAGTAATAGCTACACTATCGGTGTTTTTTTTTTAAAGAAACTTTTATTTTATTCAGGATGAAGAATTTTCTGATTGATTTTCAAATCATTATTTTTAAAAATAAAACTTTTATACAGGGTTGAAG
>CM060324.1:18991306-19013806 GCA_030674155.1 Stramonita haemastoma | reverse complement strand
GAGAGACGATATACATAAAAGTAAAAGATCTTTGGACAGCGGATATTTTGATCTTGTTTGGTGCCCTGAAGTCGGAATGCAGCTACCTTAACGGTGGGCGCGCAAAAAACGGTTGTATAGCAAAGATATCACCTTTAGTAAACCTCAGAGCTCTAGCCAAGGAAAAAAAAAAGAAAAATCCAAAACAAAAAACGTCGGATTTGTTTGTATGTTCATTGTTTCGTGGTGGTGTTGTTTCGTTCCTCGGCTAGAGTCTAAAGTGCACAAATGGTGAGGGTTTTTGTTGTTGTAAACGACCGTTTTTTTTGCAGTAACAAAATGGTTTCATTAGTTTATTAAGGCATGGACTATGAAAGACATATTCATTCATTCATTCATTCATTCATTCATTCATTCATTCATTCATTCATTCATTCATTTCATTCAGTATTCATTCAGTATTCCTTCCTTCCTTCCTTCCTTCCTTCCTTCCTTCCTTCCTTCCTTCCTTCCTTCCTTCCTTCCTTCCTTCATTCATTCCTTCATTCATTCATTCATTCAATATTCGTTCATTCATTTAGTCATTTTTGCATGCATTTACTCATTTTTGCATGCATGTATTTATTTGTGCATTCACTTATTCATTCATTCATTCGTTCGTTCAAGGAGAAGGGAACATCCTTACATACCACATCGCTCCCCATTCTGCGTGTGGTGAAGGTATCTTTGCAGGCACACTTGCTGGAGACACACTGGGCGTTGGCCAAACACTCTGCCTCAGCGCTACATGCTGCATCCACTTTGTTCTCTGCAAGCAATGCCAACGATATTTTAAAAAAAACTTGCATCCCAATCATGATTGTATCATAGCAACCAACAATAAAAAATGAACAACCCCTCCCCCCACTAACCCCCTTCCCCCAAACGCATGAGATTTTTAAAATTCTGATTTTAATGTGTATGACCTATCATTTTGTCAAGAATTTCCATTTCCTACGGGTAAAAACAATCCTAACATGCATTTTAAAATACAATTTTTTTTTCGTGCTAAACTAAATCTTTGATTCATCACTGACGACACCAAAGCCAACATGTTTTTGGCTAAGGGCCATAATATAAGATATGATTATACCTTCAACCCTCTAGTGTTGTTCATGAGACTCCCTTTCTCTTCACCACCACACCAATGACCTTTCTGTAGTATACTGGAGCACCAGTTTTTTATTTAATAAAAAGCTTGCAACTGAAATCTGTGTCTGCTATTTTCTTCTTGTCTTTTGTCGGCGCCGGAATAAAATCAATGAAATAGAAAGTAGTAAATGGAAAAAAAGAGAAGAGTGCCCCTCCAGAAAAAAACCCATAATAAAAATCCTCCAAACAACAAAAACCCAACCAAACCAAAAAAAACAACTCAAAACAAACAACTCCATTCCCACCCCTACAAACACAACAAAACAAAACAAAATTAAAACCAAACAACAAAACCAAACCATAATTATTAGTAATTGAACAAAACAATGAAACGCAGACTTAAAAAAAAAAACAACTCTAGCAACAACAACTAAACAAACCCAAACCCCCAGATCCAATTCATTGTTTGCTCTGGAACAAAATTAGCAATATGAAGACAACAAATAAAGAACAAAAAAAAGAAAAAAAACCGAAAAGACAACAAACTTCCATATCAGCACAACGCCTCTCTATTTGTCTCTGAACATCAATCTCATCCCATAAGGCTAAAAAAAATATTTACCAAAACCTATTTCATAAAACATCTTTATTCAACTATTTGCATACCAAAAGTCATCCAACTTTTTCTCAGGCAATATTCCTTCAATTAAATTAGTAGGTAGGTGTTAAGACAACTGAGCGATTCCATTACACAAACAAAGAAACAATAACAAAAACCGACAAAAAGCAAATAAACAAAGAAACACACAACAGAGCATCAAATCAAAAAAGTGACAGTCGCGGCATATAAATAGCATCTGCAATAACTACGCATCCTACAAGAACACCACCAGCAGCCTTATCCCCCCCCCCCACACACACACACATGCATGTCAAAGGGCAATACATAGAAGTTTAATCCCTGGCGATTTAGTTGCATGACGGGGATAAGTTATCCGATTACCCTTAATACAAGATCCAATTAATGATATTCAGACACACACCCGGCCTGACAGACAGAGAGAGAGAGAGAGAGAGAGAGAGAGAGAGAGAGAGAGAGAGAGAGAGAGAGAGAGAGAGAGAGAGAGAGAAGAGAGAACTCGAACTCGAACTCGAACTCGAATGTTTTATTGAGGAAATATGGATAAGCCAGAGGCTTCTTTACACCAGGTCCTCATAAAAAAACAAAAAAACAAACAAACAAAATACCCCCAAAAACCCACCAACAACAAAACCCATTGGCAAACAATCATAAGAATTATATAACATATAGATATAGTAAAGCAAATGATAAGCTTAATTACTTAGTTATTTATGTAACCAACTATCCAACTACACTCACAATTACAGGCACAAGCAAAATCTCAATATACACTATTCCAAGTCACAACCCTTAGTATTAGTCTTATCCAACTTCACACTCTAAATTACAAATTCAAATTATTCTACGCTAACAAGACAAAACATCCCTCACTATTTCAATGACACAAAAGCGAGAAACTAATCAAACAACAGATTTCCTTCTCTCTCTTCTCTTCTCTCTCTCCTCTCTCTCTCTCTCTCTCTCTCTCTCCTCTCTCTCTTCTCTCTCTCTCTCTCTCTCTCTCTCTCTCTCTCTCTCTCTCCTCCTCACTCTCACATCCACTCAAAAATAATAAATTTATATGACTGCCTATAGGAATAAACATACCATCCAAGACGACATTCTAATCACAAATTCAAATAATTTTACTCAAACAGAACAACACTCACCCTGTACACCATTTAATAGCATTAAGGAAAAAATAGTTCAAGATAATTAAAATTTCAATGCACACACATACACGCGCGCACACGCACACACACACACACGCACACGCACACACACACACGCACACGCACACATACAATAACATGAATATACAAATGAATAAACAACAACAACAAAAAAATCCAAGACCTTATCTATGCAATACAATAATTCTACATACATAACACAATGCAACCCTTCAATGATATAATAGCAAGAAGTGGAAGTACAAAAAATCAAAATGTCACACACACACACACACACACACACACACACACACACACACACACACACACACACACACACACACACACACAGACACACAGACACACACACACACACACACACACACACACATACGACACAAACAAAGCACAATAAAGGCCAGACAGTTGGAAATACAACCGGCAATGAACAAAATAAGTATATAAATATATGCTTTGGTCTTTACGAAAGACAAGATCATATTTCATTCAGAACATTTCAAATAAATATTTATGATAAGCTTTTTTGAATGAAGACAGACTAGATTTCTGTTTTATTTTATCTGGAATTTCATCCCATTCTTTGCTACCTGAATAGATGAGGGATGTCTTGAAAAGATCCGTTCTTGGACGGGGGATACAAAAAGTACTCTTGCCCCGAATATTTCTCATCAAAAATCTTTCAGAAAGATATTCTGGAGCAAGATTATTTATAATTTTGTACATAAAAACACCTTTGTTAAAGCGACATCGTAATTTGAAAGGAAAAATGTTAAGTTCTTTGTAATCTGCATCTTCCAAAGATGTTGATTTAAGGAGTACAATTTTTAATGAACGTCTATATAAACTCTCTAGTCGCTTAAGGCAATTTTTACTAGCTAAGTCCCAACAGGTAGAGGCATAATCTATATCTGGTTGTATGTAAGCATGAAAAAATAACTTCCGAGTATGTTGATCTAGCAAATGTTTTATTCTGTTTAGCTGAAAAATTTTTTGGGCTAGCTTCTTAGACAGAATAGAAGCATGACTTGACCAAGACAGATGATTATCAATATTTAAACCAAGCAATTTATGAGAATCCACTTCTTCTAAACTTTTGTGATATACTTTAATATCTGGTAGTTGAGATTTTATATTTTGTCTTTTTTGCCTTGTTGTAACTAGCATGAATTTTGACTTTTCAGGGTGGAGAACCATGTGATTTATTTCAGACCATCTAATAACGTTATCAATATCTTTTTGTAATTCAGTACATACAACACTGGCATCTTTAGCTTTATTATGAACTGTGGTGTCATCAGCAAACAATTCACACTTATTTGATACACTTAAAGGCAAGTCATTTACATAAATTGAAAAGAGAATGGGACCTAGGACAGATCCCTGTGGAACACCATAGGTAATTGGCATAAAAGTGGATGTGAGACGGTCCTGGTAAACTACTTGTCTTCTATTTATAAGGAAAGAGGATATAAGTTCAACTGATTCTGGGTGTAAACCATACATGTGTAGTTTTCTTAATAAGAGAGCATGATCAATTGTATCGAAAGCCTTAGCAAAATCAACAAATATGGTCCCAGTAAACATATCATTATTGATGTTTTCATGCCACTGTTCTATAAGATTCGTTAGTAAAGTATGGCATGAATGATCTTTTCTGAATCCACTTTGATTTGCATGAAACAAGTTATAATTAGTAAAATGGGATAAGAGGTGGTGTTTAAGAGAGAGAAGAGAGAGAGAGAGAGAGAGAGAGAGAGAGAGAGAGAGAGAGAGAGAGGAGAGAGAGAGAGAGAGAGAGAGAGAGAGAGAGAGAGAGAGAGACAAACAGACAGAGACAGACAGACAGAGAGAATGAGATAAAGAGAGAGCCAGAGCCAGAAAGACAGAGACAAAGACCAGTCACAGACAGGCTTAGACAAAGGCAAACAGACAAAGACAAGATAGATAGGATTGTCCGTCAGCCAACCAGCCAACCAGTAAACCAGCCAACCAGTAAACCAGCCAACCAGTGACCCAGCCAGTCAGCCAACCAGCCAACCAATCAGCCAACCAGCCAGCCAGCCAGCCAGCCAACCAACCAACCAGCCAACCAACCAGCCAACCAGACAACCAACCAACCAGACAACCAACCAACCAGACAACCAACCAACCAGACAACCAACCAGCCAACCAGCCAACCAGCTTGCTAGAGATACAAGCATGGCTATGCGTACCCACAAGCATGCAGGGACTTACTGCAGACGTTGCTCTGACAGGTCAAGCCAGCATCACAGGCACTTGAGGAACAGTCCCCATTCACAGCCACGGCCCCTGCTGCTTCTGCAACAGCACACAGAAAAAAAAACAACTAGATCTATACTCATTACTTGACCGTGACATGCACTATTCTGTTATGTTCCTTGTTGGTGGTGGTGGTGTTGTTGTTTGTTATTCATGTTTTTGTTGTTGTTTTTGTTGTAGTTTTTGTTGTGGTTGCTGTTGTTGTTGTTGTTCTTTCTTCTTCTTCTTCTTCTTCTTCTTCTTCTTCTTCTTCTTCTTCTTCTTCTTCTTCTTCTTCTTCTTCTTCTTCTTCTTCTTCTTCTTCATCCTCCTCTTCTTTCTCTCCTTTTTCTTTTTTTGTTGCTGCTGTTATTCTTGATTTTTCTTCTTCCTTTACTTCCTCTTCTTCGCTTTTTTGTTTTTCACTGAATTTTGCTGAATGTATCAATATAGATGACACTCTAAATTTAGTTAAAGCATTTCTTACAATTAATGTATTCATGTTCATTTTCAAGTAATGATTCCATAAACTGACTGCTCTTCAGCAGACTATAGGACTGAAATATTTCGTTCGTATGAATGTGGTTATTCCTTTTTTACCATCATCTACAGTCTACAATTCTCTGTCTGAAAACTTTGATGAATGCCGAAATAGATTCTGCTCCTTGGTTGTTTCCAACACATGAAAACCCATATTTATCTTTCTGGCATTGTCCTTACTTGTGTTGCCCACGCTAGTTTTCCCCTTTGATCCAAAGAAAGTAACATTTTATATGTTTTACGTGGTATTTTATGTTCTTCCATACATGTAAATCTTAGAGAGAGAAGAGAGAGAGAGAGAGAGAGAGAGAAGAGAGAGAGAGAGAGGAGAGAGAGAGAGAGAGAGAGAGAGAGAGAGACAGACAGACAGACAGACAGACAGACAGACAGACAGACAGACAGACAGACAGACAGACAGACAGAGACAGAGGGAGATAGAGACAGACAGACAGGTAGACAGAGAGAATCAGGAAAAGACAGAAACAGAGACAGACAGACAAAAAGACAAAGGCAGAGAAATAATAATACAAAGATGGAGATAGAGAGATTTTTTGTTTTTGATTTATTCTTTAATATCGAGGATAATGGACGCGCAGACAGACATACACAGAGAGTCGGACACAGCACAGAGACAGACAGATTACACAGATATAGATACAGACTGAGAGACGTAGAGACGCAAAGACAGAAAATGACAACAGTTTTGCCCTCCTTCCCCCGAAATCATATACTCCGCACCAACAAACAGACCTAGGACTTTGCCTGCCAGTCCTCCTCTCCCTCCACACACAACACTCACAAATTTATGACACAATTAGTCATAGTGGTATGAACAGCTCTGGGACTTGTGCACGCACGTGACTACACACACACAAGCTTGCGCACACGCACACACACACACACGCGCGTGCGCACGCCCACGCACGCACGCACATACACAAGCACGCACGCACACACACACACACACACACGCCCACGCACGCACGCCCACGCACGTACACACAAGCACGCACGCACACACATGCATACACACACAGATAGATAATTATTCTGACAAAAAGGAGATGAAGCGCACGTAACGCACCATACCACATACACCAAACACAAACACACACAAGAGGATAAATAATTATTCTGACAAAAGGGAGATGAACCAAAAATCACACACACACACACACACACACACACACACACACACACACACCACACACACACCAACACACACACAACACACCAAATCATGACCAAAAGAGATAATCACCAAAAGAGATACAAACCACACACCCACACACACACACGCACGCCACACAACACACACACGCACTCACACATACACACACACACACACACGCACACGCACTCAACACACCCAACCACACACACACACAACACACACACGTACACTAACACACACAATTATTCTGACCAAAAGAAATAAAGCCACAACACACACACACACACACACACACACCACACACCACACACACACACACACACACACACACACAGATAAATTATTCTGACAAAACTAAGGGAGATAAAGCAAAACTAAAAACGACAAGGGATGACAACCGGCCAGCGGCAAGGGGAATGAATACTTCATCATAGCTAAACTACGCTAGAAACTAAAGCCAAGGCCAGGTAACTGGAAGAGGGGCAACAACTCGTGCCAAATGGGACGTAACTTGAAACGGAATGCATAATGATATTACAAAATAGTGATAATTGTGTAACAACAACAACAACAATGCCACAAGAGCAAAACAAACAGAAAAAGGAATTCCTTTGTGCCAGTAGCTATCCGAGTTCTAAACTCATAATAACACTGACTGAGGTTGTTTGTTTTTGTTTTTGTTTGTTTGTTTGCTCTTGTGTTGTGTGTGTGTGTGTGTGTGTGTGTGTGTGTGTGTGTGTGTGTGTGTGTGTGTGTGTATAAGCTTCTCTGAATTACTTACCTGCCACTGTTATGTATGTAGCCAATGCATACAGGTATGCACATACATGCATATGTACCCATAAAATAAGTATGTCTTATTTTTGGCTTTGTATATGTGCGGGTGTGAACGCGTGCGTATAATGTGTAAATAATGGTGATCATATGTCTTTTCTAGTCAATGGTTTTTAAGAACATTGTATCTAAACATTGGTGTGTGTGTGTGTATGCGTGTGTTTGCGTGTGTGCAAGCGCGCGCGCGTAGAGTGTGAGTGTTTGTGACATTTTATTTGAAGTTATATAATGTTTGAACAAAAAAGAAATGTAGCTCCTTCGTGTGTTTGATTATGAATTTGTAGCAATATGCCTGTCAGTATTGTAATTGCCCTTCAGGGATGATTAAAGTATTTTTGACTTTGACTTTGACTTGACTTTGACTTTGACAACAGTTACTGTAGTCATGTTACGATGATGATGATGATGATGATGATGATGATGATGATGATGATGTGATGATGATGTTATCATTGTCTTATATAGCTACCACTGCTGCTGATTATCATTATTATCATCATATTTTTTATGATTATGATTATTCATCATCATCATCATCATCATCATCATCATTTATTATTATTATTATTATTATTATTATTATTATTATTATTATTATTATTATTATTATTATTATTATTGTTGTTGTTGTTGTTGTTGTTGTTTTATATTTTTGATATTGTTATTAAACTATACAAAATATAGTAGTTAAAAAAATGCTGTGCAAAGGTTTGAAATAATCAAATCAATAGCACTTCTTTTTTTACAAATTCAATTTGATTTGTTATTAAACATAAAAAATATATAGTTAAAAATTGCTTCAACGGTTTGAAAAAATCATGCATTCTTTTTTTAATTATTCCACTGTAGACAACATGAAACGAAAAATGTTAAAAGATAGGGAATTTTTTTTTTGTTCTCGACGAACTCGTCCAGTACACCGTGAATTTTGCAACAACCGTTTTAACACACATTAAGGTAGCTGCATTCTGACTTCAGAGATGGTTGACAGTGCTGTAAATTTCTGACAGATCATTGTACTGATTCAGAACTAACCGTGGGGAAAAAAGAAATACTGATAACTTACAGATTAAAGAGAAGAAGAAGAGAATGAAGAATGATGATGATGATGATGATGATGATGATGATGATGATGATGATGATGAAGATGAGAAGAAGAAGAAGAAGAAGAGAGAAGAAGAAGAAGAAGAAGAGAAGAAGAAGAAGAAGAAGAAGAAGAAGAAGATGATGATGATGATGATGATGATGATGATGATGATGATGATGATGATGATGATGACTACTATTATTATTATTATTGCTTTAGCTAGGTTTGAGATATCATATACATACATTCTCCGTCGTCGTCAAATCAGACAACAACTATTCTCTGCCATATTATATAGGCAAAAATGCGTTGCGCTGTCATTAAGCGCCTGGCAAGTCAGGCCCAGCGCATCCGACCCGTATGGAAGAGAATTGTGGCTTCCTGGGGGGGGGGGGGGGAGGAGAATCGACCAAAAAGGCAGAAAACAGACTCCTTGTTCGACAGGACGAAAAGGATCGAGGCAAAACCAAATAGATAGAGAAGAGGGAAATCCTAGCACAGAGTTTCTAGAGGGTGGGGATGCTATTCATACTGACAGGCTCCCGAAATCCCTACGGGGGATTACATCCATTAATAAAAGGAAACGAACACACAAATGAACAGAAGCCATTTGGTGAGTTATTGCAGAGATTGGTGCAACTTAGTCATCAGCCAGAAACACGAGTTATAACCCAGTCGCCCTTAATCCTCCTCCTCCCTCCCCCCCCCCCCTCTCTCTCTCTCTCTCTCTCTCTCTCTCTCTCTCTCTCTCTCTCTCTCTCTCTCTCTGCGTGCGTACATGCGTGCGTGCATGCATGGGTGGGTGTGTGTGCGTCTGTTCATTGAGACCCACTCTTTTAGAAAGAAGTTGATTTATAAAAACAAAATAAAATCCGCAAAATATTCAAAGAAAATACTACTTAATGCTAGAGATATGCCTCTCTGATAAGACAATATAAACACTTAGATGAAAACAAACTTTTTTTTTAATAATGGGTGATACAGTAGCAGTCCTATTCTGTCGACGTGCTCTTCCCGTGGGAAAATATTCAAAATTTTATGCACAGAAATATGCTATGATTAAGTATTTTTTAAGAAAGGTAAAGGTAAAGGTGTCCCATAACTTATGTGGTCTTTGGGAGCGAGGCGTCAGAGACCTCAGCTTCTCAAGGGGCCAGCATATTGAGGGTGGCGCCCGTCTCCTCTTCCTTGCTGCTTTACCTTCCCTGACCCTAAAGAGAGCAGGTAGCCATCTACAGCTGGGTAAACTGGGGGACTACTATAAAGCCAAGGCGCGCATATCATTACCCACCCACTTGGTAGTGGTTTACGGCAAAGATGTAATCGTTGCAAGAACTCCTCTAAGAAAAAAACAGGTTTCTAATTCTTGTTATTGCATTATGAAAGGGAACAGCAGAGCCAAAAAGAAAACAGTTGAGTAACCAGATAAACCGCAAACAACTTCAAAAACGACAAAGAATTCTTCTTCTTAATCGTCTTCTTCTTCTTGTTCTTGTTCTTGTTCTTGTTGTTCTTCTTCTTCTTCTTCTTCCTTCCTTCCTTTCTTCCTTCCTTCCTTCCTTCCTTCCTTCCTTCCTTCCTTCCTTCTTCTTCTTCTTCTTCTTCTTCTTCTTCTTCTTCTTCTTCTTCTTCTTCTTCTTCTTCGAACGCTCAGACAGCAATCATTGTTGTCTGTCCATAGAGTAAAAATATGTTGCGCTGCCATTAAGTGCCTGTCAAGTCAGCCCCAGTGCATCCGACTTCGGCGTGAAAAAGTTCGAGGAGAGATCAAGAATCAGAAAAAGGAGAAAAAACCCTGTTTGAATGTCTTTGTAAAATAATGGCGGTATTGGATTCACTGGCGCAAGACTAGGTTACACTGAAGTTCCTTCATAACTATCCAATTTGGAAACTAAAACTCCAGCCCTGTGCAAGATATTGTGACCATGACGTGGCATGTCTGTTGTGAGAAATTCTTGGTTTGTAGCTGTATACTGCACAATAAAACTGTTCGAAAACAGAGAGCCGTCATTAGGGCAAATAGGGAGGGGGATATGGGGAAGAAAGGGGGGGGGGGAAGAATATTACAGAACATTACTCCTAAATAATAGCCTTGACCTGTGAGGTCAATGACCTGACTGGTTCACTGCCTCGCTCCGACAGAAGAGTAAATTTAACGTGTTTATTATTATTATGCCAGTTTGATAAATAGTGTTGAGGCTGTTTGTGGAGGCATTTTCTCCTGAGAGAAATCACTTATTGTGACATACTGAGACAATCACCCCATCACAATGATCACCCCCTCCCCCTTCCACTTACAACAACACGGCGACAACAACAATAGTCATAATAATGATGA
Organism: Stramonita haemastoma; assembly: GCA_030674155.1. Classification (NCBI taxonomy): domain Eukaryota; kingdom Metazoa; phylum Mollusca; class Gastropoda; order Neogastropoda; family Muricidae; genus Stramonita; species Stramonita haemastoma. The sequence goes on along the minus strand of CM060324.1, from coordinate 19,002,649 downwards.
TAAATAACAGAAACAAATCCCCCAAACAACAATTAATTTTCCTGTCATGTATTTTTTTAACACTTTTCATAACAATGCACAGTTATTGTATACTACTTTTAAGTCACAGCAGATTTCTGGGCGTAAAAGTTCGAGTTGCTTTCCCCGGGAAGAGCATGTCGCCACAATTACAGCTCCACCCACTGGCTTTTTTCTACTTTCCTGTCTGCACTTGTATTTTGTTTCCCTATCAGAGTAGCTTTTTTTCTACACAATTTTGGCAGGGATAATTCTTTGGATGCTTTGCGCTATTTTGATACCAATACAAAACATATCTTTAATCAATACAAGTTCAATATAAAGCACTACTTCAGCATTTTAGAAACTCCTCATACATTTTTGTCAACTTTCTGACTTCAGTTCCAAGTTGTGACAAAGTGCGTTGACGCACTTTGTTACAACTTTTCAGCACCAAAAACATGCAATGGCAAAAGTTATCGATCTATCTATCTATCTATCTATCTATCTATCTATCTATCTATCTATCTATCTATCTATCTATCTATCTATCTATCTATCTATCTATCTATCTATCTATCTATCTATAACACACACTTTGAGCGTTCTTAATTTTTACTAATGTAAAGTACTATAAAAAAGGGTTTATTATGATTATGATTATGACTACTACTACTACTACTACTACTACTACTACTACTACTACTACTACTACTACTACTACTACTACTACTACTTTTAGAATCATTCTTATTATCATCATCATTATTATTTCTATCATTATTATCATCATTATAATCATCATCATCATAATCATCATTATTATTATAACAGCTATTATTATCAATAGCATTATTGTTATTATTCATTTATCATCATCATCATCCTTATTATCATTATTACTGTCATTATTATCATTGTCCTCATCAGCAACATTATCATTGTTAGTACTGTTATTGTTTTGGCCATCATTATTACTGTTGTTATTATCATTATTTTTTATTATTAATAATATAATCATTATCATTTATACTACTACTACTACTACTACTACTACTACTACTACTACTACTACTACTACTACTACTACTACTACTACTACTGATGACAGTAATGATAATGATAATAATAGTGTGTGGAATTTATATAGCGCTGAATCTTGTAAAGCAACAAATCAGAGCGCTTACAACTACAAATTACAATGTTGCAGGCGATGTCTTTTCTTTACTGCAACGTGCTGCACTTTGCTTCAAATTTTTTCATGAAAACAAGATAACAAAATGGTCCACTGATTTCTCAGTTTTCACCAGACCCCATTAAGTATAGATCTAGCTTTTTCGGGAACTGAGTTCTTCTATCTAAGAACCATTCTGTGGTCTTTTAGACAGAACAATATTTTTATTGGCTTGTTGGCTTCATTGGTTGGATGTTGCTTGCTTGTTTGTTGCTATTTTTTCTGGTCGGAGTGACTGACTTTGGGTTGTGGGGGTGAGGGGTAGGGGTGGAGGGGGTGGTGGGTTTGGGATGGAGGGTTTGTTGTTGTGTTGATCATCTCTGTGGTTATTTCTCAATGTGGGGATCACCTTAGCGAGGTCCTTAGGGCTGGTTCACTAGGACATTCAGAGAAGAAGCAAGCCGACGAGTTTTTGTTGGAGGCGGTTGGGGGGGGGGGGGAGGGAGGGGGGGGGGGCTATGGTTTTGATTTGTAAAATGGTCTCATGCTCTTATCCTATCTTATGTTCTTTGATTCCCATCAAGAGTATAGGTCTCATATTACACTATTCTGTCTGTGGTCGGCACCATGATTGATAGACTGATCTCTTTTCCTGACAGGCTCTATCCATTTTTTGGCAGTCTTGTATTGTGCTATGGTACAAAGCCAGTATTAATAAATGGCCGGCTTGGATTGCAGTACCTTCATCAAATGAAGCGGACGACGGAAGCCATAGCTGAGTGGTTAGAACCCTTCCACTTCAATCTCAAGGGTTTAAGAAATTGTGGGTTCGAATCTCGGCGGCATCTGATGAATTAAGGGTGGGCGTTTTTACGAACTCCCAAGTCAACTTCAAGTGCATACCTACCAGTGCCTCCATTCTCTCCATGCATATGCACATGCAGATGCAGATGCAGAAGGCCAAATAAACACGTTAAAAATCCCGTCATTCAGATCATCGTTCGGTGGGCCACGGAAACACGAATATACCCAGCATACATCCCCGATGTCGGAAAACGGCTCGCTGCCTTCATGGTGGGCAAAAACGGTTGTATACTCAAATTATCACCCTTGGTGAGCGCCCAAGCACTAGCCGAGGAAGGATTAAAAACAGAAAAAGCTGCTTGTTCAAACCGTACCCATCTGACTGCTCAAGATTGTTTTGTGACTCTTTGCCTCTTCACGGGTACAGATAAGGACTTTGCATTTAATGATGACAGTGTGGGCCTATGTCTACATGTGTTGTTTTAGAATATTTCTGTAGTTTCCCCCTGTTTCTTTCTTAAAACAAACACATGAACATCATATTTTATCACATATTAAAAGACTTGCATGACACATGTTTGATTCAGTTAACGAGGTTACATAAGATGATAAACTATCATAGTACGAAACAGGTTTGTTCAAGTATCGATTTTGCAAGCTCACACTCTAATGTTGGTAATAAATGGGAAAATGAGTTCCGTAACAATAGTAGATGTCTTTATCATAAGACCTAGAACATTCGATTTTGTTTGGAAAAATACATGATTCGTCTACGAGATGTATACGTCTAAATCTACGTTTTATTAATTCGTTGCAGTTCTCACTAGCTCTCGAACGCAGTTGGTCGTTTCATATTTCAGGGGAAGACAGAGTATGTTTAAAGTGTAATAGGGCTCTATCTGTTTTAGGCGACGATTTTCATTTTTATCACCTTATATCCCCACCCCAAACATTGATGACAAGATTTTACTACATGTAAGTTTTGCAAGCTGAAGAATAACAGATACCCACAAGCTCTACCTCTGTCAAAATTGATCAGGTTTGCATGCCGTCATTTCATAAAAATGTAGTTTGTTTTCTTTGACAACTGAGTACAGTTTTTTCCCTGTAAAATTAGTTTTAAAACACCTTAAATTGTCATTACTTTTTGATTGTTTCACTAATGTTGCTCCTATCCTGCTGAAGACTTGTTTTTCAGTTTCTGTTGGTATTGATACAGTTTCGAAGTAAAGTGCTGTCAAGTGTATTTTCATATTAAATAGGTTTGTAATCCTCCTCCACACTTCAAAAAGAGATGAAAAGAATTCATTCTTGAAATCTTGACAATCCACGATTGGAAATACAGAACATGTTTCTTTTGTTTTTCCTTCATTGCTCACACACAGCCTTAACAGATAGTTTTCAAGCGAACTATGCAACCTACAGATAATTTTCAAGCGAACTATGCAACTACAGATAATTTCAGCAAACATATGCAACCTACAGATAATTTCAGCGAACTATGCACCTACAGATAATTTTCAAGCGAACAATACAGCCAGGTCAAAATGTGGCTACTTAATGGTGGTAAAAATGGTAGCATGCGCAAAGTCTCACTGTCGGTGAACCTCAGAGCTCTATCCGAGGAACTAAAAACTAGCGAACAAACAAACAAGAATTGCCCTGCCATCATCATGATGGCACAAATAGAGTGGATCGGTGGTCTAGAGGTAACGCGCCTGCCTAGAAAGCGAAAAGTCCAATAACCTAGGCGGTCGTAAGGGAGCAAGGCATCAGAGACCTCAGCTTCTCTAGGGGCCAGCATCTTGAGGGCGGTGCCCATCTCCTCTCCCTCGCTGCTTTACTTTCCCTGACCCTAAAGACGGCAGGTAACCATTTGCAACTGAGTGAACTGGGTGGACTGTACTGAAGCCAAGGCGCGCAAACGGTCACCCATCCAACTGGTAACCACGCTCAACCGATGCTGCTTAATTAACTTGACTGGGGGGAAGCCAGCGCTCTGACCACTGAGCTCTCCTGCTCCCGCTTCGGGAGAGGTAAACAGTTAAAGGGACATAATAGTGAAAACAGAGAAACGAAGTGATTTTTTTTTTCTGTTTCTTTCAATTCGAGGACAATGGAAGAAGCACTCGTGTGCTTTTTTTAAAATTCATATCCATTCCCTGTGTGTATGCAGTTAAAAAAAAAAAGATTCTAGTCATTGCTCCTACCAGCATGCAATCAGCTACTCTCCCAAAAGGTGGGAAAGGTTTTACAGTGTGCGCAAGCTGTTCTGCGTCCGTTCGCACACGGGACCTCGGATTATTGTCTCATCTGAAGGACTTTTCATAGTGGTAGAAAAGTTCAGATCATATGAATAAAAAATGAAGAAGAAAGGAAAGATTAAAATGGAGGAACTAACAGTCAGCCACAGAAATTAAAGTGAAGTTTTATACTTAAATTTTAAGTTGAATTTTTTTTAATCTTAAATTTTAAATTTTGAATTAAATTAGATTTGAAATAAATTTTATCATTACTCTTATTTAAAAAAAGAAGAGATTGATTGATTTGATTTGATTTGTTCTTTTATATCGAGGATAATGGAATAAGCACTCGTGTGCTATTTTTCATCCAGTCCCCGTGTGTATGCAGTTTTGTAAATGTCATCTGTTCCCACCGGCACACGATGGCCTACTCTTACAAAAAGCGGAACAGGATATAACGTGTGTGCAAGATGTTCTGCGTGCGTTCGCACACGAGGCCTTGGTTTAAAGTCTCATCCGAAGGACTTTTGGGGGAGACTGGAGTCAGCACTGATGTTGACTCCAGGAGAAAAATCTCCTCGACCGGACTCGAACTCGGGTCGTCAAATTGCCAGCGCAATGTTCTGACCACTAGGCTATCACTAGAGAAAGAAATTGAGAGAATGTTTTACATCCAGTCCCCGCCCTTATCAGAGAAAACATCATGATAGAAAAACAAAGCTCCCCAAACGCACTTACACACAGAGAAAAATAATAGAAAGAAACACATATGCAAATACCAATAAAAAACACACACACACCGCGCGCCGCGCGCGCGTGCGCACGCGCACACACACACACACACACACACACACACACACACACAGCGGATCTTTATTTTTCAAGGGTAACGGAGAGAGAGAGAGAGGAGAGAGAGAGAGAGAGAGAGAGAGAGAGAGAGAGAGAGAGAGAGAGAGAGAGAGAGAGAGTGCACACACACACACACACACACACACACACACACACACACACACACACACACACACACACAACACACAAATTGAAAAACAAATAAACAAATCCAACAATACGCAAAACAAACACGAACTTACCAACAGCAAGGAAGAAGCTGATACACACTGAGACAACAACCTTCATGTTGATAATTATACTTATACACTTCTTCAAATATTTATGTCAACAAAAATTCCACCAAAAAATCCGACAAGCAGTTCAGAATCGACGGTGTTGGAGTGTGTACATTTTTGCTAGGTGCAGTTAAACTGAAGTGGTTTTCGCCAGGTGTGCATGGGGTACTACACTTGTCTGTGTTTGTGTGTGTGTGCTCTGTCTGTCTCCCTCTCTATCTCCCTCTCTCTCTCTCTCTAGCTGCCCGCCAGCCCACCACATGCCAAGTTTCTGTGTGACCTCTTTTGGGATCTGCAGCTCTGTGATTGGTCAATGGTGTCACATGTTTATACCTATAATTATATGCATGAACCTTGGGTTGGACACGTTCTATTTTTCACGAGAGTGCTACTGTCTGTCCTATTACTGTGGGTTGCGTTGATGCGGAAACTTGATAAATTATTAGTTGTGTGTGTGTGTGTGTGTGTGTTGTGTGTGTGTGTGTGTGTGTGTGTGTGTGTGTGAGAGAGAGAGAGAGAGAGAGAGAGGAGAGAGAGAGAGAGAGAGAGAGAGAGAGAGAGAGAGTGTGTGTGTGTGTGTGTGTGTGTGTGTGTGTGTAAGTGAAAATCAAGTTTTAATTCCTTCAAGATGGTATCTCTTGAATGAGCAATGCATTCATCATTTTGTTTTTTCTTATCTTATCAAGTCATTCGCTCGCACACGTCTGTGTGTGTGTGTGTGTGTGTGTGTGTGTGTGTGTGTGTGTGTGTGTGTGTGTGTGTGTGTGTGTTTTGTGTGTGTTGTGGTGTGTGTGTGTGTGTGGTGTGTGTGTGTGGGTGGGTATGTGTGTGCGCGCACGCACACGTGTGTATGTGTATGCGTATGAGTGTGTGGTGTGTTTTCGTCATGTTCTTTTGTTGTTTTGAGGTATGCATATTTATATAGAGACAGTCAATAATACTTCACCTTTACCTATTCAGTAGCCTAGTTGACCGTTGGGACACCAATGAAGATTTTACCACCAGCCTCCTGCACTCTTCTTAGCTCAGCTTTCTGTTGTATGTCTTTCCCATAAAGCCAGTGCACTCTCTGATGTTGTCTTCCCATCGTTTTCTCTGTCTGCCTCTTCGTCTCCTTCCTTGTACTGTGACACTCTTGACCAGTCCTGATGTTCGTGTGACGTGTCTGTACCACTTTAGTGTGTCGGGGTTTTTTCCCCACTGAAATCAGCAGCTTTTCATATAGCCTCATAGTGTTTTCATTTGTTTTTTCTTCTTCCTGGTTTGGTATGTGATCTCTAAATGAGATACCAAAAAGTTTGCAAAAAGCATCTCATTTCTATTGCTTGTATCCTTCTTTCAATGTCTGCTGCTGTGGTCCAGATTTCATAGTAATACCAAACTATGGACATGACCAGGACCGCATCAGTCTCAGGTTGGAGTCGATGGCGATGTTATTGTCACTCCAAATGACTTTTAGTCTTGTTATTGCAACTGGTTTATCTTGGAGAGGATTTTGTGCTCTGATCCTTCATCCGATACCACAGTCTCCAGGTATTTAAAGCTATGAACGATATCAATATTTCTGTTGGCTATGGCAATGTCAGTGCAGATGCCATTGACACTATTTGCCATCAGCTTGGTCTTCTCTGCACTGCTCTGCACGCCATATGCTCAGAGGCCTAATCAAGGTGATTCACCAAGTTGACCAGTTCTTGCCTTTGTCCAACTAGACCATCGATGTCGTCGGCAAAACGTAAGTTTGTAATTGTCCTGCCTCTCATGCTGACTGTTCCTTTATGGTTTTCAAGTGCGTCAGCCATTATTCTCTGTAAAAGATGTCAAAGAAGTGGGAGGATAGCACATATCTTTGGCGTACTCCATGTGTGGTTCTGGACCATTTTTCTATGTTGTTGTAGCAGACTGCGCTGGTTGTATTGTTATAGAGACATCTATGGGTCTGACCAGGTTGGGCAGCCTAAAGATTGCACACAAAGCTGTATTCCAAATTCTGTGGAATGATATCTAAAGTCCTCAAAGACGTAGTAAAGGTCTTGCTGGTGTTGCAAGTATTTCTCACAGAGTATTCTAAGGTTGGAATTTATCTATTGTGCTCGTCCGCTATGAAACCTCTGCTTCTGATGATCACCTAGCTGAAGCTTTAGTCTGTTCAAGGAGATTCTTAACATGACTTTGCTTGGATGGCTGATCAGGCTGATGGTATGGTATTCAGGTATAGATGTAAGCTGCCTTCCTTCAGGATGTTAGGGCTAAGGAACACCTAAGAACAACCCAGCGATAAATTTCTTGTCATTATGTATGACTGTGTTTCAGTCTTTTATAAAAAATGTCAATGTGTATAATTTCATTGAATAAAAAGAAACCAAACCATGATAATTATGTTGGCTAGAGTATCAAACAGCAGCAAAACCGTTATTATTGTATGGCAGATTCAAAATGTTCTTTACTACACATGTAAATTTTAAATCCAACGTGCACCTTTGTGTGCAAAGATTCAAATAAATCCATTGAGTTCAGTGGGGTTTTTTTTTCGTGGTCTTTTAAAAAAATAATTTTCCATTAGGCATTGTTGTCCTGTGTCACCCTGTCCCACATGTTTGCCTCTGGACTTTAAAACGAGAGTGTTTGCACCCCACACTTCCCCAAGCCCACTTGTACTTTACTCGAACGTATTTGCTTAAAGGCGAAGCTAGGGAACACCTTAGCGGGCCACTTGCAATGTGCAAACATCAATCAAACATACATTTCTCAGTCGTTGAGCTGTTCAGAACAGTAGATATCATGTGCAGTTTACTACAGATTTCTTATAGATCCTCGTTTGCCATGCTCTGAAGGGCAAGTCTTTAAACTTCCTGAGAGAATCAGGTATTTTGTTTGTTGGCTTGTTTGATAGGTGTTGAAATGTCTTTTTTTCAGTTTTTTCGTGTGTGTGTGTGTGTGTGTGTGTGTGTGTGTGTGTGTGTGTGTGTGTGTGTGTGTGTGTGTGTGTGTGTTTTTGTGTGTGTCGCGCTGTGGTGTGTGTGTGTGTGCTGCGGTGTGTTTCTGTGTCTTCTTCTGTCTGTCTTGTCTTCTCTGTCTCTGTCTGTCTGTCTGTCTGTTTCTGCGTCTCTGCTCTCTTCTGTCTGTCTCTTCTCTGTCTGTCTGCGTCTCTGTCTCTTTTCTCTGTCTCTTCTCTGTCTCTCTCTCTCTCTCTCTCACTCTCTCTCTCTCTAATATATATGATATTATATGTGTGTGTGTGTGTGTGTAACATGCGTCGTGTGTGTGTGTGTGTGTGTGTGTGTGTGTGTGTGTGTGTGTGTGTGTGTGTGTGTGTGTGTGTGTGTGTGTGTGTGTGTAGTGTGTGTTTTGGTGCGTGAAGAGTGTATGTGTGTGTGTCTGTGTTGTTTCTTTTTCTTTTAGCTACAAAATTCGTTTGTTTCTAAGTGTTGGGGTACTGATTTTATTCCCATTTTATCTATCGTGTCTGTAACACTACCACAACACAGTAGTCGTCCTGGTTTGACATTTTATTGTGGGCTAGGACATTGATAACGAAGAATGACAGGTCGAGTTGCTTTTAGTCTGGTATTGATCATTATGTATTGGGTTGCACAGTTCTCAGCAACGGTAAGATAATAAACTTGGTGGGGAAACAAATACAGTTGCATGCAGGAAAAGAAAAAAAATGGGTAGGCGCTACACTTGTGGCGGCGCGCTCTCCCCAGGGAGAGCGGCCCGAATTTCACGCAGAGAAATCTGCTGTGGCATAAAGTGTTATAAAAAATTTTTTTTAATGATAATAACCCTAATAATTGTCACCTTTGTGGCTGGAGGAGTTAATAATAAACACTTTAACTGCATCCATACTTTCTCCAGGTTGTGTGTGGTGTTATTGAAGGTTCTTTTTTTTCTGTGTCGCTAACTGGACCTAGGCCTTTATCTGTACAAAACCCCTTCAACAGATGTGTCCGCTTTGTGACATCAAGCACTTTACGACGCAACGCTGGGCGTATTTTTATCCTTTATTTACTCTGTGCCGGATTCTTCACTTGTTTGTTTTAATCTCTCTGTCTCTGTCTCTCTCTGTCTTCTGTCTCTGTCTGCTCTTCTGTCTGTCTCTCTCTCTCTCTCTCTCTCTCTCTCTCTCTCTCTCTCTCTCTCTCTCTCTCTCTCTCTCTCTCTCTCTCTCTCCTCTCTCCTCTCTCTCATTACATTGTGTGTAATGAGGAAGAGCTGAGGTAGTCAGCTGTCAGTGGGGGGGGGGGGGGGGGGGGGGGGGTTTGCACGAGTCAGATTCAGGGTACAGGGTTCAAATCGCCCTCTGACGGACGTTTAAGCTGTAGTTCGACTTTGGCCCCGTGGGTCTATGAGCTCGTAGGTTCAAATCTCGGCAGCAGCGCCGGGTGAATCAAGGGTGAGTATTCTTACGATCTTAACCATGTCCATGTAAAAAATAATGTACACCTGCCGCTCCAGTGCCTTAACTCCCTTGGTGTACATACAGCAGCAGAAGATCAACTATGCACATTAAATATCCTGTAATTCCCGTCAGTGTTAGAACATACGCAGCATGCAAGGGGGAGGGATAGCCTAGTGGTCAGAACATTGCGCTGGCAATTTGACGACCCGGGTTCGAGTCCGGTCGAGGAGATTTTTCTCCTGGAGTTAACATCAGTACTGACTCCACTCTCCCCCCAAGTCCTTCGGATGAGACTTTAAACCGAGGCCCCGTGTGCGAACGCACGCAGAACACCTTGTACACACGTTACATCCTGGTCCGCTTTTCGTAAGAGTAGGCCATCGTGTGCCGGTGGGAACAGATGATATTTACAAAACTGCATACACACGGGGACTGGACGAAAAAAAGCACGTGAGTGCTTACTCCATTATCCTCGATATAAAAGAATAAATCAAATCAAATCAAATCAATCTGTAGAAAACATGAGCAGCTCTGAAATCGGAATATGTCGGCTGAGGCCAGCAGGCTGATCTCCTGCAGAGTTACCAGCCAGGAGAAGACCTGGCACTATGTACCCCGTTGGTAATGGAACGCTAAAAGGAGAAGAGAGAAGACCAAGACTTCAAGAATTTTATTTCAAGAAAACCTCATATGGCAGGTAATCGTAACACATAACAACACTACAACCTGCAGATGTAGGCGTGATAAAGCACACACAACAACAAACACCCACTTCTTATACACTGTAATCATACAATGACATCATGTGCTTTAGTGTCATGCAGATGGAAACCCGCACAACCCCCCCCCTCCTCTCCCCTTGATGAAGCTCAAAGCGCTAAGATTCAGCACAGATGAGACCCTCATATTAATGATAGTTTGTCAGGGAAAAAGGATCGACACATTAAAGGAAGGAAAAAGAAAGGCAGTCACAATACAGGAATAGAACAATCAGTCAAAAATAATATCCGGCCTTAGTTCTGCTCTGTGTTGTTGTGTGTACACATGCGAACTGCTACTACACGTAAGGCACTTTTGTACCCAGGTATTTTTTGTTTGTTTTGAACAGGCGGAGGGAGGGGGGGGGGAACCGAAAGAAGGGGTGTTGTTTCATTAAGATCAGGTTAGATTCGCCTCTGTCGTCGGTAGGAGCTCCATTGCAATGCTATCAGGGTTTGCCATATCTTCCTCTGTCTCTGTTGAGTTCTACCATTCTTGTAGCCCTCCCAGACCACTGATCTCAGTGATGTTGGCAATGTAGGATGTTGGTGTCTGCCTCTTTTCCTTCTGTCCTCAACCTTACCTTCGAGAATTGTCGTCATCAGATTTGTCTGTGTGTTTCTGTGTGCAAGACCAACATAATTATCTCAGTCTGCGCTTCTCAATTTCAGCCAACATTATTTGTCTTATGCACTGGATTCATCAAGAATGCTTTCATTAACTCTGTTCTCCCGTCTGACTATTTTGACTCTTACAAGTCACCTGTGGAACGACAATTCGGCTGGGTTCATTGTGTTTCTTTCCACTTGTGGTAGTGTCCAGGCTTCTGCCCATGCG
>CM060324.1:18963806-18983806 GCA_030674155.1 Stramonita haemastoma | reverse complement strand
GACACACACACACGCGCGCGCACACACGCACGAATGCACGGACACACGCACGCGTGCGCGCGCGCGCGCGCGCACACACACACACACTCACACACACACACACCAAAAAAACCAAACCAAAACAATATATCAGCATGACGTTTTAATATTCGGGTTAACAACTACATAGGTATAACACCAACGCCACCATCATAACAACAACAACAACAACAACAATAACACCATCACTTATCATTATCACCACAGTCACAATGTCCCCACGATTCTGACCCCCACAGCCCCGACAGCAGTGTCCAGCAGACAGAAAGACACATCCAGCATCACCACACTGTTAGCCATTGAGGATTCTGTATCATCACTGGTCATTTGTTGGCCTTTTGGAAGCGAGCGACAGAGTGGGTCATCTCGCCCTCGCCACTTGCCCCCTCATTCCCCCCCCCCCCCCCCCCCCGCTTCCCTTCGGCAACTTTTTTTGGTCTCCCTTTCACCTTCCACGTCCCACCCTTTCCTCTTATGGTCTTCTTGTGTTCCGATGTTGCGCAGTTGCACATGACACAAATATAGATGAGGATGAAGAGAAATAAAGAGTTTTGGGGGCTATTGCGGTTCTTCTCAATTGGACAGCATCATGCGTATGAATTCTGAAAACACACACAAACAGTTTTTTTTAGAACAGGTTTAAAAAAAAATAAACTATGGTACAATATAGGTACAGGTGAGTAAAAAAAAAACTGATATCATCGTTATATTATTAAACTACATCCTGCTTACAAATCAGCACATCTTTTGATACTAAGTAGCTTTAACACTGAAACGGAAGAGATACTGAAGAGTTGTGACAAAGTGAAGAGTTGTGACAAAGCGGGTCAAAGCAATAATATGTCACAATCTGGACTAGAAGTCAAACACTTGAACAAAAAAATAAACAGCACAGAACTTCAGAGTTCTTTTCCTGTGTCTCATAGCGCAAACTGCATGCTGTCACGACATTCGGTACATCTGTGTAACAACACTGCGCTATTTTTTTTTTTTTTTTTTTTTTACTGGACAATGTGAGGTACTGAAAAGTTAGTGATCACAAAATGCGTCAATATGTTATATTACACCATCTGGACTTCAAAACAAACGTAGTTAACCAAAAGATCAGCAGACCATTCAGAATTTTCGTTTTCATTCTTTTTTTTTCAATTATAGTAGCTTGCCCACTGCTGTACAATCAGCCCATTTTTTATATCAAGTAGAATTTTATCATTTTTGCCTTCTGTTTTCATCTCCTATTTGTCCCTGCCTTCAACATTTGAAATTCCATTCACCCTGTCAAAATGTATAACCTCTATAAGTGTGTGTGTGTGTGTGTTGTGTGTGTGTGTGTTGTGTGTGTGTGTGTGTTGTGTGTGTGTGTGTTGTGTGCGTGGGTGCGCGCGCGCGCGCGCGTGTGTGTGCTTTCGAATTTGCTAGAATTATTTATTGTCATTGGTTGGTTGTTTGTTGTGAGGGTCGAGTGCAAGCGCTTTGATTTGTTTTTACAAGATATAGCGCTGTATAAATTCCATGTATTATTATTATTATTATTATTATTATTATTATTATTATTATTATTATTATTATTATTATTATTATTATTATTATTATTATTATTATTATTATTATTATTATTATTATTATTATTATTATTATTATTATTATTTTCAGAGTGTGGGGTACTATAGCATTATGATAAAGCGCGACACCCCGACTTTGTCACAATGCTGTAGTACCTCACACTCTGACAATGGAAATGGGGGACGGGGGACGGGATAGCCTAGTGGTCAGAACATTGTGCTGGCAATTTGACGACCCGAGTTCGATTCTCGTTCGAGGGGATTTTTCCCCTGGAGTTAACATCAGAGCTGACTCCACTCTCCCCAAAAGTCCCTCGGATGAGACTCTAAACCGAGGCCCCGTGTGCGAACGTACGCACATCTTGCGCACACGTTAAATCCTGTTCCGCGTTTCGTAACATTAGGCCATTGTGTGCTGGTGTGAACAGATGACACGATTTACAAAAACTGCATACACACGGGGACTGGATGTAAAAAAAAAGGCACATGAGTGCTTATTCCATTATCCTCGAGATAAAAGAATAAGAATAAGAATCTCCCACACCCACCACATCCACACCCTGCAATACCTCTCCCCTCCTCCCCTCTCTCCACACCACCCCCACCCACCCCACTCCCCCTCCACCCCTCTCCCCATCTGACCGTGATAGTTGACATGCCCATCTCCGTCCCCGTCAGCCTCGCGGATCATTTCGTCCACCTCCTGTTCCGTCAGCTTGTCTCCCAGGGTCAGCATCGCTTGCCGCAGTTCTGCCGCGGTGATGTAACCGTTGCCGTCCACGTCAAAGAGGCGAAAGGCTTCCTTGATGTCTTCCACAGAGTCTCCCTCTTCGTTCATCTTCCTCGCCATCACTTCCAGGAACTCCGGGAAGCCGATAGTGCCCGTACCTGCCAGGTCATGTGAGGAGTCAGTTATAGAGAGAGGTGTGAGGGTTTGGGTGTTTTTTTGTTTTTTTGGGTGGGTGGGGGGGGGTGGTGTTGTTTTTTTTTTAGGGTTTTTGGTGGTGGTGGTGGTGGTGGTGGTGTTCAAGCGCTTTGATTTGTTTTTAGAAGATTTAGTGCTATATAAATTCCATGTCTTATTATTATTATGTATTATTTTTGATGACAATATCAAGAGCTTTGTTATTCTGGTGATTCGAATCCAACTAACCTAAAAGTTGTGTGGATGTGGGCATTGTCTGCATTCGTAGTAGTAGTAGTAGTAGTAGTAGTAGTAGTAGTAGTAGTAGTAGTAGTAGTAGTAGTAGTAGTAGTAGTAGTAGTAGTAGTAGCAGTAGTAGTAGTAGTACTCAAACGCTCAGACAGTAACTAAAAGGTAAAGATAAAGGTGTCCCATAACCTGTGTGGTCGTAGGGGAGCGAGGCGTCAGAGACCTCTGCTCCTCTAGGGGCCAGCATGTTGAGGGTGGCGCCCATCTCCTCTCCTCGCTGCTTTACCTTCCCTGACCCTAAAGAGGACAGGTACCCATTTACAGCCGAGATGGGATGGGATTTATTTATTTTATTTATTTATTTCTTTTATATCGAGGATAACAGAATAAGCAATCATGTGCTTTTTTTCATCCGGTCCCCGTGTGTATGCAGTTTTTGTAAATATTGTCATCTGTTCCCACCGGCACACGATGGCCTACTCTTACGAAAAGCGGAACAGGATTTTAACGTGTGCGCAAGATGTTCTGCGTGCGTTCGCACACGGGGCCTCGGTTTAAAGTCTCATCCGAAGGACTTTTCGGGAGAGTAGAGTCAGCACTGATGTTAACTCCAGGAGAAAAATCTCCTCGACGGGACTCGAACCCGGGTCGTCAAATTGCCAGCGCAATGTTCTGACCACTAGGCTATCGTCCCCCCCCCCCCCCCCCCCCCCCCTTGAGATGGGATGAGATAATTAGCAGCTGAGAGGAGCTGAAAGTGGGGGGGGGGAACTGACAGCTGTGAGAGAGAGAGAGAGAGAGAGAGAGAGAGAGAGAGAGAGAGAGAGAGAGAGAGGAGAGAGAGAGAGAGAGAGAGAGAGAGAGAGAGAGAGAGAGAGAGAGAGAGAGAGAGTCGCGCCACCACCATCCCTACTAAATCAGAGAGCCGAGGCCTCACCCCCAGCATCCATCTGACTGATCATGTCCCGCATCTCGGCCTCTGTGGGGTTCTTGCCCAGGGCCCTCATCACGCTGCCCAGGTCTCCCGTGCTGATGGTGCCTTCCCCGACACGATCGAACTGGGAGAAGGCTTCTTTGAACTCTGCACACACACACACGTGAGCACGCGCGCGCGCGCACGCACGCACACACACATAAAAACACACACACACATATATGATATATGTATATACATATATACAAACATACGCACACATACACATATATATAATTATGTATATACATATATACCGTAAAATCCTTAGCATAAGCCCACCATCTAGCAAACGCCCACCCCCTACTTTGGGCCAAAAGTTGTGCACAGGGGTAACTACCTAGCAAACGCCCACCCTGCTTTTTTCAAAGAGACCATGCTCACTTTCACTAGGATTTGTGCAGACTGTTCTTAAAGTCCTTTGACGACGCTTCCTGATGGCCGGAAGTTGGATCTTGAATCTCTCTGTGCCATTTTTGCAAAATGCCGAAGCGACAGTCTAACACTGTATCTTTCAAATTGGAAGCCCGCCAGTATCTGGATAACGAAGCAGGTGGGAATGTTTCGGAATGTGCCCGTGAATTTTCTGTGGAAATGAAGAGGATCAGGGAATGGAGTGAAAACAGAGATAGACTTGAAAGTATGGAAAAGACAAACAAAAACGGAAACTGTCAAAAGGACCAGCAGTTAGATCTGAACATGTCGACCAAGGTGTGCTGCATTATCTGTAAGATGGAAGATCTGAAGGCAGGGTATTGCGAAACAAGGACCTTCAACGGAAGGCGATGGAACTCGTTTGCCTTTGCCTCAAAATCCGTTGTTGTTTTTTTTTCTATTTTCCTTCACTTATACTCACATGACCTAACTTACATGCTTTCGGGGTTTGTATTCACTCAATTATATGGTTGAGCACAAAAATTATTTTGTGCAAAGGGGTCTATCCCTAGCGAACGCCCACCCCCCAATTTTGCCCTAAATCAGTGCACAGGGGGGGTGGGCGTATGCTAGGGATTTTACGTATATACATATGTATACACACACACACACACACACACACACACACACACACACACACACACACAATTATATATATATATATATATATATATATATATGTATATATATATTATAATATGTAATATATATACACACACATGCACACCACACATACACACACATACACACACGCGCGCGCACACACACACTCACACATACACACACAAACACACACAGACACACATACACACACATACACACATACACACAGACACACACAGACACACACAGACACAGACACACACACAACCACACACAACACACACACACACACAACACAAACACACACAGACACACAGACACACACATACACACACATACACACACAAAGACACACAGACACACACACACACACACACACACACACACACACACACACACACACACACACACACACACACACACACACACACACACATTTTTTGTAAGACACACCGCTTTCAGTCACACGGCAGATTTCTTTCTGTGACACTCGAAGAATTGCTCTTTGAAGAGAGAGAGAGAGAGAGAGAGGAGAGAGAGAGAGAGGAGGAGAGAGAGAGAGAGAGAGAGAGAGAGAGAGAGAGAGAGAGAGAGAGAGAGAGAGAGAGAGAGAGAGAGAGCTTAACGCTTTAACGCTTTAACAGTTTATTGTCATTGCCCAACTGGGCCTTTTGACAAGGGAGGTAACACAAATACTTTTTTTTGTGAAACTGTAAACAAAATGTGGAATATGTGATCAGTACAATTAAGTTTCCCCCCCCCTCCCCCAAAATCCATTCATTTATAATCAACTAACATTAACATAGGCGTATATACAGTTACCAATCACCGGGTAAATACAAAGAAAAGAAAGGAAAAACCAAACTGAAATGCAAAAAACAATTTTCGATTCGACCATCCATTCAAATCACACATGATATCAACCTTTCTGTAGTTGACCTTACTTGAAAATACATTACTCTTTAAAGTGGCTGTACTATTGCATATTAAATCAATTGTTGCTGACGTGGCTTTGTCTTAATTTCTGTGCCTCTGCAATAAACTTAGCTACAGCTTTAATTACATGTTCATTTTCAGATGACAAAATAGAAACAATATCTTGAACTTCTGTTGATTGTAAACTTACAAAATTATGTTTATTACGTAGAGTTTCATATGCCTTACATTGAAACAAAAAATGAATTTCATCATCAATATTATGACCACATAATGGACATGGTAACTGTATGGATGTCTCAGTTTGAAACCATCTTTTATTAGCATTGAAACCCAATGTTCTTAATCTGAAACGAGCATAATTAAGCCCATGCCATTTATCAGTTATTACTTTTATATATTTTTCTGTCTGAAACACAGATTTAAAGGAAAAGAACCAGCTATATTTACTTTTACTTTCCATATCTGAGTGCCAGTTTTGTTTAAAAGAGCAAATAAGCCTGTCTTTAAATTCCGAAAGAAACTGTCGCTCATTTCCTACTTCCTGAGACATCCACACAATCCCAAAGCCATGTTCCGACAAAACTCTTTTAACTTGATAAGCCCAGTTCTCTTTGCCCAGTTCCATCTGAATAATCAACATTTCATATGACTGTCTGCATAAACGTGTTTGTGGAAGTTTCAACAGTTTTAACCAATATTTAATGCATTTCACAAAAGTTCTTATATACAAAGGATATCTTCCTGTCTCTCCATAAAGTACAGTGTTAGATGCATGTATTGGCACGTTTAAAAAACGTTTTATGGCAAATGTGTGCACTTTTTCCATTTGGGTATTTACATATAGTCCCCATATTTCTGAGGCATATGTAATCAACGGTTCTATTTGTGTGTCAAATAATTTCCAAAATAGGGAACAGTCTATCGAATTCAGCTTCCGTAATGTTTTTAGGATTTCTATAACACCTTTTTTTACTCTTCCTACAAGATTCTTGCCATGCATAATTTAGACTAAGCCTTGTTGAAAACATCATTCCTAAATATTTATACGCATTTACTATTTTGACTTCAACATTACCGTAAAACCATTTTTCACTTACTGCTAGATGTCCACCCATTCTAAAAACAATAACATTTGTTTTGTCCATATTCACTGTTAAATCAAAACGATCTGCCTCTTCTTTTAAGATATTTAACTGGTGTTGTAAACCAATAACAGTCTCAGACAAAAGGATAATGTCATCGGCAAAAGTAATAAAAACACTTCGATTGCTCCCGGAATTATTTGAATGCCGTGTTTTTTCCTTTTTTTGATAACTCAATAGCTAGTTCATTTATAAAAAATGAAAACATTTGTGGGCTTAAAATACAACCCTGCTTCACTCCCTTGGGGCATTCAAAGAAATCAGAATATTCATCCCTTGCACGCACGCACGCTAAAACTGACCTATAAATAGCTCTAAGGGCCGTATATAGTTTACCATTCACACCGTTTTTTCTTAGTACATGCCACAATATATTTCTATTTACCGAATCAAAGGCCTTTCTAAAGTCCACAAAAGCTACGTATAATTTTTTTTATTGGAAAGCAATTGTTTTTGAACAAGAGAATAAAGAGTAAATATATGATCTACAGTACTGTACTTTGCTCTAAAGCCCGCTTGCTCTTCAATTAATTTTTCTTCATGATCTGCCCATTGAGTTAATCTCTTATTCAAAACGTAAGTATAAAGTTTGCTTAAGATACTAGTGAGAGCTACTCCGCGATAGTTATCGGCATTATTAATATCTCCTTTTTTAAAAATCGGAATTATTACTGACTTGGCCCATTCTAAAGGGAAAGCACCACTTTCAAACAAATGGTTAAATAACTGAACAAGAAAAGTAATTACAGTGGAGTTTGCATATTTGAGCATTTCTCCAATTATTTTATCGGGACCAGCACTTTTTCCTGTTTTTTAAATGTTTAATGGCATCAATAATTTCATTTTGAGTTATAGGATTATTAAACAATGGTTCAAACATTTCATCTTCTTCTGGCACATCTACATTCTTGTGTTTTCTGCACAATTAAAGTCATTAAAAACCTTCAAAAAATGATCATACCATTGTTGAATAGTTATATCGTTATATACTAATGACTTACGGTTAACAGATCTGATGACAGACCAGAATGTTTTGGAGTCCTTTGAAGAATCTTTAAGTTTCTCTAATCTTTTTTCGTCAAAGTCTCTTTCTTTTGATTTTCTTAAATTAATGTATTCTTTTCGCGCAGTCGTATACATTTGTCTTTTTTCTGATTTATCCTCCTTTGTTTTACAACGTTGGAATCTTTTTAATAATCTTTTAACTTCTTGTTTCTTTTGTTCACATTCAGCATCAAACCAGTCATTCCATTTTTTTCTACCTTTTCTAACTGTTCTAATCATGCATGCAGCAGCCCCACATAACGCTTTAACAAACTGATCTAAGCTATCATTTATATTTGTGTTTAATAGTTGGGAAGCTGCTTCAATGCTTTCTTGAAATTCTGAACTATCAAGCTCATGTTTATATATATCAACAAAATCTTCTGACCATATGATTTTTTCCACACTCTCTTGTCTCTACTTTCACTATCAATACATTCATTATCTATTTTCCATGTTATTTCAACAGGGAGGTGCCATGAATAAACACAATCCCCAATACACAAATCAAAGCATGTTAATATTTGACTAGGAACAAGAAAATAATCAATAACACTGCATCCATTAGGAGACACAAAGGTATACTCCCCCTCCCTATCCCCTTCACAACAACCATTCAGAATCCCCATGTCAAACATAAAACATAGATCTAACAAGGATTTACCAAAATTATTAATTGTGTCATCCTTAGAGGCACGCACACAAGGTTCATCATTCATACCATCAAACTCAACATCAATCAAATAATTTGACATCACCTCAAGGTCGGCTTGTTCTTGACCTGTCCTGGCATTTAAATCTCCAATAATCATGAAATGAAAATCATCTTTTTGAAAATACTGTAATAAGGTTTCCTCTAATAATATAACACCATCTTTAATTAGTTTTTCATTGTAAATAGGGCCACCTTCTGGCACAATATAGCATGATATCAAAATAACATCTTTATCTAAATTGAAAATACATTTGTTTACTCTAATAGCAATAGTGTTGTCACACTCTATTTATTATCTCTGCTACATAATTTTCTAAAGACTTTCTTACTAATAAAAGCACTCCCCCAGAATTCCTTCCATGATGTGAAGAGAGAGAGAGAGAGAGAGAGAGAGAGAGAGAGAGAGAGAGAGAGAGAGAGGAGAGAGAGAGAGAGAGAGAGAGAGAGAGAGAGAGAGAGAGAGAGAGAGAGAGAGAGAGAGAGAGAGAGAGAGAGCATCACACAAGAGTAGCCCCTCTCCAAACCACCACCACCACCACCACCACACCATCATCATCGTCATCATCATCATCATCATCATCGTTATCATCGACGTCGTCGTCGTTGTCGTCATCATCACCGTTATCATCTCTATCGTCATCGTCGTCGTCGTCGTCATCATCATCATCATCTCTATCGTCGTCGTCGTCGTCGTCATCATCATCATTATTATCATCTCTATCGTCGTCGTCGTCGTCGTCCTCATTACCATCATCATCCTCCCCACCGCAGACTATGATTACTGTTACCGTCAATTATTCTAGTCTACTTGTTGGTTGTATTCCAGTATAGCGCTGTGTACTTTCTTTTTCTTAAATGAACACATTGATAGATCTCCGCTGCCATTATGGCACACTGGGCTAATGATGTATGAGATCGCTTATTACTTTTGTCAATATTGTTGTTGGGCGTTCCTGAGATTGATACTCCGGCTGGGAAGGTGGGAGGGGGGGGAGGGGGGGAGGGAGAGGGGAGGGGGTGTCAATCAGAGTAATAAATTATGCACTCTTGTCTTTCACTCTCTTCCTCACTCACTGTAAGTACATACTGGATGAGAAATAAGTGAGGTGGTGTGTGTGTGTGTGGTGTGTGTGTGTGTGTGTGTGTGTGTGTGTGTGTGTGTGTGTGTGTTGTAGTGTGTGTTGTGTGTGTGTGTGTTGTGTGTGTATGTGTAAGTGAGTGCACACACGCACGCGCGCGTGTGTGTATGTTTGAGTGTGCGTGGTGTGTGTATGTATGTATGTATGTATGTGTGTGTGTGTGTGTGTGTGTGTGTGTGTGTGTGTGTGTGTGTGTGTGTGTGTGTGTGTGTGTGTGTGTGTGTGTAAGTGTGCAAGTGTGTGTGTGGCTATTTTCGAATACTCTTCCATACATTCATACAGGCAGCCATACTCCGACATCAAAGGATTTTTTTTAATCCCCTTAAATAAATGGAGAATACAGGTTGTGTAGTGAGATCTGGACCGTGTGTCGGATGGAGAGGATGTGAAGACAAAAACCAAAATAACATAACATATCAAAAGTGTAACACCATTTTAATATTGGCCTTGGCACTCAGCTTTACCTCAAGAGCTGAGAAAGCATAGAGGCTGGGCCTGTGCCAGAATCCTTGGATTAAGCTATGAGTTAATTAATTATGGGGGTGCGGGATAGCCTAGTGGTTAGAGCGTTGCACTCGTGGTCTGATGCCCAGGGTCCTTGCCACTACCCAGGCACTCGTTCAAGGGGATTTAGACCCTGGAGTTTAAAGAAAGGTGGTAGAATGGTTAAAACCTTTGCTTGCGCATTGCCAAAAGGTAAGCCATGAAGTTCGGGGTTCGATTCCCAGCCTTACCATTTGTTCCCAGTTTGACGCCCCAAAAAACCCAACCTAGCTGAATGTCAAAGTCCTTTCAATGAAACTAGAAACCAAAACCCTGTGTACGAACGTGCGTAAAACATTTTGCGCACTCGTTAAAAACCCGTTCAGCCTTTCGGAGGATTAGACCAATGTGTGCCGGTAGGAAAAGATGACCGAACAAAACGAACCCAGAATGCACACAGGTGTCGTGTTTAGATACCGTCCTCGAAGTCGGAATGCAGCTACCTTAATGGGAGGTCGCATATGCAAAAATCTCACCACTCTCCCTTAAAGTCTTTCGGATGAGACCGTAAACCGAGGCCCCTTGTGCGAACGCACGCAGAACATCTTGCGCACACGTTAAGCCCTGTTCCGCTTTTCGTAAGAGTAGGCCATTTTGTGCCGGTGGGAACAGATGACAAGATTTACAAAACTGCAAACACACGGGGACTGGATGAAAAAAAGCACATGAATGCTTATTCCATTATCCTCGATATAAGAGAATTTAACCAAATAACTAATTTAACCATTTGTGAGCCTCGAAGGTGTTGCTGAGGGAGGGAGAAAAAGAAAAAAGCCCTGGAGTAAACATCAGTACAGACTCCACTCCCGTGAAAGTCCTTCAACTGAGACTGTAAACTGGGGCTGTGTGTACACACGCACGCATAACATCTTGCACACACGTTAAAACCCCGTTCCACTGCAAGGAAGAGTAGGTCCTTTCATGCCTGGTGTAAATAGATGACAAAATTTATAAAATAGAAAAAAGCAAAAATCCGACACATGCACACTGGTGTTGTGCTTAAACGTCATCCCCAAAATTTAAAAAAAAAGGACTGCCTTGATGATGGGCAAAACTAAAAATTGAAACCAAAACAAAAAACCCCAAACCCACTCACATACTTTAAAAAAGAAATCTCATCATTGTTGAACCTCAGAACTCTCAATGTTGAACGAAACAAAATCCCACTTGAATGATTTTTTTTAGAAAAGATAAACAGAACACGTTGTATTTGGGTTTTTTTTTTTTATAAATGCAACCACAAACCTGCGATGACGTCATCCTTGAGCACGCCTGCCTGAAATCAAACCAAGACACAGACATCAGAGCATAAAGAGGGTCACAGTTACTGGAACAGGGGTCAAGAGGTAACGCGCGTTACAGATGTTACATTTAAGTAACGGGCGTGTCTAGAAAGCGAGAGAGTTGCGGGTTGGTTCGATCCCCCTTTAGACCCGAACTCTTTGTCCATCCCCCTCCCCTTCTCCATCATATACTAGTCCCTTAGTAGTGGTCTGGGTACTAGTGTTTCGGAAGAAACGTGAAATGGAAGTCCCTTGTGTAACATATATTTCATTTGCAACACACAAAAAACAAACTAATTCTTTCCTTCATTCATTCTTTTACTTCCAGGGTGATGGAATAAGCCCTCGTGTGATTTTTAGTTTTACACCCAATCCCCGTGTGTATGCGGTTTTGTAAATTTTGTCATCTGTTCCCACCGGCGCACAATGGCTTACTCTTCCGAAAAGTGGAACAGCTGGTAATGTGTGCACAAGATGTTCTGCAAGCGTTCGCAAAGAATTAACAAGAAGCAAATGGTCCTTGGATAAATTCTGCAGAAAAAAAAAAAAGAATCTTGCTGAAAACAAAGTGCACGAGAAGATAGGAACAATTCCGTATAGAAAATATACAAATGAATAAATAAATAAATAATAAATAAATAAATAAATAAATAGATTAGTAAATAGATAGATAAATAAATCTCAGATAAACAAATGGGTGTCCCAGCTTTTGCAGTGACGCGCTCTTTCTGAAAAGTGCAGTGCGTATTTTACACAAGAAGTTTGCTGTGACTGAAAGTGGTAGGCTGTACAACTTAGTATAGTGTTCACAATATATGAATGGGGGAAAAAAGACTTGAATAGACACATGGATTACAAATCCGAAAGAGAGAGAGAGAGAGAGAGAGAGAGAGAGAGAGAGAGAGAGAGAGAGAGAGAGAGAGAGAGAGAGAGGAGAGAGAGAGAGAGAAGACAGACAGACAGACAGACAGACAGACAGACAGACAGACAGACAGACAGACAGACAGACGACAGACAGACAGACAGACAGACAGACAGTCAGAGAGACAGAGACAGAGACAGAGACAGAGAGAGATTTGATTTGATTTATTCTTTTATATCGAGGATAATGGAATAAGGATTCTTGTGCTTTTTTCATCCAGTCCCCGTGTGTATGCAGTTTTGTAAATGTCATCTGTTCCCATCGGCACACGATGGCCTACTCTTACGAAAAGCGGAACATGATTTAACGTGTGCGCAAGATGTTCTGCGTTTGTTCGCACACGGGGCCTCGGTTTAAAGTCTCATCCGAAGGACATTTGAGGAGAGTGGAGTCAGCACTGATGTTAAACTCCAGGAGAAAAATCTCCTCGACAGGAATCGAACCCGGGTCGTCAAATTGCCAGCGCAATGTTCTGACCACTAGGCTATCCGTCCCCCCAATTTATCACAAAGTAGATAAGGGAAGGTGACAGTCTCCATCTCTCTAAAGACTCATAAATCTGCCAACGTCGCAGAATTTGACATGAACTCTTGTTTTATTCTGAGTTTTCTTTTTTTCTTTTTTTTGGAGGGGTGGGGGTGGAGGACCAGGGAGAGGTCAAGGTCAGGTTCAGGGTAAAAAATGAGGTCACCATGCACGTGTGAGCCGTGGTGTATGCCAAGGCCGTTTATTGTAGGGCTTTCTTTAAATTTATGATGGGCTCCAGAATAGCCCAGACCACAGCTGCAATGACCAAACTGGAAGTCCTCTGGAATGACAACAACATCGCCATGACCTTCAAGATCAGACTGATGCGTTCTCTGGTCATGTCCATATTTTTGTACGCGTGTGAAATGTGGACCATAACACCAGACATTGAAAGGAGGATACAGGCAATGGAGATGAGATACTTTCGCAAACTCTTTGGTATTTCATACAGAGGTCCCATTACTATTGAGGAAGTGAAAAAGCAGAATTGAAAACGCCATCAAAACCATTTGAAGAGCTCCTGGCTTCAGTGACAAAACGCAAAACTAAAGTGGTACAGGCACGTCACACGAACATCTAGAATGGCCAACACTGTCATTGCTTGTATCAACACACTGTCATTCTTCATATCAACACACTGTAATTGCTTGTATCAACACACTGTCATTCTTCATATCAACACACTGTCATCCTTTATATCAGCACACTGTAATTGCTTGTATCAACACAGTGTCATCCTTCACATCATCACACTGTCATCCTTCATATCAACACACTGCCAATCCTTATGTCAACACACTGTCATTTTTCAAATCAATACAATGGCATTTTTTTGTATCAACATAATTATTGTCATTCTTTATAATTATTAACACATTGCCATTTCTCATATCAACACTTTGTCATTCTTCATGTCAACACAGTGGCAAACCATGTTGATATGTGTGTGAGAGAGAGAGAGAAAGAGAGAGAGGAAGGGTAAGAGAGAGAGAGAGAGAGAGAGAGAGAGAGAGAGAGAGAGACAGACAGACAGACAGACAGACAGACAGACAGACAGACAGACAGACAGACAGACAGACAGACTATAAAGATATACAGACAGAGAGGGAAAACAAGAAAAACAACTTCAAGATAAATAGCTTTGAAATTTAACCTACACACTTCTCTCTCCCTTAACAAAATTAAAAGAATAAGCAGCAAAAGAAGAGTACTTCATTAAAAAAAAAAAAAAAAAAACTTCCTCACAACTACTTTTCAATCCACTTACCATGATGACAGGTAATAAAAACAAAAAAATGGCTGGGAAGTGGGAAGAGGCAGCACAACAAACGCACGCACCAACAAAGTTGACGTTCAGACACACAGACAAAGAGACAGGTACGCAGGGCCCTGAGCCGCTAATCAAGCCACTACCCATACACCTCCTCCCCCCCCCCCTCTCTCTCCCCCCCCCCCTCCTCCCCCCCCCCCCCCCCCTCTCTCTCTCTCTGTGCATTGGTCAGCACAGAACACAACGCGCGCGCGCGCAAGGTCATACACCCCTCATTAGGCACAGTCTGGATTCATTAATTAATAAAGGAAAAAAAAAAACAACAACCACGGTATGTTCAGTACTCCTAAAGTGGGGTGAGGCGTGACGTCATCATGGCCACCATCAACAGAAATGCCTGGTTGGTTAGAGTGTATCTCCTTTGCTCGCAGATGGGTTAAATCCTGTTCAAGGGAAGTTAACATCAATGCAACCCCCCCCCCCCCCCTCCAAATTCTTCTGAAGAGATCATAAACGGAGGTTCCATGTGTGAATGCAGCAGGACATCTTGCACATACTTTAAAACCTGTTCCGTTTTTTAGGCAAAATTTACAAAAATGCATACACACGGGGACTGGATGTAAAAAAGCACAGAAGTGCTTATTCCATTATCCTCAAAATAAGATAACAAAGTAAAAAATAAATACTAAACAAGCAAACCATTTGGCCCTTCGGAAACCAAACAACAATCGTAAAGAAGCGTAAACTTAAATGGTATGGGCGTCACAAAATTAAAAGGACTTGCAAAAACAATATTGCAGGACACTGTCCAAGGTAGAAGAAAAAGATGCAGACCAAGGAAGAGATGGGAGGACAACATCAGCAAATGGACAGGCCTAGAACTCAACAAAACCCTGAGAAAGGCAGAACAAATTATTCAGCGCATGTAAACGAACCCACGGCAACAAAGGAGTTGTCCCTGGCAAAGTTCTGTAAAAAGAAAAAAAGCCACTCTGACAGGAAAACAAAAATACAGTTGCAGACCGGAAAAGAAAAAAAAATAATGGGTGGCGCTGCTCTTGTGGCAACACGCTCTCACCAAGAGAAAGCAGCCCACATTTCACGCAGAGAAATCTGCGCTGGCTTAAAGTAGTATGAAATGAAATGAAAAGCCAATGCTGTTAAGCCTTGTGGATTAAAAGGTGGTGAATTTCCTACTGGCACTGCGATTGTACTGGTAGTACTGGGACGAGAGATTCGAACCTCTGTATTGTGCTGTTAGCCAGAGGTGAAAATTAATGGACCAAGAGGCTTAGCTAGGTGTTTAACCTTGAGCGAGTGCTTTAAGACAAGGCGATATTTTCTTTGAAGTGTAGTGTAATACCCTGCATTGCGACGCTGAGCTATGTGAAGGCCAGTCTACTTACTCTCTGTCTCTCTCTCTGTCTCTCTCTCTGTCTCTCTCTTTCTCTCTCTCTGTCTCTGTCTGTCTGTCTGTCTGTCTGTCTCTCTATCTCACACACACACACACACACACACACCACACACGCACGCACACACGCACACACACACACACACACTGACACACATCTGATGAATAGTTAATTATCCTTATGTGTTGCAGCCCTAGAGGCTAGTTGGCCTTTGGAGACGTTCTCCAAAGGCAAAATAGCCCACAGGGCCGCAGCACATAAGGACTATGTAAGTCAAGCCTCCTAATCAGAGGGTCATCGTCAATCACTAAAGACTAAACTGTAAAGTGGAATTCCATGAGTGGGAAAGAAAGCCACTGATCATACAACAGCTTCTCACTTTGCTGTTGCCCCCTGCGTCAATGGTTTGCTACCCTGCAATGCCACAGTCCACTAATTCACCTTTGCACCCCTCTTCACCACCCCTCCCACTTCCCACTCTCTGCCCTGGTAGTGTGGTAACCCCCCCCCCCACCTCTGTTGTCTCTCTGTAAGAACCGCATGTCCATACCCATCCCCGTTTGTTTGGTGCAATGCGGCAAAGGCTGAGGGTCAATGAATAGTAAAGGTGCATATGGCCACTGCTATCACCAGGTATTGCCCACACATTCGCGCGTGTGTGTGTGTGTGTGTGTGTGTGTGTGTGTGTGTGTGTGTGTGTGTGTGCGTGTGTGTGTGCGTGTGTGTGTGTGTGTGTGTGTGTGTGTGTGTGTGTGTGTGTGTGTGTGTGTGTGTGTGTGTGTGTGTGAGTGTAGTGTGTGTGTGTGGTGTGTGTTGTGAGTGTGTGGTGTGAGCGAGTGGTGTGTGTGTGTGTGTGTGTGTGTGTGTGTGTGTGTGTGTGTGTGTGTGTGTGTGTGTGTGGTGTGTGTTTGTGCGTGTGCGTGCGTGCGTGTGTGTGTACATTCAAATTTACTAAAACTATGATTGGTTATTGATCGCTTGTGTGTTGTATAAGTCGAATGCAAGCGCTTTGATTTGTATTTACAAGATATAGCGCTATATAAATTCCATGTATTATAATAATACTAATACTAATATTAATATTAATACTAATACTAATAATAATGATAATAATAATAATTTATTATTATTTATTATTATTATTATTATTATTATTATTATCATATAAGACCCCCCCCCACACACACACACACACACACACGCACAAACACACACGCCTCTGATCCTAATACCCTGCAATACGATGCAGTGCTGTCTCAAAGCCTGTCTACTGACTAACTGAATGAACCCTCCTTCGTCATCCCCAGTCCTACCTTACTGACCCTTTTCTTGCGGTGGCACTTCCCCTGTATACCCAACTGCTGTTCACCCGAGTTTCTATTGCGCTGTTATATTGTAGTGTAGTTTGTTATATTGTATTGCATTGTATACTACTTTACAAAGTCATGTCAGATTTCTCTGCGTTAAATACCCAACTTCTGCTGTCCACTCGAGCTTGTGTTATTTTCCATTGTATTGAATGGCTTTGTAGTTTATGGTATTGCATTGTATATTAACTTTAAATTACGGCATGTTTCTCTGCGTTATACTCAGGCTGCTCTTCCTGGGGGTAGCAACTCCACCCTTTAGTTTTTTTCCTGTCTGCATATGTGTGATTCATTTCCTATCAGAGTGTTTTTTTCTACAAACATTTCCTTGGAACGAATCTCTTATTTTCGTGGGTTCTTTTACGTTACGTGCTATACATGATTATTGCACCCAGGACTTCGGTTTATCGTCTCACCCGAAAGACTAGCACCCAGACCACTACTTAGGATCTAGTGGATGAGGGGACAGTTTCAGGCACAAACGGGGATCGAACCACCACACACGAAACCGGGACTTTACGCTTTCGCTTTCGAGGCATGTGCTTTACCTCTAGATCACTGATCCGCACTGCGGCAAAGGGGTACCTAGACAAGGGAGATGTGTGTGTAATATAACAGAGTCGCTACTGTTCATTGACCTCTAGGTTTTACCCAATGCAGGATTGGCCTTCAGTCATCATGGTTTGTATGTGTACACTTTAGTGATTCCCGAAGTAGCTAGAAACACACGCTTGTATTGTTCGCTTTGTTTTTAATCTGTTTGTTGGGTTTATTTTCGTATGTTGTTTGATCGATTGACACAGTGTGCACACACGCAGGCACACATGCCCACACACATACGCACACACAAGAGCATGCACGCACACACGTACACCACATACATGTACACAAACAGACACACGTGTAGGCACACACAGGCAACACACACATGCACACAAACACAAACATACACAAGTACCTACACACGTATACACACACTCACACCATACACACACAAACATGCAGGCCAGTGCAAACACACACACTCACAACACACACACACACACACACGCACACACACGCACACACACGCGCTCGCGCGCGCGCGGCGCGCGCCCACGCTATACAGGTACACTCACACATGCAGTCATGTGCACACACACACACACACACACACACACACACACACACACACACACACACACACACACACACACACGTGTGCGAATGCACGCAGAACATCTTGCGCACACGTTAAATCCTGTTCCGCTTTTCGTAAGAGTAGGCCATCGTGTGCCGGTGGAAACAGATGACATTTATAAAACTGCATACACACGGGGACTGGATGTAAAAAAGCACAATAGTGCTTATTCCATTACCCTCGATATTAAAGAATAAATCAATCAAATCAATCAAACACACACACACATACACACTCACACTTACACAACACACACACACACACGCACATACACACACACACACACACACACACAAACACACACACACACACATACACGCCAGCCCCATGCGTGTGGTGTATGCGTGTATAACCTAACTATATATCCTTGCAGACATGATGACAGCACAAGCACACCCGACCGCCCGGCTTATCAACAACCCAACCACAACAGAAGCGGACTGTTGTGGAAACGGTGGACAGTAGGAGTATGTATGCTAACACAGATCAGTACTGGACATAGGCCTAGCCTGTGTCAGTGTGGCTCTGCCGTTCCAGTCTTACCCCCCCCCCGCCCCCCCCCCCCCACCACACACCCCACTACCACACCCCCTCTCTCCCCACCCTCACCCTCACCCACCCACCCACCCTGCATGAAGGAAGGAAAACATGGAACCGTTACAGCTAGCCTACTAGTAAGGCAGGGTAGCCAGTGACTGTACTATACAGTATATGTTTGAATCCACGTTGAAGTCGTGGTAAGTGTGACGTCACACTTTTTTCTTTCATGTGGGAGGAGGGAGGTTGGGGGAGGGGATGGGGGTTTGTGGGGGGGTAGGGGGGGTGAGGGGAGGCTAGAGGTCCAAGGTTCACCAAAGGTATTTTTTCTTTTAATGCGACCGTTTCTGCCCTGTACCATCAAGGTAGCTGAATTCTGATTTCAGTGACAAAGCCATCAGTAATATCCACACTATATAATTCTTTTTAAAGGAGACAAGTTGGGGGGAGGGGGGAAGGGATGCTCATTGTTGTTCCTCGGCTAGAGCTCCTGACGTATTGTATTGTATTGTGTTGTATTGCAATTTGTTGTATTGTACTGTGTTGCATTGCATTGTGTTGTATTGTATTGTATTGTATTAATCGTATTGTATGGTTTGATACTTTAAGTCACGGCAGATTTCTCTGCATGAAATTTAGGCTGCTCTCCCCGGGGAGAGCACGTTAACAAAAGAACAGCGCCGCCCATTATATCTTTTTCTTTTCATGTGTGCATGTCTAATTCTCTCCCTACTAGAGGAGCTTTTGCCACAGAATTTTGTCAGGGACAATTCCTTTTATGCCATAAGTTGTTTTTTTAGGTACACTAAATATGTGTAACACACAAGACCTATTGTCTTATCCGAAGGAAGCACCCAGACCACCACTCACAGTCTAGTTGATGTGGGAAAAGTTTTTGACTCAAACCGGGATTAAACCACCGTACACTTCAAAACTGGACATTTAGCTTTCTAGACAGGTGTTACTTCTAGACCACCAATCCAATTTAGCTGGAGAACACACAACAACAACAACTGGAAAATGTCATACACATAATAAAATCCACACCTTTACCTTCAAAACGGCTTTTTTTCTGTAGACAGGGAGACAAAAATGTGACTATTACCAGTGACATCACACCTAACCCCACTTCAGGAGCATTGAACATAGTCTACACTCTTTATTTTTTTTACTCAAACTACACACACATACTCACTGAGAGGTGTATGACCTTG
>CM060324.1:18956306-18958806 GCA_030674155.1 Stramonita haemastoma | reverse complement strand
GGTGAACTTGGGGGACTACTGAAGCCAAGGCGCACAAACGGTCATCCATCCAATTGGTAACCACAGTCGACGCTGCTTAACATTGGCTGGGGGAAAGCGAGTGCTCTGACCAACCAGCTATCCCGTCCCCAAACCATGACTAGTCTTTTCAAATGAAACGCTTTTTTATGTTCATTCTAATATAGCACCCGTCCTATCTACATTTCGTGCATGCAGGAATTTACGTCTAAATTGAAAAAAAGAAGAAAAAAAAAGAAAAAGAAAACGTGTGCTCAGATATCCCGAAGTCGGAATACAGCTACATTAATGGTGAATAAAACGGATGCAGAAATCTCACCATGGGTCAGCCTAGGAGCTTTCGCCAAGGAAGAGAAAGAGAGAACATTACGTTTGCCGGAACAATATATATATAGCAAGATGGGTCATTGACTCTGCTGGCGCCTGTTAACATTGTCCCCTGTCTTCAATGCCCACTTATAATGCAGACCCGTGGTAAGTTATCTCTTGTGCATGAGACTGACAGATTTACTTGTCTAGAACCGATACCCCCCAGCGTTTGCATTCACTAAAATCAGTAGTTAGTAGTGGTCTGGGTGGTAGTCTTTATGACAGCACAATAACCCGAAGTCGCGTGTGTAACTTGCAATTAGCGCAAGGGAAAGAACCCACGACAGCATGGAATTTGTCCCTGGCAAAAATCTGTAGGAAAAGAAATGTAATTGTAGGAAACAACGATACATACCTGACCTCTTGCCTGTGCCCGTCGCTTCTGTTCACGGAAGAAGCTTTATAGAAGGAAACCTGAGTTTCCCATCTTTTCCTGTCTCTTTTTAATTCTACGATCTCCGGTAGCCCTCCCAGACCACTGATCTCAGTGATGTTGGCAATGTAGGATGTTGGGGGTCTGCCTCTTTTCCTTCTGCCCTCAACCTTACCTTGAAAAACTGTCATCCTCAGATTTGTTTCTGTGTGTGTGTGTGTGTGTGTGTGTGTGTGTGTGTGTGTGTGTGTGTGTGTGTGTGTGTGTTGTGTGTGTTGTGTGTGTGTGTGTGTGTGTGTGTGTGTGTGTGTGTGTGTGTTACTGTTTGCATGACCAACATTTCTCAGTCTGCGTTTATCAATTCCAGTTAACTTTTGCTTTGTACTGATAAACGGTGTGTACTGATATGATTTATTTTAGTGACTATTTTACCGTCGAAAGTGTGCGTGAACAATTTTGTTTTCAGAAGGGACACTGTTTTGAACCAAAAGAATCTCTCACTTAGAAATGTCAAAATTAGTTTTGAGAAAAAGAAAGAAAAAGATGAACATTAATTTAGCAGTCAACAGAATCAGACCACCACCACCACCACTACCACCACCACCACCACCAACAACAAAAAAACAACAACAAACTTGACTTTTAAGCTGATTTATTCCACATTCAGCAGAATGACAAGGTGGCGCTTGTCTTGCTTGATGATGAATGATGAATGTCTTTCTCCAAGCCTCACCCTTCCTCTGTGTGTGTGTGTGTGTGCGTGCATGCATGTATGCGTGCGTGTGTGTGCGTGCATGCGCGCGTGCGTGTGTGTGTGTATGCGTGCGTGCGCGTGTATGTGTGTGCGCGCACGCGCGCGCGTGTGTGTGTGTGGAAGCAGGCAGCGGTAGGATCGACTTCCCAGAGTTCCTGACCTTGATGTCTAGCAAGCTGCACGATTCAGAAGCGGAGGAGGAGATCAAGGCAGTCTTCAGAATGTTTGACAAGGACGGCAGTGGCTTCATCTCTGCCGGAGAACTGAGGCACGTGATGCTGAACCTGGGAGAGAGACTGACGGACGAGGAGGTGGACGAGATGGTTCGGGAGGCTGACATAGACGGAGACGGAAAGATCAGTTATCAAGGTCAGATGGGGGTCAGGGAAGGGAGAGGGTTCAGGGTAAGGTGGGGGGGTGGGGGGTGGGGTGAGGAAGGGGGGAGGGGGGATGCGGACAGCCATGATGATGTATGTAGATGTATGTATGTATGGATGGATGGATGGATGTATGGATGTATGGATGGATGGATGATGTATGTATGTATGTATGTATGGATGGATGATGGATGGATGTATGGATGTATGGATGGATGGATGGATGTATGTATACACACACACACACACACACACACACACACACACACACACACACACACACACACACACACACACACACACACACACACACACACACACACACACAACTCCATGCAATCGAAATCGGGAGTTGGAAAACTGCCAGGCAGCCAGGGTCTTCGTGAAGGAAAGGTTGGGGATTTTCTTCCTCTTGTTGTTGTTTTTGTTGTTGACGACCTTCAAGGTCAAGTTCACATTGAAGACTTGAAGACTTACCAGTGCCTTATTTCCTTCCGTGTATTTTGTATTATATATATATATATATATATATATATATATATATATATATATATATATATATATATAATATATATATATATATATATATATATATAATATATATATAAT
>CM060324.1:18938806-18951306 GCA_030674155.1 Stramonita haemastoma | reverse complement strand
AAGAAAGAAAGAAGAACGAAAGTAAGAACTAAAGAAAAAAAAAACAAGACATAAAAAAGAAAGCATCCTAAAAACGAAAGAAAGAAAGAAAAGAAAGAAACCTAAAAAAGGAAGAAAAAAAGAAAGAAAAAAAAGAAGAAAGAAAGAAAAGAAAGAAAAAGAAAGAAGAAAGAAAGAAAGAAAGAAAGAAAGAAGAAAGAAAGAAAAGAAAGAAAAAAAAGGAAAGTAAGAAGAAGACAGAAAAAAAGACAGAAAGCGCTGTTTGATGGTCCATGATTCCAGAAAGTTGTCAGTCTGCATTACAGGGGACTCCATAAAAATCTTTTGTGATATTAAATGCTCAGAGAATCCAATCAGCCAGGCCCGAGAAACACAGGCACCTGCCGTGTTAGGAATCTGGACAATGTCTATCCACCTGATGCATACCGTCTGGTATATCTTTGTTCTTTCTCTTTGTAAAAAAAAAAAAAAAAAGAATACCTCCTCAAATAATTCTAGGCATTGAGTGACGGGAATTACGATGAGATAAAGAAACAAAATGAAAAAGATAATTGATGTTAGATTTATTGACAGACAGACAGACAGACAGACAGACAGACAGACAGACAGACAGACAGACAGACAGATATATAAGTGGGTATGCTGATAGACAGATAGATAGATGATAGATAGAATAAGATAGGATAGATAGATAAAAGATAGATAGATAGAAGAGTAAAGATAGAGAAGATATGATAGATGTAGATTAGATAGATAGATGATAGATATAGATAGATTATAGATAGTAGATAGGATAGGTAGATAGATAGATAGATGACAGATAGATAGACAGACAGACAGAACAGACAGACTGATAAAGAAAAATAGATAGATAGATAGATAGATAGATAAAGATGAATAGATAGATAGATATAGATAGATAGATAGATAGATAGATAGAGTAGATAGATAGATAGATAGGTAATGATAGATGACGATAGATAGAAGATAGATAAGATAGATAGATAGATAGATAGATAGTAGATAGATAGATAGTGATAGATAGATAATAGATAGATAGATAGATAGATAGATAGATAGATAGATAGATAGATAAGATAGATAGATAGATAGGTAATAGATAAGAAGAGAGAAACAGAGAGACAGAGAGACAGAGAGAAAAAAAAACTAGCGAGAAAGAAAATGAATGAGAGAGAGACTAACTAGCTTTATAACTAACTAATTAACTAACTAACTAACTAACTAACTAACTAACTACTAACTAACTAACTAACTAACTAACTAACTAACTAACTAACTATAATAAATAAATAAATAAATAAATAAATAAATAAATAACTAACTAACTAACTAACTAACTAACTAACTAACTAACAACTAAATAAATAAATAAATAAATAAGTTGCCAGCTATCTAAGTATCTATTTAACCAACTAATCACAAAAATCATATATATATATATATATATTATAATATATATGTATTATATAATATATGTATGTATGTATGTATGTATGTATGTATGTATGTATGTATGTATGTATGTATGTATGTATGTATGTATGTATGTATGTATGTATGTATGTATGTATGTATGTATGTATGTATGTATGTATGTATGTATGTATGTATGTATGTATGTATGTATGTATGTATGAATGTATGTGTATTATGTATATATGTATATATGTATATATTATATATTATATATATATATATGTATATTTATTCAAAAAAAAAGGACCTATCCAGTGTCCTATGCTTAAGCAGTCCGCTAGATGACGTAGCTCAGGCCGTGTATTTCAAAGCCAGTGGTTATAACACGGGATTAACACCGGCAGGTGTGTGTAATCGCCGTGACGTGATCAGACAAGGGTCAATCTACTATTATCAAAGGATCTCTGGTAAGTCTGCTGTTTCTGTCTCAAGTGGTCTAGAACTTCTAGTCCTGTTTCTGTCTGTCATGCTCTCTGTCTCTCTGTCTCGTTAGTCTGTCTGTCTTGCCTCTGTCTATCTATCTGTCTGTCTGTTATCGTCTGTGTGTCTGATGTCTGCTTCCTCTCTCTCTCTTCTCTTCCGTCTTCTCCTCCTCTCTCTCTCTTCTCTTCTCTCTCTTCTCCCTCTCTCTCCTCTCTCTCTCTCTCTCTCTCTCTCTCTCCTCTTATCCTCTCTCTCCTCTCTCTCTCTCTCCCTCTCTCCTCTCTCTCTCCTCTCCTCCCTCTCCTCTCTTCTCTTTCATCTCTCTCTCTCTCTCTCTCTCTCTCTCTCTCTCTCTCTCTCTCCTCTCTCTCTCTCTCTCTCTCTCTCTCTCTCGGTACATGTCAAGGTGTATAATTATGACAACGTATTACCGAAGACTATGCGAAGTTATGTTTCTTTTTCTTATTTTTCTTCTTCTTCCCTTTGAATTGTATTGAGGCCAAAAGCTGAAGTATAACAAATCATTTCAGTGTTTCAGTGTTTCGTTCTATCTTTTTCTCTTTAAAAGAACAAAATAGCTTGGTGGTTAGAGCACACACGGTCTGACGGACAGAGTTCAAGCCCATGTTCAAGGCATCAGCTGTTCAAAGGCAATTTTCCTCTGAGGTTATACGTTAACATTAGCACCAGCTCCACTCCCTCAAAAGTTCTTAGGATGAAACTATAAGCCAGTCTCCTGTGCTATCACACCTACTCACAGATACATCTTCTAAACACGCTAAACCCTTTTCTGCACTTGAAAAGAGTAGGCCATTTGTGCCGGCGGTAACAGACATTAAAATCTATGCCAGTGCATTCACACACGGACTTGGTGTAAAGAAAAGCCCGTCAGTGCTTGTTCCATAATACTCAAAATCAGAGAATGACAGAATATCTATCTATCTATCTATCTATCTATCTATCTATCTATCTATCTATCTATCTATCTATCTATCTATCTATCTATCTATCTATCTATCTATCTATCTATCTATCTATCTATCTATCTATCTATTTATCTATCTATCTATCTATCTATCTATCTATCTATCTATCTATCTATCTATCTATCTATCTATCTATCTATCTATCTATCTATCTATCTATCTATCTATCTTTCTTTCTTTCTTTCTTTCTTTCTTTTTTCTTTCTTTCTTTTCTTTTCATCTATCTATCTATCTATCTATCTATCTATCTATCTATCTATCTATCTATCTATCTATCATCTATCTATCTATCTATCTATCTATTATCTATCCATTGAATCGATCGATCTATCTACCTACCTACATTTTTTTATTATTTTTTACACTACACATCTTTACTTCATAAACACCATCAATATACTACATTTATTTTACTTCA
Source organism: Stramonita haemastoma (assembly GCA_030674155.1). Taxonomy (NCBI): domain Eukaryota; kingdom Metazoa; phylum Mollusca; class Gastropoda; order Neogastropoda; family Muricidae; genus Stramonita; species Stramonita haemastoma. Next base: position 18,947,982 of record CM060324.1, on the reverse strand, counting down.
AACACACCACTACTATCTACTTATCTATGTCTGCATGTCTGTCTGTCTATCTTCTGTTTGTCTACCTACCTATCTACCTATCTACCTATCTACCTATCTATCTATCTATCTATCTATCTATCTATCTCATCTATCTATCTTCTATCTTCTATCTATATCTATCTATCTATCTATCTTTCGATCTTCTATCTACTTCGATCTTCTATCTTCTACTATCATACACACTTCACCCACCCTACAACCCCCCCCCACACACACACACACCATATACCACACACCCACCCTACACCCCCCCCCCACACACACACACAACATACACACACAACCCCCACCCCACACACACACACACATCCACATCCACACACACACACACACACACACACACACCACACACACACACACACACACACACACACACACACACAACACACACACACAACTACACACTAGGGACGAGATTAGTCCTATGGTCAGAACATTGTGCTCCAATTTGACGACACAGGTTCGATTCCTGTTCGAGATTTTTCTCCTGGAGTTAACATCAGTGCTGACTCCACTCTCCCCAAAAGTCCTCCTGATGAGACTATAAACCGAGGCCCCGTGTGCGAACGCACGCAGAACATCTTGTGCACACGTTAAATCCTGTTCCGCTTTTCGTAAGAGTAGGCCATCGTGTGCCGGTGGGAGCAGATGACATTTACAAAACTGCATACACACAGGGACTGGATGTATAAAAGCACAAGAAGTGCCTATCCCATTATCCTCGATACAAAAGAATAAATCAATCAATCAATTAATCAAATAACACACACAACATAATAATAATAATAATACATGGAATTTGTATAGCGCTATATCTTGCAAAAACAAATCAAAGCGCTTAACATACACATACACACACATACACACACATACACACACATACACACATTATTTTTCATTTTTTCATTATTTTTTTTTTTTAGATAGATGGCTTGATGAAAAAAAAGCAAATTAATGCTTATTCAATGTACCATCTGGAAATAAAAATTTGATTTGATTTGATTTGATTTCACACACACACACACACACACACACACACACACACACACACACACACACACACACACACACACACACACACACACACACACACACACACAACACACACACACACACACGTGTACACACGTTGACGTACTCTTGAACCACTAAGCAACTACCGAATTCTTCAGTGTCACCTCACCCTTTTCCTCGCTCCAACGGCTAATCGGCTTTAGCTTTGTGTCGCAGTGAGAGGATAAGTCGTTAGGTCAATTCACTGACCGTTAATCTGGTCCCAAACCCTTCAGTCAGGCATTTGGGTACGGTCAGCTGTCTACCCATAGCTCTAGTCTAGAAGTATCTCCTACTTCCAAACCTTGGGGAGAGAGAGAGAGTGTGTGTGAGACAGAGGAGACAGACAGACAGACAGACAGACAGACAGAGACAGAGACAGAGAGAGAGAGAGGGGAAAGACAGGAAGAGAGACAGAGAGGGAGAGAGAGAGAGAGAACAGACAGACAGAGAGAGGGGGGTTGAAGACATAGAGAGATGTGTGTGTGTGTGTGGTGTGTGTGTGTGTGTGTGTGTGTGTGTGTGTGTGTGTGAGGGTGGTGAAGGTGGAATGGTGTTGTGTGTCTGTGTTGAGTGTGTTAGTTGTGTTTGTGCTGTGTGTTCTGTGTTCTGTTCTTGTGTCATGTGTATATGTAACTGTGATCTGTGTGTGTGTATTAGTAATTATTGTGTGTGTGAGGGGAAGGGTGGAAGAAGGAAGAAATAGTGGGGGATGGAAGGGGAAAGATAGGGTCAGAAATCTTGAATGGTTAGAATGCGCAATTTGTGATTGAAGATCGTGGCTTTAAGCTTCAGTCTCTAAGTATCCGAATTAAAGTAGGCTGTGCTTTTGTTCCACAACTAAAACGTAGAGACATTCCGACTCACCCTGCTATCATTAGCCAGGGGAGGGAAAGTAAGAGTGGGGAAATGAGCGCAGATATACTGTAATCTTGTAGTTTGAAAGAGCAGGTGATGAATATTATCAGTAAGAAGTACGAAGTTTGACATAAGTACTCAACATGCAACTCTTTAATAAAAACAAAAACAAAATAAAAAGTGTTGTGACTGTGCCTGCCGTGTGTGAAGTGAGTGGAAATGTGTGTGTGTGTGTGTGCGTGGTGGTGTGTGGTGTGTTTTGTGTGTGTGTGTGTCTGTGTGTGTGTGTGTGTGGCGCGCGGTGTGTGTGTGTTATGTGGGGTGTGTGTGTTTGTGTGTGTGTGGCCAGGGTTAGCCAGGGTCGAAAAGTCTTAGCGTATTGAGGGAAGGCAGGCGTTAACACTGACATCAAAATACTGTTATACTTAAAAGTGTTAAAACTTCAGCTCCGAGAAGCTCCAGGCATAAAAACCTGCACTCTCCTTTCCTATGTAAAGGAGTAAGATGTTACACGGTATAGTCTAGCGGTTAGAGCATTGACCTCAAGATCCGACGTCCCTGGTTCGAGTCGAGACAGCGAGACGCCCTCGTCAGGGGGATTTTTTTCCCAGTGCCGACTCCATTCCCTCGAAAGTCCTACAGATGAGATTATAAACTTAGGTCTCTTGTGCGAACACGCGTAAAAAAATAACTTGCGTACACGTAAAATCTGTTCCGCCTAAAGGAAAAATAAGAAATGAATGGGGTGTCGGAGGAGTGGACGATAGATTTACAAAACTACACGTACGAGGAGACTGGATGTAAAAAAAGAAAAGTGCATAGGTGCCTATTCTTTAACCTTGGAATAAAATGAGAAATAGAAGGAAAGAAAAACAATCATCTTAAAAGTCGAAGTAAAGGCTTAGTTTCCAAAACAGCAGCTACCTCCTCTGCTGTTTTGAAGGTCATCGTCGAACACGACAGACAAAACAAACAAAGCTTTCTGATTTCATGGTGATGAGATTGTGGAAAACAGCCAAAGACGCAAACTTCCCAACTAGTGAGAACTTTACGGTTTCAGAGTCTGCTCCTGGTGGGATGATAATGAGTGAGACAGAAAAAGAGATAGTCTGGGTGACCCAGGGATTGTTAAGGTTGGGAACACGCAACAGCAACAGCAACACTGTGCCTGTTCTGAATGAAAGTGTTATTTCTTGGGAACACTTAGAGACCTCAGTCAATGTGTCCTGCAGCTTTCTGGCAGGTATATTATTTAGAGACACTGTTTGAGTAGAAAGGGAAATCGCCCTTGGAATATAATATAGATAGATAGATAGATAGATAGATAGATAGACAGACAGACAGACAGACAGACAGACAGACAGACACAGACACAGAGAGAGAAACAGAGAGAGACAGAGAGAGACAGACAGAGACAGAGAGAGAACACAGAGAGAAAGAGAGACAGAGATAGAGAGACAGAGAGAGAGATAGAGACAGAGACAGAAACAGACAGAGATACAGAAAGAGAGAGACAAAGACAGAGAGAGAGACAGAGAGACAGACAGGACAGACAGACAGACAGACAGACAGACAGACAGACAGACAGACAGACAGAGAGGGGAGAGAGAGAGAGAGAGAGAGAGAGAGAGAGAGAGAGAGAGGCAAGGCAAGGCAAGGCAAGGCAAGGCAAGGCAAGGCAAAGTATTTTATTCGAGGATAATAGATAAGCACTCGTGTGCTTTTTTACATCCAGTCCCCGCCCTTTTCAGGGATATAATTTAGAATATAATATAGATAGATAGATAGATAGATAGATAGATAGATAGATAGATAGATAGATAGAAGACAGACAGACAGACAGACAGGACAGACAGACAGACAGACAGACAGACAGACAGACAGAAACAGACACAGACACAGACACAGAGAGAGAGAGACAGAGAGAGACAGACAGAGACAGAGAGAGAACACAGAGAGAAAGAGAGACAGAGATAGAGAGACAGAGAGAGAGATAGAGACAGAGACAGAAACAGACAGAGATACAGAAAGAGAGAGACAAAGACAGAGAGAGAGACAGAGAGAGAGACAGAGAGACAGACAGAGAGAGAGAGAGAGACAGAGAGAGAGAGAGAGACAGAGAGAGACAGAGAGGGTCCAACAAAGGGAGCAAGGAAAGAAAAAAACCCCAAAAAACCCTGAGTTTGAGGGTGGAGTGTACACACGATGATAGGGGACGGGATACTCTAGTGGTCAGAACATTGCGCTCGCAATTTGAGAGAGAGAGAGAGAGAGAGAGAGAGAGAGAGAGAGAGAGAGAGAGGAGAGAGAGAGAGAGAGAGAGAGAGAGAGACAGAGACAGAGACAGAGACAGAGACAGAGAGACAGAGAGACAGAGAGAGAGAGAGAGAGAGAGAAAGACAGAGACAGAGACAGAGACAGAGAGACATAGACATAGACAGAGAGACAGAGACAGAGAGAGACAGAGAGAGAGAGAGAGTCACATGGAATTTACAGTTTGAGGGTGGTGTGTACACACGATGATAGGGGACGGGATAGCCTAGTGGTCAGAACATTGCGCTCGCAATTTGACGACCCGGGTTCGATTCCCGTTTGAGGGGATTCTTACCCTGGAGTTAACATCAGTGCTGACTCCACTCTCCCTAAAAGCCCCTTCGGATGAGACTATAAACCGAGGCCCCGTGTGCGAACGCATGCAGAATATCTTGCGCACACGTTAAATCCTATTCCGATTTTCGGAAGTGTTGACCATTGTGCACCGGTGTGAACAGATGACAAGATTTACAAAAACTGCCACCACACGGGGACTGGATGTAAAAAAGCACATAAGTGCTTATTCCATTATCCTCGATATAAAAGAATGAATAAGTAATAAATATAAAAAAACAATAAATAAATTATTTATTTGTATTGTTCTAGGTCCAACAAAGGGAGCAAGGAAAGAAAAAAAAACCAAAAAACCCAGTGTCCTTCTTTAAGTGAGGCAGTTTTTTGTTGAAACTCCTTCCCAGTACTGTTGTTGTTTTTTTTTTATACTAGATGAAAGGTAAATAAGAACCATTTACTTGAAAAATCTACTTTTTGAGGGGGGGGGGGGGGTGGACTATTGTTCTGGAGTATTCTGAGTTTTTCTTCTTCGTTGAGTTTGCTATTTGTATTTTGTACCACTTTATGTCACAGCAGATTTTTCTGCGTGAAATTCGGGCTGCTCTCTCTGGGGAGAGCGCGTCGCCACAAGTGCAGCGCCTATCCATTTATTTTTCCTGCATGTAATGTATTTGCTCCCCTATCAGAGTGGCTTTTTTCCACAGAATTTTGTGAGGGTCAACCCCCTTGTTGCCGTGGGTTCTTTTACGTGCGCTAAAACATTGCTATTGAACAGTCTTGACTCAAAACCATTACTGTCAGTTTGGATTCCTTTCACGATGAAGTCTGAGACGCTGGGCCTGACTTGTCAGGCGCTTAACAGCAGTGTAACACATTTTCGCTTGTATGGTAGACAATACTGGTTGCCGTCTGAGCATTTGAGGACAAGAATACAAAACAGGATACATTATCCTTCTTCGCTTTTTTGTTATTGGCTATGTGTTTGTCGTCCCTTATGATTCATTCAAGATCATAATTATGTACTTATTTATTCTTTTGCGTCTCGAAAAATGGAATAAGCGCTCATGTGCTTTTTTTTTTTTACATCCAATCCTCGTGTGTATGCACTTTTGTCACTTTTGTAACTCGTTCCCAACAGCACACAATGGCCTACTCTTCTGAAAAGCAGAACGGGTTTTAACGTGTGTGTGAGATGTTCTGTGTAAGTTTTCACACGGGGCCTCGGTTTATTGTCTCATCCGAAAGACTTTTGGGGGGATTTGAGTCGGCACTGATGCTAACTCCAGACGAAAAATCCCCTTCAACGAGATTCGAACTCGTGTCAGCAAATCATCGGATCATAAGGACTATACCATTCAGATCTTTAGGATAATGAGATTGTGATATCTGCCAATCTATGTGCCTGTCAGTGTTGTAATTGCTATTCATGGTTGGGTTAATTAAAGTAATGTTGTTTTGACTTGTGGTTGCGTTCTGCCTGATGTAAATGTTACTTTATGCTTCGCACATAATATGTTCTGAATTTTGGGTCACGATTTCTCCCTTGCCATTATACATAGCTTTGTTTTTCTCCTGTAATCTCTGAAGAGTCGCTAGAACACTGACACACACACACACACACACACACACACACACACACACACACACACACACAACACACACACACACACACACACACACACACACACACACATACACACACAGAGATTCAGAGACACAGACACAGAGACAGACAGACAGACAAACACACAAACTCATACACACACACAAACAAACAAAACAAAAACCATACAGAGGAGAGAGAGAGAGAGAGAGAGAGAGAGAGAGAGAGAGAGGGAGAGAGGAGAGAGAGAGAGAGAGAGAGGAGAGAGAGAGAGAGGAGAGAGGAGAGAGAGAGAGAGAGAGAGAGAGAGAGAGAGAGAGAGAGAGAGTGAGAGAGAGAGGAGAGAGAGAGAGAGAGAGAAGAGAGAGAGAGAGAGGAGAATCAAACTCACGCACTCAACACGTATCAAACAAACATACATCGAAGAAGAAAAAAAACCTGCTAGAGAGATCAACATGGTACCTTTAATGTTCTCGTTCAATGAAACATACGCAATAATAATGCTACTACTACTACTACTAACCACTACAACAACAACATCATCATCATCATCATCATCACCACAGTACACAGTAAACCACACTGACCACCTACACCCACCATAGCACTGTCCGGCTAGCAGGGAGTGAAGGCAAAAGCATGGAAAACGACTTGATGGTCAAAGAAGGTCACTTCATCACTGGTCAATTTTATGTTTAGGCTCCCATCACACGTCAGCAAGTTTCCAGGGTGGTCGGCAAAAATTCCTGCAGCAACGCACGTAAACGTGCATGGATAAAAACGAATCATGTCCATATCGGGTATTGGTGTTGCCCACTTTGAAATATGCTTCCATGTAACGTCAGCCTTTAAAAGAGTGGAGAGAAAAAAAAATGTCTGAGTTTCCTTTTAGTTGATGACACGAAGATGGGTCACAGCATCACAGAATTGATTCTTTATCAGTGAGAAAAAAAAGTTGTTATTGTTTTTTTATCTTGTCCTCCGGGGAAACTTGACACAGAGGGATGTTGATGGAGTGAAAATGTCTTTTGTGTGCTCACTTGTTGCTGTTGGTCATCATTCTGACGAATTCTGAAAGCACACAAACATCATCAAATGTTAAAACTGTGGAGAGTTTAGTTATGAAAAAAGGTAGAAGATACAGATATTCTGGAATGATAACAGAAGACAAGACTTGGGTTCCAAACCTGTAAGGATCAGTGACATGTCCCTTTATAATAAAGATCAGTAGAGTAGGCTACATGACCACAAAAAACGGGTGAGTGTGTTGCATAGCTACCATGAGCGGCGGGCCAGGAGCTAGTCTTTAGAATGACATGACCAACCTAGTTGTGCCGTGTGAATATATATACATATATATTTCTAATACATATATAAACATATATCTACAAACACACATACGCGCGCGTGTGCGCGCGCGCACACACACGCACGCACACACACATATATGATATATATGTATATATTTATATATATATATATGTATATATATATATATATATATGTGAGTGTGTGTGTGGGCATGCGTGCGTTCCTCTATGTGTGTGTGAGTGTCTGTCTGTGTGTCTGTGTGTGTGTCTGTCTGTGTGTCTGTGTGTAGGTGTGTGTGTGCGTGGATGCGTGCGCGCCTCTGTGTGTGTGTGTGTGTGTGTGTGTGTGTGTGTGTGTGTGTGTGTGTGTGTGTGTGTGTGTGTGTGTGTGTGTGTGTGTGCGTGTGTGTGTGTGTATGCGTGTGCTTGCAAGCAAGTGTGTGCACGCCTGCCTACGTGTGTCTGCGCGCACGTGTGTGCCTGCACACCCGTGTGTGCCCTGCGCGCGCACGAGCGCGCACGCACACGCGTTGTGTGTGCGTGTGTGTGAGAGAGAGAGAGAGCTAGAGAGACTGACAGAAAGACAGAGAGAGACACACACACAGAGACAGAGACAGACACACACACAGAGACAGAGAGACAGACACACACACAGATACACAAACACAGACACAGACACAGACACAGACACACAGACACAGACACAGACACAGACACACACACACCACACACACACACACACACACACACACACACACACACACACACACACACACACAACACACACACACACACACACACACACACACACACACACACACAGAAAGAAACAGAGACAAAACAAACGTTAATTAAATTAACTCAAAGATAGAAATCACTGACCTTCATAGTTGACCTGACCATCTCCATCCAGATCAGCCTCGCGGATCATCTCATCCACCTCTTCGTCTGTCAGCTTCTCCCCCAGGTTGGTCATCACATGCCTCAGCTCTGAAGCGGAGATGAAGCCGTTGCCGTCCTTGTCAAAGACCCGGAAAGCTTCCCGCAGTTCTTCGTCAGAGTCCGTCTCCTTCATCTTCTTGGCCATCATGGTCAGGAACTCGGGAAAGTCGATGGTGCCGTTACCTGTGGGAGTTATAATAATACTAATAATATTGATAATAAAACGGAGGCTTATATAGCGCTATTTCCCAAAAACATGGGCTCACCGCGCTGTACAATCAAATCAATTTAAATTGGTTACAAATGAACATGAAAAATTTGACTAGTTGGGGGGGGGGGGGGGGGTCGGGGTGTGTGTGTGTGTGTGTGTGTGTGTGTGGTGTGTGTGTGTATGTGTGTATGTGTGTATGTGTGTGATTGTGTGATAGTGTTTGTGTGTGTGGTGTGTGGTGTGGTGGTGGTGTGGTGTGGTGTGGGTGTGGTGTGGTGTGGTGTGTGTGTGTGTGTGTGTGTGTGTGTGTTGTGTGTGTGTGTGTGTGTGTGTGTGTGTGTGTGGAGGGTGGGTGGGTGGGTGGGTGGATGTGGGTGTGGGGATGTGTGAGGGAGAAAGAGAGAGACAGACAGACAGACAGTTAGAGACAGAGAGAGACAGAGAGTGACAAAGACAGAGACAGAAAGACAGAGATACACACACACAGACAAATACAGAGATAGACAGACAGGCAGACAGATAGACCAAAGACAGACAAAGGGACAGACAA
>CM060324.1:18923806-18933806 GCA_030674155.1 Stramonita haemastoma | reverse complement strand
CAAATGCACGTTTATAGTCACCACTTAGCCAACCGATCCACCCACAGACATAGATGAATATATCCGTGTGGCCACCTTGCGACACTTCACACGACTTGGACTTTAGGCACAAATCCTCCCAGTTCATTTTGAACTTGCATCACTTAACGTAATCCGCAGTCTTCCTGACCTTGAGGGACATGCACAATGAAGAACTTGACAAACAGTCCTTTTTTTAATTTTATTTTTATTTTATACCACTTTGCGGGCTGCTCTCCCCGGGGAGAGCGCGTCGCCACAAGTGCAGCGCCTACCCATTATTTTTTTTTGTTCTCAGGGAGTGTCTAAACACGACACCTGTGTGCATGCTGGTTTTCTTCTCCATCTTTCTCTGTCTTCCTTCCTTCCTTCCACCTCTCGCAGTGCTTCCTTCACTCAGCCTCAGGCTTGTCCAGTCTGAGATGTTGTTCTCCTCCTCCTCCTCTCCCATCTCCTTCTCTGTCTTCCTCTCATCCTCCCTTCTTGCACTGTGCTCTGCAGGCTTGTCTTGGCCATGCGCTTTGATCGCCAGATGTGCCCGTGCCGGCCACTTTACTGTTCGTCTCTTACGCTGTGGTCACGAGGTCTTCATGAAGCCTGACAACTTGCCGGATTCTGTTCCTCTAGGCCTACTTAGTCGTTGGAAGTAACTGTTATCTTTGTGGGGGATGCTGAGGTGTTTGTGATATCATCTCCTTTCCATAGCTTGTAACCTCTTCTCTAAGGTCAACTGGCAAAGTCCAAGCCCCACGGACTTACAGGAATATTGGGCAAAGAACCAAAGAAGGCAACAGTCTGATGTGGTTCACCATGTGGGTCATATAAAGAAGACAATAGGTGAGGGACGTAACTGTCTAATGTGGTAATGTGAAGAAGACAATGTGGTGAAAAACGACAGAGTGGAGAGGAGGAGCATCCTCAACCTCCTGACTCCTCTGGCTTTTAAGATGCTGAGATTCCTGGTCCTTTTTTGTTGTTGTTCTGTTTTCCGGTCAGCTGTGCTTTCCGTGTTTTAATTCAGATGCCTTTCTTCCTTCTGTAATAGGTCCCAACTGCCTCTCAACTTATTATTACACGATATCTTTCTTCTGTCTGTCAAAGATGTATGTACTACATGCACGCAAAACTTGTATGCGCTGTATGCAGTTTGTGTTTGTAACAAGTGAAGTAATGTACTAGGGAAGAATATGTAGACTTTTTTAGTGTAGAATCTGCTTTGATTATTAATTAGCATTCGTTGCTATCAGAACTTTTCACTGGATTCTACAGGGCTCTTTTTTCCCTTAATTTCTTTTTTTTGGGGGGTAGGGTGGTGGGGGAGGACATGAGGGGTATGGGATGGGTTAGGAGAATAGGAAAGAGTAGGTTGGGGGTAAAGACAGGGAGAGCTATTTCGTTTTTCTGTTGGGGTTTTTAGTTTTGGTGTTGTATTACGATGGATTGGACAGAAAGAACAGTGGCACTTATAGAGTGATGTGGGCAGGCTGAGTTGTTCTACAGACAGTCATGTTCTATAATATAACTCTTCCTATTTTCTTAACACTGCTGGATAGTGTTCTGTTTTCTGTTCTATTCGTTAGAATAGGCAGACTTTGATATACTTTTACCTATATATATTTATATGTATATAACTTATATAGATATATATATACACCTGTGAGTGTGTGTGTGTGCGCTTGCTTGCTTGCTTGTGTGTGTGTGTGTGTGTGCGTGTATGTGTGTGTATGTGTGTGTGTGTTGTGTGTCTGTGTGTGCGTGCGCTTGCTTGCGTGTGTGTGTGTCTTGCACCACATCAGACTGTTCTTCGTGGAAACCATTGTTGTCTGAGCTAAACTGCGTCGCACGGCAGTTAAGCTGCTGACAAGTCAGGCCCTGCGCATTCACCTTCGGCATGACAGCTGACTGCAACACTGTGAAGCAGCAGCAACAGCTTAGCAACCACATAGCCGAGTGCGATGGAGAAGCCTCGAGTACATGCTGGATATTCTTGTATGTCTCTAACCCTTCGAGCGTTGACAAGCATAACGGTCTTTAGCTGGTATTTTTTCTATCATGTTTATACACGAGGGAGAACATTGGGGCACAGGCAGGGTTGCATAGAATTTGACCTGGATCGATTGTCTTGTCACAAAAATCCACACACTGAAACCTATTGTGTATGGCGAAAAGTACGCACCAGTGGATTGAGAACTGTAGGAACTGTATTGCAACGTTGTCAGTCGTTGATCTGTTTATTTGTTCAATAAATACTGTTGCAGTTTCAACTCTCCCAAATCAACGAAACAACCCTCTCAGCATGTAATATAGTTCTTTTTTATTATGATCCCATTAATAATATTTCAAAAATTATGATTATAAGCCTTGATGGTATTTATCCGTTGATATTCTTAAAATGGATAGTTTTTTCACATTTTTTTTTTCTTGTAAGCCATCATGTACCCGCATTATGTTCCGTCAACTCTTTCAGAAAAGTCTATGTTAATTTCTTTTACTGTTTAAAACTTTGTTCCAGTCTTTAAAACTTTATAGAATTCTGATTTTGATCACAAACTGAATCACTGTACAGACCATTGGATTCAGCATGATAGGGAAGCTATATCGATAATGAAGTATTATTATAAAATAGAAAGGCGAAAGAGAATGCGACCAGCGTGGTCAAATTATTGTCATAAATTCTCCTAAGTAAATGCTGAGAGAGAGAGAGAGACAGAGACAGAGACAGAGATAGAGACAGAGAGACAGAGAGAGAGACAGAGAGACAGAGAAACTTGATTGCCAGGTTTACTGAAAGACATGAAATTTGAAGGTCTGTTATCCAATAAATTTCACTCAAATGACTTTACAATAAAGAAAACTTTATACACACACACGCACACACACACACACACACACACACGTACACACGTACACACACACACACACACACACACACACACACACACACACCACACACACACACACACACACACACACACACACACACACACACACACACATATATATATATATAATATATTTTTTTTTTTTTTTTTCACTTTCGACTTATCAAAAATCAACAACACCACTCAAAAATATCAACGCTCTTACCATGATGTTACAGAAAGATCCGGAGAACCGACTTGCAAGGCACAAAAAGAACTAAAAAACCAGCACGCAGGCAGGCAGGCAGGCAGGCAGGGCAAGGAAGGCGAAATGACCACTGACTGACCACACGCGGGCTAGGCTACCCCAGTGACCACTGCACCACACTTTCTTTTTCTTCTTTTCTTTTTTCTTTTTTTTAATCCTCTCAAATCGTTACCGGGTAGGCGCGACTCCGGCTAGGACGGCTGGCTGGTTCGAGGATCAACGCTAGCTGTGCTGCCACTGGCTACCTTGCCTACCCAGCCTTAGACAGTCTTACCTACCCCCTTACTGCTACTAACTACTACTGTACTATTAGGCCTACTAGGTACCCCAATGCTGAGCTGCTGCAATGACCACTGTGGTCCAGTCTCGCTTCACTGCCGTTGGGTTTAGGTGTGGGTGTGTGTGTGTGTGAGAGAGAGAGAGAGAGAGAGAGAGAGAGAGAGAGAGAGAGAGAGAGAGAGAGAGAGAAGAGAGAGAGAGAGAGAGAGAGAGAGAGAGAGAGAGAGAGAGAGAGAGAGAGAGAGAGAGAGAGAGAGAGAGAGAGAGAGAGAATGAATGATCTGTATTTTTCTAGGATTACAGAGTAAGTGTTACATTCTTTTTTTTCCCATCCGGCCCTTACCCTAATTTAGGAATTATAGATTTAAACATTTAAATTAAGAAAAAGATGAAAGGCAAATGCAGAGAGAGAGAGAGAGAGAGAGAGAGAGAGAGAGAGAGAGAGAGAGAGAGAGAGAGAGAGAACACACAGAGAGAGAACACAGAGAGAGAGAACAGAGAGAGAGAGAGAGAGAACATACAGACAGAGAAAACACAGAGAGAGATAATGTGGGGGAAGGCAGCAGTATAGAATTAAGTTGGTGTTTGTGAATGGGGTGGGGGGAAGGAGGGAGGGAGGAGAAAAAGTAAAAGTTGGGGACAGGAAGAAGGAGGGCGGTGTCAAAGAGGTCAGCAATGTCCGGTCCGTTGTGTTAGTCTACCCCCACTTCACAAAGGAACTCTTGACCGAAGACTGCTGTATTGGGCGTAGGGGTTAAGGTGCCAGTTTGTTCAGAAACCAAGTTTATGTATACCGTTCAGATCATGTGTAGAATTGATTTTTTTTCTCAAAGTTTTTCCTTCCCTGCTTCGTACCAGCATTCTTTTTTGGTGGTCTTCTTCTTCTTCTTCTTCTTCTTCTTCTTCTTCTTCTTCTTCTTCTTCTTCTTCTTCTTCTTTCTTCTTCTTCTCTTCTTCTTCTTCTTCTTCTTCTTCTTCTTCTTCTTCTTCTTCTTCTTCTTCTTCTTCTTCTTCTTCTTCTTCTTCTTCTTCTTCTTCTTCTTCTTCTTCTTCTTCTTCTTCTTCTTCTTCGCAATTCTTCGCAATTCTTCGCAATTCTTCGCAATTCTTCGCAATTCTTCATCGCCATCTTCGTGGAACGCTCAGACTATGGTTGTCTATCATATGAGCGAAAAATGACTGTGTTGTGCTGTTGTAAAACACGTAACAAGTCAGGTCCAGTGTATCCGACTTTGGTGTGGAAGAGAATTATAATCTTTTGGGTCTTTCTGCAAAAAAAGGAAGGGAATTGACAAAGAAGGTATGAAATAGACAAGAAGGGGGTGGCAGGAGGAAAAATGGAACATGGCAGAACAAAGAGAGGGATAGAAAAGAGGCAGCTCCTGGCACAGAATTTCCAAGAATTGGTTTCGCTTTCCAAGAATTTTCAAGATGGGGATGTTAATTTATCTGACAGCCACCCACAGGGGGGGGGGGGGGGGGGGGGGGGGGGGGGGGGGGGGGCTACTACAATGGAACTTTGAACATTTGTCTACTTAGATGATCAAAAAGTAAATTGGGCAAAGCATCAATATTTTGATTTTCTACGAGAACCCATGAAATATATCTAAAAAAAAAAAAGGTAGTGTCCCAAAACCTAGGTGGTCGTAGAGGAGCGAGGCATCAGAGAAATCAGCTTCTTTCATATTTGGTTTCAACCAAATGTATTTGTTCAGAACAACGTAGCATCAATACATGACATGAGTACAACAAGCCATCCTTGTGTAAGTACCCTAACGTGGCTGCTTTAAGGGGATTGCATTGGCACAAAAATGCCATGAATAATAGAAAAGACCACGTTTCTGCAATGGTACAAAGCGGGTCTTAAAACATGTCTGTAGAAACAGGTTACTTCTACTTGTTATAGACAAAAAAGCTTAGGAGTTTAAAATACTTAGTTTTGGTGGCCATACTGGATTTTTTTTCATGGCAACAGGGCATAAAACTGAGTACATTTATAGATGGTGATGCTTTACAAGTGATGCCCTTTTAAGATATGGCAGAATTTCGAATGTGAACTAGTAAACAAAAACTGATTTAATGTTATGAGTTTCGAATCCCCTGTCTCACCTTAAGGGAACAGAAATAAGATCTCAAGGAACGAATATTTCACGTAGCAGATTTGTGGGAATGACTAATACTGTCTTCAAAATCACATTTTTTAAGTGATTCTCTTGAGAAATTTCTACACTTTCTGAAATTACGTTGCGCTTGTTGTGGATTAGAGGAGTTGGGTTTTTTTTTAAATACATGTTTGTTTCACTTACACTTTGACATAGCTCATGAAAAGAATCTTGTCTTTACTTTCTGATGGTTATTAAACACAATCACGATCATAAATCCAAACAAGCCTTAAACATGTAACAACCATCGGTGGATTAGGCTACGAATTCTTCCAATTAAACAATGATTTTGCCAGCAAGGCGAAAAGAACATTGTGTAACAGGAATACAGGTGTATGACTGTAAACTTATACCTGCATGTACACGTATAAACCATGGCGCCAAAAAATAATGAAACAAGCTATCACTTTCTTCTATGTAAGCACCAATCATTAATTTACGCCTTCATACCCGCAAATTATTCATGACTCGTTATAGCCCCCTACCCCCAGCTCCGACAATAATGATGATGAATTCATTGCACATTAAGACAGGGATTTAGATCAAAGAGTAGAAAAAGAGGAGGAGGGTTGGGCATAAAATGTGTCGCCATAATGACGAATATCATGTTTGGCATGTTGACGACTGAAAGAGCTTGTTTTTGATCGTAATACCCTGCAATGCGACAGTGGATATAACATCGGGGAGGGCTGCGTTACCTGGCTATAATTTGTCATGGTACAAACCACACTCAAGTGAACGCCACCACCACCACCACCACCACCACAACCACCACCACCACCACCACCACTACCTTCCCTAAACGGAACACCGACCACCACCACCACCACCACCCCCACACCCATCATCTCTCCTACTAACCCCCCCCCCCCACCTTCCACCCTCTTCACCTGCCGTCCACCCGTGTTTGTCGCAATGCGACAAAGGGCAGGTAGGTAGATTGGTCGGAAGGTAGGTAGGTATGTAGGTAGGTATGTGGGTGTAAGTGTGCAAACAAAGAACACTTTCACTGACTTGTCTGGTTTCGCCTTCTTCACGTTATAGTGAACTTAGCACTCGGTGGTCACTAAGTGAAGTGTTAGCCTAGTGTAGTGTGGTGTGGTGTGGTGGTGGTGTGGTGTGGTGGGGTGGGGTGGGGTGTGGTGTGGTGTGGTGTGGGATGGTGTGGTGGGGTGGGGTGGGGTGGTGGGGTGTGGTGTGGGGTGGGGTGTGGGGGTGTGGTGTGGTGTGGGATGGTTGTGGGATGGTATGGGGTGGTTGTGGTGTGTGGGGTGGGGGTGGGATAGTGTGGGGTTTGGTGGGATGGGGTGGGGTGTGGTGTGGTGTGGTGTGGTGTGGTGTGGTGTAGTGTGGTGTAGTGTGGTGTGGTGCGGTGTGGTGGGGTGTGGGTTGGGTGGGGTGGGGTATGGTGTGGTGTTAGTGTGGTGTGGTGTAGTGTGGTGTAGTGTGGTGTGGTGTGGTGGGGTGTGGTGGGTGTGGCGTAGTGGGGTGTGGTGTTTGGTGTGGTGTGATGTGGTTTGGTGTGATGTAGTGTGGTGTGATGTAGTGTAGTATGGTCTGGTGTGTTGAAGTGTGGTGTAGTGGGGTGTGGTGTGATGTAATGAAGTGTTGTGTAGCGTAGTGTGGTGTGGTGTAATGTAGGGTTTGGTGTGGCGTGGTATGGTGTGGCGTGGAGTGTTGTAGTGTGATGTGGTGTGGAGTTGTGTGGTGTGGTGTGATGTAGTGGTGTGTGGTGTGATTTGGTGAAGTGTAGTGTAGTGTAGTGTGTGTGGTGTGGTATGGTGTAATATGGTGTGTGGTGTGTGTGTGGTGTAGGGTGATATTGTGGTTGTGTAGAGTAGTGTAGTGTAGTGTAGTTGTAGTGTGGTGTGGGTGTGGTGTGGTGTGGTGTGGTGTGGTTGTGGTGTGGTACAGTGTAGTGTGGTGTGGTGTGGTATTGTGGGATGTTGTGTAGTGTAGTGTAGTGTAGAGTAGTGTAGTGTAGTGTAGTGTAGTGTAGTGTAGTGTAGTGTAGTGTAGTGTAGTGTAGTGTAGTGTAGTGGATGGGGTGTGATGGGGTGTGATGGGTGTGATGGGGTGTAGTGTAGTGTAGTGTAGTGTAGTGTAGTGTAGTGTAGTGTAGTGTAGTGTAGTGTAGTGTAGTGTAGTGTAGTGTAGTGTAGTGTAGTGGGGTGTGATGGGGTGTGATGGGTGGTGATGTAGTGTAGTGTAGTGTAGTGTAGTGTATGTAGTGTAGTGTAGTGTAGTTGTAGTGTAGTGTAGTGTAGTGTAGTGTAGTGTAGTGTGGTGTAGTGTGGTGTAGTGTAGTGTAGTGTAGTGCAGTGTAGTGTAGTGTAGTGTAGTGTAGTGTAGTGTAGTGTGGTGTGGTGTATGTAGTGTAGTGCAGTGCAGTGCAGTGCAGTGTAGTGTAGTGTAGTGTAGTGTAGTGTAGTGTAGTGTAGTGTAGTGTAGTGTTAGTGTAGTGTAGTGTAGTGTTAGTGTAGTGCGGTGCGGTGCGGTGCGGTGCGGTGTTGGTGTGGTGTAGTGTAGTGTGGTGTAGTGTAGTGTGGTGTGGTGTAGTGTAGTGTATGTAATGTAGTGTAGTGTAGTGTAGTGTAGTGTAGTGTAGTGTAGTGTAGTGTAGTGTAGTGTAGTGTAGTGTAGTGTAGTGTAGTGTAGTGTAGTGTAGTGTATTGTCCTCCTCATTCTGTTCCTCCTCCTCATTATTATCATCATTGCTCTCCGTCATCAGTCTTTGTTATGTTACTGTTGGTGCTCAACATAATAACTGTCATCATCGTTGTCATCATCATTTGAAAGGTGGTTGTCATCTTCTTTACTTGTCATTGCCATCGCCACCATCGTCATTAAAAAAAAAATTAGGACATCAAACCATTCCTCCCCTTTCCCCTTTTTTCATTCTTTGGCAAAATATCCGATGTTTACCGATGGCGAGATTTTTGCATATTATGTGACTGTTTTTACCCATCATTAAGGTAGCCGCATTCCAACTTCAGCAATGATGGCTAGTCACGACACCAGTGTGCATGTAGAGTTTTAAATCCATTTTTTACGTCTGTTCACCGCACCCAATTTGGGCCCGCTCTGGGTTGTTTTTTTTTTTATTTTTTTCTTGTTTTTTTTTGCGGCAAAAAAATCCGCATTGAAAGAAGGATACAGGCAAAAGGAGAAGAGAAAGTTTTCGAAACTTCTTTCCCTTTAATTCAGAGATCCCATCCTTAAAGGGAAAAAGGAAAAAACCCGAATTTAAAAAGTGGCATCCCACCCTATGAAGGTTCCTAAATACCGTAAAAGGGGCGCAACTTAAGTGGGAGGGAACACGTCACACGAACATTGGGGCTGGCCAAGACAATTTTTACAGGGGAAAATTTAAAAAAAAAAGAAAAAAAAGGGAAAAAAAAAAAAACGACATTGATATTTCAGATGATTAACCTTTTTTAAAAAGGTTTTTGGGTTTTTAAGTGTTTTTTGTGTGCATGTTTTGCATGGTGAGTGCTTTCTGCGTGCACGCGCCGCACCCCCCGCGCGCAAAGGGTGTGTGTGTGTGTTGGTGTTGGTGTGTTGTGTGTTTTGTGTGTGGGTTTTTGTGTGTGGGTGGTTTGTGTGTGGTGTGGTGTGTGGGCAGAGAGAAAACAACAGACAGACAGAAAGACAGACAGGGCGACAGACAGACAGAGACAGAGACAGAGACCCGAGAGAAGAGAGAGAGAATTTGAGAGAGAGGGGAGAGAGAAAAGGGGAGGGAGAGAGAATTTTTATAGTGTGTGGGGCCGCGCGCACATCAGGTTTTTTTTTTATTCTTTTATATCGAGGATAATTGGGGTAAGGGACTCATGTGCTTTTTTTCACCCATTCCCCCCTGTGTATGCAGTTTTTTTAAAATTGCCCTCTGTTTTCCCATTGGCAAAACAAGGCCCCCACTCTTACGAAAAGCGGGAAAAGGATTTTTTTCGTGTGCGCAAAGATGTTCTGCGTGCTTTTTGCAACCCCGGGGCCTCGGTTTTTCCGACTCCCAAAAACTTTAATTTGGGGAAAATTTGGGGTCAGCACTGATGTTAACTCCAGGGAAAAAAATCCCTCCGGGGAAAGGAATCGAACTTGGGTCGTCAAATTGCGAGCGCAAAGGTTTTGACCACTAAACTATCCCGTTCCCCCCACAGTTGGGGTTGTGTGTGTGGTTTGGGGGGGGGTGGGTGGGGGGGGGGGTGG
Source organism: Stramonita haemastoma (assembly GCA_030674155.1). Classification (NCBI taxonomy): domain Eukaryota; kingdom Metazoa; phylum Mollusca; class Gastropoda; order Neogastropoda; family Muricidae; genus Stramonita; species Stramonita haemastoma. The sequence continues at coordinate 18,924,009 of CM060324.1, read as the reverse complement.
GGGGGGGGGGGTGTGGGGGGTGGGGGGGGGGTGGTTGGGGGGGGGGTGGGGGGGTGGGTTTTGGGTGGGGGGGGGGGCGGGCGGGCGTGCGGGCGGGGGCGTGGTTGTGTGTGGTTGGGGGGGGGGGGGGGGGGGGGGGGGGGGGTTGTTGTGGGGGGGGGGGGTTTGTGTGGGGGTGTGGGGGGGGGGTGTGGGGTTGGGAA
>CM060324.1:18919961-18923706 GCA_030674155.1 Stramonita haemastoma | reverse complement strand
AACATCTACAAACTGCCCCACCCCCCCCCCCCCCCCCCCCCCCAAAAGCTTAAAGTAAAGAAATTTTTTTTTTTTTTTTATAACTCCACTCCCTCCCTAAAGTTTTAAGGATGAAACAAATTAATCCTGCGCCAAAACAACGCAAACATTTGCATACACTTAAAACCCGTTCCGTTTTAAAGGGAATTGGGGCTTTTTTGTCCGGGGTTTGGAAAACAAGAAAAATTTTTTAAAAAAACACAAATATGCTTTTTCTATATATAATTTTAAATATATATAATATAAAATAAAAAATGTCATCCTTCCTACGGGATTTTCTGAATTTGAAACTAAAATTTATGCACTGGGGCGTTTTAGTAACACATCCCTTGAAGCAGAATGCAGCCACCTTATAATGGGGGAAAAAAAACCGCACAGATCCCCCCACCCCCCCCCACCCCCCCCCCCCCCAAAACCCCCAAAAAAAAACCACCTTGATGAACCAAGAGTCTACTGAGAAAAAAAAAAAACAAACAAAACAAACAAAGAGAACAGAAACTGAATAACAAAACCCACATGAAGATCCCCTCTCTTCCCTTTCTCTTTTCTGCTACGGGGACGGAGTTGGCACAGAATTGCCCTTGAGGCCCTTGTTCATTGAGATACTGGGGAAAAAGCCTTTATCACTTCAGCCATTTCCCCTTGGGTTGATTGTCTTTTTTTATTTAGCAGTGATTATATTTTTGGGTTCTTGAGTTTATGGGGGGTTTTTTTTTAGTGTTTGGTTGTTGATTTTTCAGATCACTTGTCAAATCACACACGTTACCAGGTTTTTGGGGAGAGGGTTTGGGGGGGGGGGTTGTTTGTTTGGGGGGGGGTCAAGTACCCAACGTTTATTTTGACTTGCTGGGGTTTTTTTTTTGTATATATATAAGGGGAAGAGGGAGAAAAGCTGAAATAGAATGGGTTTTGGGTTTTCTCTGTATGTCTATCAGAGAACATTTTCTCTTTTTTTGATTTTCTTTCTGCCTTTTTGTTCATCCCTTGTGTGGGTGTGTTTTTTTTTGTTTTGTTTTTTTTTGTTTAATTCCTTACTACTTGGGATATAGACACACCCCCGCTTCTCTCTCTTCTTCTCTCTCCCCCCCTTCCCTCTCTCTCCCCTCCCCCCTCCTCCTCCCCCCTCCCCTCTTTTCCCTCCTCCTCTTCCCCCTCTCCCCCCTTCCTCCTCCCTCCTCTCTCTTTTCTTTCTCTTCCCCCAGAAAGTTTTAAATATAATATAAATATAAATAAAATATAAATATAAAAAATTTAATATATAAAATATAAATATATATAATATATATAAAAATATAAAATTAATAAAACACAGAAGAGATCTTACTGGGGAAAAATAAAACCCAGCAACTGTTTTATAATCTGAGAGTCATACAAAACTTTTTGAACAGGATATCTTTTTTTAAATCTAATCCCTCCTTTTTAAAAAGGGTCAAAAAGAATTGGCAACAAAAATAAGTGGGTTAAAGAGGTTGAGAAAGCAACAGACACGTTTTTGATATTTGGTATTCCATCTTTCAACCCCATTTATACATTAAAATTTCATTACTGAACATGAAATAGTTCAAAGTATGTCTCATTTTGGAATGCATTCTATTCATCAATCTTGCACTAATTTCATACGAGGACAATACAAGATTGGAATCAAACGTTTCAATACTACGATCAGAGGCACCTTGTTTTGCTAATGAATCAACCAAACTCATTCCAATAAATTCCACAGTGAGAAGGGACCCAACATAAAGTTATCTGAATCCCCTACTTGCAATACAATTATCAAAAATTTAATCTCAAATATAATATCCGTCCTTATTTTCCTTTCCAATTATTTAGTGCCTGCAAACTGCTTTTTAATCAACACAAAAAAGTATGTGGCAAATATCAAGAGCCATATCAGACAAAAACTTCAAGGCCATAAAAATTGCAAATAAAATTTAGACGTAAAAATGGAAAAAAAAATGTTCTCCTAAATAAACGACTTTTGTCTTTTTAAAACAGGAAACACAAATGCTGCGCCACTTCTGCCTGATTCCAATACAGATCCATCAGTATACACTTTTAAATAATTGGAATAATTACATTCAATGTGGCTTTTTACATCAACAGTGAGAAGATTTTGATCTTCATTTCTTTTTTTTCATCAGTGTAATCAATGTCAAAGCTACTGAAATATGTTTCCCACGGAGGCATTAGGGGAACCATCGTAAATTTGGAATCGTTGCTATGTCAATGCCAATTTCTTTCATTAATGAATTAGTATAATTTTTAATTGGGGAGCAGAAATGAAAATATCGCATGCTCGTTTCGTGGTGTGTGTGTGTGTGTGTGTGTTGTGTGTGGTGTGTGTGTGTGTGTGTGTGTGTGTGTGTGTGTGTGTGTTCTCCTCTCTCTCTCTCTCTCTCTCCTCCCTCTCTCTCTCTCTCTCTCTCTCTCTCTCTCCTCTCTCCCCTCTCTTCCCCTCTCTCCCCTCTCTCTCTTCACCCTAAAAACAAAATCCTCAACTCGTGTTTTTTTGCTATGCCTTCTGTCTTACTACAGCAATAAACCTGTCAGCTTTGGGAGCAATTGTTTTACTCTGCCTTGTCTCCTGGCGTCTGCCTGAGCAATCTTTGGGTTTCCTCACAGACTTCCCCGAATTTCACGTGGCGCCGAATTGCGTATGGGTAAAGAGATGGGGGGGGGGGGGGACGAGAGGGGAGCAGTGGGGGGGAAAGGAGGGGGACGGGGTGAATAGAGGTTGGATCGTGGATAGGTTTCACTATCTCCTGTAGGCTACATTACCGAACAAAAGTGGGTAAGCTGCATCTCATGTACTAAAAGTTTTTGGAGGGCGGTTCGTGACAAAAAAAATTTTATTTTTAAAAAGGTAGGAAACAAGATTCTTTTTAAACAAGATGGAAAACTTTCTTTGTTTTCGTTCCTTGCTAAAAACAAAAATCCTCAGGATGGAAACGTTTATTTGTTTTTTGCTTTCTTGATGACTTATCACTGTGGCGCTAATGCGCGACATTAAAAATCAGGATGGAAAGGTTTATTTGTTTCTACTTCTTGTTGTTGGGGTGCAAAACTGGGAAATTTAAAAAACCAGATTAAAACTTTTGGTAGGTTTCTTTTCTCCTGTCTCGAAATGAACTTAATTTCTGGGTGAAAATGCCTGAAAATTAACAATGGATGAAAACGTGGTTTTTTCTTTCTCTTTCTTTTCAAAACATTCACTTGTTATTAACGGGTTCAAATGCACGAAATGAAAAATCGAATAGAAATGTTTTATTTGTTTCTTCGCTTCTATTTAGATATTGACTTGTAACTGGGTACAAATGCATAAAAGCCGCCGCTGTAGTCTAGTGGTTAGGGCGTTGGACTCGTAATCTAAAGGTTGCGGGTTCGACCCAGTTTTTCTGCTATGGCGTTGTGCCCTTGGAAAAGGCACTTTACTTAGGCTATTTTCTCACCCTAACACAGGTGTAAAAAGGGGTACCAACCTTGTGTTGGGGGTTAACCCTGCGATAGACTGGCGTCCTATCCAGGGGGGAGTCTATGACTCTCGGTTGCTTAACGCCACAGAAACCGGGATAAGCACCGGCCTGATGAGCCTTATGGCTCGGGACAGACTTTAACTAACAAATGCATAACATTTAAAAATCAGGATAAAATTAATATTTATTTTGTCTCTGTTTCTTGTTCAGAATTAATTTGTTATTACTAGGTG
>CM060324.1:18909961-18917461 GCA_030674155.1 Stramonita haemastoma | reverse complement strand
ATTTTTTGTCAAAAATATAATGATAGTTAAGTAATTGAATGGACGAAGAAACCAGTTTTCTATGTAGCAATATGATAGGACTTAAAACAAATAAATTAATGGAGGAATTAATTGTCTGTTGATGTCTTTGTATGCGATTACACAAATTAGATAATTTTTTTGTTTTAAAAAAAAAAGATAAATAAACTGTTAAACGAGTAAAGAAATCAATCTTCTATGCATTTATAAGCACGTGCTTAAAATAAGTAAATGAGTGCAGGAATTCATTTTTCTACGAATGACTAAATACATCATTAAAGAACAGATTGATTGTTAAACGATAAACAAGTAAATACGTGGAGGAATGAATAGATGATTAACTAAATGAATAAATGCACAAGTAATTAATAAACCATGTTAAAAAAAACAGACTTAAAATAAGTTTTGAAATGTGACAAAATATAGCCAAAATATAGTCGGAATTGGTGGTGGTTGTTGTTACTGTTGTTGTTGTTGTGCGTTCCTCAGCTTAACACCCTGAGGGTCACCTAGAATGTGCACTCTGACACTCATCCCACCTGGAAATCACTGTGAGATTGAAAGTACAGGCTGGATGAAACTAGCATGTACGACTTTTCGAGTACCTCGCCACAAAGGCAGCTAGATCTATACACCGTCTTCAGAAAATTACTGTTCTTTTTCGTTTTTTTTTTTATTCTTTTATTTCGAGGATAATGGAACAAGCTCTCATGTGCTTTTTTTTTTTACATTCAATCCCCGTGTATATGCGGTTCTGTAAATTTTGTCATTCGCTCCCACTGGCACACAGTGGCCTACCCTTCCGAAAAGCTAAACAGGTTTTAACGTGTGCATAAGGTGTTGTGTTGTTCTTCTTTAAAAGAGTGTGCAGGCTATTATGCTATGAGCTGGTCATGCTTAAGACAACTTCAAGATGATAGTTCACAATATTACAACAGTTTGGTATAGGCTCTGTGTGTGTGTGTGCGTGCGTGCGTGCGTGCGTGCGTGCGTGTGTGTGTGTGTGTGTGTGTGTGTGTGTGTGTGAGTGTGGGTGGGTGGGTGAGAGAGAGAGAGAGAATGTGTGTTTGTGTGTGTGTGTGTGTGTGTGTGTGTGTGTGTGTGTGTGTGTGTGTGTGTGTGTGTGTGTGTGTGTGTGTGTGTGTGTGTGTGTGTGTACCCGAGCTCACCTGCATAAACACTCGTGGAAACATGTGTGTCTGTTTGTGAGGAATTTATCTAAACAAAATAACCCCCCCCCCCCCAAAAAAAAAAAAAAAAAAAAAAAAAAACAAGGACAAGGCAAAAACACTCATACAAACTTGGAAAGAAACAGCATAAGATTTTTTTTAATATATCATGCGATCAAAACTGAATGAAAAGCAGATAAAAATCCCTTGAAAAAGAAACATAAAAAATACAACAGCACACAGTGACTGGCTTTTTGCTTAACAAACCCTATTCTCTAGTGAACTATCGCATAACATATTTGTTCTGACACCTGAATATTTTTTTTGTTTCCGTGTAATGATTTTGTTTGTTTGTTTGATGGTTTTCTACAGTTGTTGTTGTTCGTTTCTATCTTCCTTTCTATTTTTCTTTCTTTTTACCTGTCTTTTTTTTCTTTCTTTTCACATGTCTTTCTTTCTTTGTATTCTTCTTTGTTTTGTTCTTTATTGATGTATGTACTTACTTACTTATTTAGTTATTCATTTATCTATAGCTTTTCATGAAATCGTGACCTACATAAGGTACAGTTTTTGTAGTGTTCTTAGCTTGTGGATTGGTTGTTTCGTTCCTTCTTTCATTTCTTCTCTCTTTCTTTCTTGTTGTGCTTTTGTGTTTTGTTTTTTTTGAAGCTGTACGTTTTAAAACGTGATCTACATTCTTTATTTTTCTTTGGGTGTTCTTAGTTAATACTTTGTTTGCTTACTTGTTGGTTGGTTGGTTAGTGTGTTTGTTTGTTTGTTTGTTTGTTCGTTTGTTTGTTCGCTCGTCTTATGCTTTACATTTAACTGTGATCTACTTATATTTTTTTGTGAATCTTCTCAGTTTGTGCTTTGTTTTGTGTGTGTGTGTGTGTGTGTGTGTGTGTGTGTGTGTGTGTGTGTGTGTGTGTGTGTGTGTGTGTGTGTGTGTGTGTGTGTGTGTGTGTGTGTGTGTGTGTGTGTTTGCTTGTGTGTTTGCTTGTGTGTTTGCTTGTTTTTTCGTGTTTGTTTGCCACGTGTTGACTCTTTAACTTGAATTTTATTTTGTTTGTTGGTTTGTTTGTTTGAGGGTATTTTGCCTTTTATTACTAAGGTACTTCTTTTTCCTTTGATAGTTTTTGTAGTCAATTATCTATTATTGTGTTCATCTATATGAGCAAACGCCTAGTTTTTCTTTCCTTCCTTCCTTTCTTCCTTCTTTCCTTCCTTCCTTCCTTCCTTCCTTTCTTTCATTTCTTTCTTATTTTCTTTGTTATTTATTCATTTGGTTTTTTCTTACATTGGTCTTTTATTTTCTTTTTTTTTTATCTTTCTCCTCTTCCTTTTTTCTGTCCGTTTGCCTTTTTGTTTGTCTGTCTGTCTGTCTGTCTTTCTTTCTGTCTTGTAGTCTTTCCCTCCTTCTGTTTTCTTTCTTTTTTCCCTGCCTGTCTTTCTGTCTCTCTGTCTTTTTCTCTTCGTTTCTTTCTTCCTCCGTCACTTCTTTTTTTTGCCTCCTTCTTCCTTCTTTGTTTATTTCTTTTCTTTATTACCTGTTGTTGTTGTTGTTGAAATTGTTGTCTAATGCTGTTTTTGTCTTGTTTTCGTTCCTTCCCCCGAGCTCATCCTGTTCGTTTTTTTTATGGTGACATTTGTTTAATGCGTAAATCGATTGCTTGGAGGAGAGGGGGAAGGGGAGGGTTGTTTTTTGTTTTTGTTTTGACTGGGAGATGGGTGGGGGGAGATGGAAGACATTTTGGAGGTGAGAACAGCGTTGAAGCAATGTTTTACAAGTAGGTCTTCTAACACAAATCGGTAATCATCATGCAATTTTGGATTTTTTTTTCTCCAAAAGCATTTAATCTTTCTATATCTTGACAGAAGAAAAGTGGTTTACTTTTACAGGTAGGGGTGTGTGTGTGTGTGTGTGTGTGTGTGTGTGTGTGTGTGTGTGTGTGTGTGTGTGTGTGTGTGTGTGTGTCTGTCTGTCTGTCTGTCTGTCTGTCTGTGTGTCTGTGTGTCTGTGTGTGTGTGTGTGTGTGTGTGTGTGTGTGTGTGTGTGTGTGTGTGTGTGTGTGTGTGTCGTTGTTACTTTCTCAAAGCATCTTTGAACTGTAAAACAACGTGCTGATAATATACTGAAGTCACGACACGAACAGAACTGTGTCACGTCATAAAGAGTATTAGTGACGGAAATGACATGACAGTGACTGCTTTAGAAGTCTTCCCCTGTCTCCAGCCTATTGTCTCACTGACATTTAGCTGAAGAACCAAAAGTTCAGCACAGCAAAATCAAATGAGAAAAGGAAAAACGACCAGAGATTAGCTGTGCAAGGTTGAAGTGAACAACTAATTTTGGATGCAAAACAAAAGTGTAGGCAAAACAATTAAAAGGAATAATAACAAGGAAGAAGTAGGAGGAGAAGAGAAGAAGAAGAAGAAGAAGAAGAAGAAGAAGAAGAAGAAGAAGAAGAAGAAGAAGAAGAAGAAGAAGAAGAAGAAGAAGAAGAAGAAGAAGAAGAAGAAGAAGAACAAGAAGAAGAAAGTGGAGGAGGAGAAAAAGATGAGGGAAAAGAAGAAGAGGAGGAGGAGAAAAGGAGGAGGAGGAGGAGGAGGAAGAAGAAGAAGAAGAAGAAGAAGAAGAAGAAGAAGAAGAAGAAGAAGAGAAGAAGAAGAAGAAGAAGAAGAAAAGAAAAGAAAGAAAGAAAGAAAGAAAGAAAGAAAGAAAGAAAGAAAAAGAAAGAAAGAAAGAAAGAAAGAAAGAAAGGAAAGAAAAAAGAAGAAGAAGAAGAAAAAGAAGAAGAAGAAGAAGAAGAAGAAGAAGAAGAAGAGAAGAAGAAGAAGAAGAAGAAGAAGAAGAAGAAGAGAAGAAGAAAAGAAGAAAGAAAGAAAGAAAGAAAGAAAGAAAGAAAGAAAGAAAGAAAGAAAGAAAGAAAGAAAAGAAAGAAAGAAAAGAAAGAAAGAAAGAAAGAAAGAAGAAGAAAGAAAGAAAGAAAGAAAGAAAGAAAGAAAGAAAGAAAGAAAAAAGAAAGAAAGAAAGAAAGAAAGAAAGAAAAGAAAGAAAGAAAGAAAGAAAAGAAAGAAAGAAAGAAAGAAAGAAAGAAAGAAAGAAAGAAAGAAAGAAAGAAAGAAAGAAAGAAAGAAAGAAAGAAAGAAGAACAAGAAGAAGCACCAAAGTTATTACAAAGAAAAGTTCAGGAGCAAATCCGGGTACACAATACTAAACATGAAATATCCATTAGTTTCACTTTCAAAAGTCTTCTCATTTGTTTGATGGCTTACTGGTTTGTTTGCTTGCTTTTGTGTTTGTGTGCTGGCTTGGTAGCTTGGTACATGATTTTTCTCCTGTTTTTTCTTGTTTAATTTGTATATGTTGTTGTATGTTTGTATTGTCCATTTGTTTTATCTTAGCAAAGGTTTTTTTTTCTTTTTTGTTTACATTATTTGTTTGTGTAATTCATTTGTTTGTTAGGCTTTTTTAACCTTTTTTTGTATCCTTTCAACCGTATTTTCTTCTATTACTTCAAAGGTTTTTGGTTTTTGTCCTAAAAAAGAACAGAAAACAGGATAGACCTATTTGAATCAGTATGGCGACTAGTGTATAAAAGAAGGATGCTTTTGCTTATATTTTGCAATCGTGCATAGAACTGCTAGTGCCCTGGTTGATATTATAAATATAATCCCAGCGGAGATGTCCGATTTAGGGACTGTAGTAACCATAAGTCACCCCACTTTGGCACCGAAGGCCACCCTAAAAATTGTACAATCTTTGAGCTACAGTGCTATGCAAGTAGGGTCAACATATAGCTGCTAGTGTCTTAGCTTTGAGAGATTTTTAATTTTTCACATTCATTAGCAACAATGCCAACGCAACTTTGGTGATTGACGCTGGGGGCAACAGCAAAGTGAGAGGCTGTATGATCAGTGCCTTTCCCACACATGGAATTCCACTGTACAGCTTAGTCTTTTAGTGATCGACTATGACTCTCTGACTAGGAGGCTTGACTTGCACAGTCCTTATGTGCTGCAGCCCTGGGGGCTAGTTGACCTTTGGAGAACATATCCAAAGCTGACTGTCCTTATGCCCTCTTGGCCGGGAGAGTAGGGATGTACTGTGGGCAAGGCATCTCCACTATAATCAAATTTCTGCCCAGTAATTTTATTTCTGAAACAGCAGCTGCCTCCTCTACTGCCGTGGGGGGTTACTGTCGAACATGACTGACAAACATAATTATCAACATGCATTTGTGGACCCAATTTTTGTGGGTATGTGTCAAAGTATTCACCAATATAAAAAATAATTTTAAAAAATCCACAATATTTCAAAATGTTGTTCTTTTTTTTTTTTAAGTAAACTTTAACATTATTTCTTAACTGTGTCCACCAATCATCCATCCAAAGCCTTTTTTATGCCTTCTTGGCATGTAGGGCAGCAACAAAGGTTCTCCACTCCTGCCTGTCTTGGGCCAGTTTCTGAATGGTTCCCCAGGAGTGTTGGAGGGTCTTCCGCTCTGTTTCTATTGTCCGACGCCAGGTGTTCTTGGGTCGTCCTCGCCTGCGTTTTCCGTCTGGTGTCCAGTGGAGGGCTGTTCGGGCGATGTTCCCTTGTTCCCGTCGGCTGATGTGTCCTATCCATCTCCATCGTCTTTGCATAATGATGGTATCTATATTTTCTTGGTCGCAGCGGGCCAGGAGTTCTTGGTTGGAGATGGTCTCAGGCCAGAAGATGCGCAGTATTCTCCTGAGATTCTTCGTGTGGAATGTAGACAGTTTGTTAATGTCATTCTCAGTCATCCTCCAGCATTCTGCGCCATACAGGAGGGTGGAAAGTACGCAGCTCTGATACAGTCTTAGTTTGGTCTTTGTGCTGTATTGGGATGACTTCCACACATTGTTCAGATTTCTGTAAGCAGCTCTTGCTTTGTTGATGCGGTTTTTTGATGTCCACCAATCATCGAGTACTGAAAATGAAGGGAAAGAATTGAATATCAAGGGAAAGAATTGAATATCAAGGGAATGAATCAAGGGAAAGTTTGTTTGTTTTTAAATAAGGGAAAAACTAACAGGATTTAATCCTCTGTGTGTGTGTGTGTGTGTGTGTGTGTGTGTGTGTGTGTGTGTGTGTGTGTGTGTGTGTGTGTGTGTGTGTGTGTGTGTGTGTGTGTGTGTGTGTGTGTTTCAGCAGCTCTTTTATGTTCCTTGGCAAGAGCTCAGGAGTTCATCAATGGTGAGATTTTGCGTATGCAACCGGTTTGATTTGTTTTTGTTGGTTTTTTGCCCAGCATGAAGGTAGCCGCATTCCGACCTTGGGGGTGGATGCTGGGCGTATTCATGTTTCCTTAACCCACCAAACGCTGGCATCACTTACATGATAGTTGTCATGCACAATTATTCGATTTTCTGCATGGGATATACTCGAAAGTAATTAAGGTAGGCTACTTGAAGTTGACATGGGAGATCGTAAAGATCCCCACCCTTAATTTACAAGACGCCGTCAAGATTCAAACCCACGACTTCATGAACTTATGGGGTTTAAGTCAAACGGTCTTTACCGCTCGGCTATAGCGTGTAACCTCCGTCACAACAGTTTCAAATATCATGCATTTCCTCAAAGCATCGTATCAGACTTTGCGTGATTCGTCAAAATACGGTTAGCAGGCAATGTCGGTCGTAAATTTTGGTTAAAACTGTTACGTCTTTGACAGATGGACAGCACGCACAATGAGGATTTTTTTTCCAGATGGGTAACGGTGCTATATGATCAACTAGTAAATCTGCAAGACTTTCAAAAATATATATATATATAGAAACAACAGTATAAGCTTTTCAGTCCTATTTTGTGATGCTCAAAGCTCTCTCTCTGTCTCTCTGTCTCTGTCTGTCTGTCTGTCTGTCTGTCTGTCTGTCTGTCTGTCTGTCTGTCTGTCTGTCTCTCTCTCTCTCTCTCTCTCTCTCTCTCTCTCTCTCTCTCTCTCTCTCTCTCTCTCTCTCTCTCTCTCTCTTCTCTCTCTCTCTCCTCTCTCTCTCTCTCTCTCTCTCAGTATGTGGATTCTTCTCCCTCCCCCAAAACTCTGTGTTTTATGGTCTAAGGTTAATGTACACAAATATTAAACCCAATCTGAGTTCAGAGTTCTCTCTCTCTCTCTCTCTCTGTCTCTCTGTCTCTGTCTCTCTGTCTCTCTGTCTCTGTCTCTGTCTCTGTCTCTCTCTCTCTCTCTCTCTCTCTCTCTCTCTCTCTCTCTCTCTCTCTCTCTCTCTCTCTCTCTCTCTGTGGCCTGTTGACTCTGTGACATTTAGCTAACTAGCCAAAAGATCAGCA
>CM060324.1:18900098-18905098 GCA_030674155.1 Stramonita haemastoma | reverse complement strand
GAGAGAGAGAGAGAGAGAGAGAGAGAGAGAGAGAGAGAGGAGAGAGAGAGAGAGAGAGAGAGAGAGAGAGACAGAGACAGAGACAGAGACAGAGACAGAGACAGAGAGACAGAGAGACACAGAGAGAGAGAGAGAAAGACAGAGACAGAGACAGAGACAGAGAGACATAGACATAGACAGAGAGACAGAGACAGAGAGAGACAGAGAGAGACAGAGAGTCACATGGAATTTACAGTTTGAGGGTGGTGTGTACACACGATGATAGGGGACGGGATAGCCTAGTGGTCAGAACATTGCGCTCGCAATTTGACGACCCGGGTTCGATTCCCGTTTGAGGGATTCTTACCCTGGAGTTAACATCAGTGCTGACTCCACTCTCCCTAAAAGCCCCTTCGGATGAGACTATAAACCGAGGCCCCGTGTGCGAACGCATGCAGAATATCTTGCGCACACGTTAAATCCTATTCCGATTTTCGGAAGTGTTGACCATTGTGCACCGGTGTGAACAGATGACAAGATTTACAAAAACTGCCACCACACGGGGACTGGATGTAAAAAAGCACATAAGTGCTTATTCCATTATCCTCGATATAAAAGAATGAATAAGTAATAAATATAAAAAAACAATAAATAAATTATTTATTTGTATTGTTCTAGGTCCAACAAAGGGAGCAAGGAAAGAAAAAAAACCCAAAAAACCCAGTGTCCTTCTTTAAGTGAGGCAGTTTTTTGTTGAAACTCCTTCCCAGTACTGTTGTTGTTTTTTTTTTATACTAGATGAAAGGTAAATAAGAACCATTTACTTGAAAAATCTACTTTTTGAGGGGTGGGGGGGGGTGGACTATTGTTCTGGAGTATTCTGAGTTTTTCTTCTTCGTTGAGTTTGCTATTTGTATTTTGTACCACTTTATGTCACAGCAAGTTTTTCTGCGTGGAATTCGGGCTGCTCTCTCTGGGACAGCGTGTCACCACAAGTGCAGCGCCTATCCATTTATTTTTCCTGCATGTAACTGTATTTGTTCCCCTATCAGAGTGGCTTTTTCTACAGAATTTTGCGAGGGTCAACCCCCTTGTTGCCGTGGGTTCTTTTACGTGCGCTAAAACATTGCTATTGAACAGTCTTGACTCAAAATCATTACTGTCAATTTGGATTCCTTTCACGATGAAGTCTGAGACGCCGGGCCTGACTTGTCAGGCGCTTAACAGCAGTGCAACACATTTTCGCTCGTATGGCAGCACAATACTAGTTGCCGTCTGAGCATTTGAGGACAAGAATACAAAACAGGATACATTATCCTTCTTCGCTTTTTTGTTATTGGTTATGTGTTTGTCGCCCATTATGATTCATTCAAGATCATAATTATTTACTTATTTATTCTTTTACTTCGCGAAAAATGGAATAAGCGCTCATGTGCTTATTGTTTTTACACCCAATCCTCGTGTGTACGCAGTTTCATCACTTTTGTAACCCGTTCCCAGCGGCACATAATGGCCTACTCTTCTGAAAAGTAGAATGGATTTTAACGTGTGTGTGAGATGTTCTGTGTGAATTTTCACACGGGGCCTCGGTTTATAGTCTCATCCAAAAGACTTTGGGGGGGATTTGAGTCGGCACTGTTGCTAACTCCAGAGGAATAGTCCCCTTGAACGATATTCGAACCCGTGTCAGCAAATCACCAGATCATAAGGACTACAACATTCAGATCTTTAGGATAATGAGATTGGGATATCTACCTATCTATGTGCCTGTCAGTGTTGTAATTGCCGTTCATGGTTGAGCTCATTAAAGTAATTTTGTCTTGACTTGTGGTTACGTTCTGCCTGATGTGTAATTAATGTTACTTTATGTTTCGCACGTAATATGTTCTGAATTTGGGGTAACAATTTCTCCCTTGGTATTATACATTGCTCTGGTGTGGATTCCTGTGTTCAGCAGCCCTTTGTTTTTCTCCTGTAATCTTTGAAGAGTCGCTAGAACACTGACAGACAGATAGACAGATAGACAGGCACACACACACACACACACACACACACACACACACACACACACACCACACACACACACACACACACACACACACACACACACACACACACACACACACACACACACACAAAACAAACAAACAAACAAACAAACAAAACAAAAAACAGACAGAGATACAGAGAGATAGATAGATAGAATCAAACACACACACTCAACACGTATCAAACAAACATACATCGAAGAAGAAAAAACCTGGTAAAGAGATCAACATGGTACCTTTAATGTTCTCGTTCAATGAAACATGCGCAATAATAATGCTACTACTACTACTACTACTAACCACTACAACAACAACATCATCATCATCATCATCACCACAGTACACAGTAAACCACACTGACCACCTACACCCGCCACAGCACTGTCCGGCTAGCAGGGAGTGGAGGCAAAAGCATGGAAAACGACTTGATGGTCAAAGAAGGTCACTTCATCACTGGTCAATTTTATGTTTAGGCTCCCATCACACGTCAGCAAGTTTCCAGGGTGGTCGGCAAAAATTCCTGCAGCAACGCACGTAAATGTGCATGGATAAAAACGAATCATGTCCATGTCGGGTATTGGTGTTGCCCACTTTGAAATATGCTTCCATGTAACGTCAGCCTTAAAAGAGTGGAGAGAAAAAAAAAAGTCTTGGTTTGCTTTAAGTTGATGACACGAAGATGGGTCACAGCATCACAGAATGGATTTTTTTATCAGTGAGAAAAAAAAGTTGTTGTTTTATTTTGTCCTCCGGGGAAACTTGACACAGAGGGATGTTGATGGAGTGAAAATGTCTTTTGTGTGCTCACTTGTTGCTGTTGGTCATCATTCTGACGAATTCTGAAAGCACACAAACATCGTCCAATATTAACACTGTAGAGATTTTAGTTATGAAAGAAGGTAGAAGATACAGATATTCTGGAATGATAACAGAAGACTAGACTCGGGTTCCACACCTATGGGGATCAGTGACATGTCCCTTTGTAATAAAGATCAGTAGAGTACGCTACATGACCACAAAAAACGGGTGAGTGTGTTGCATAGCTATCATGAGCGGCGGTCCCGGAGCTAGTCTTTAGAATGACATGACCAACCTGGTTGTAAATATATATATACATATTTCTAATATATATATATATATATATATATATATATATATATATATCTATATCTATATCTACAAACACACACACGTACACACACATACACACATATATATACATATGTGTGTGTGTGTATGTGTGTGTGTGTGTGTTCTCTAACTATGACACAATGTTTACATCATCATTTTTTTTTGCGCGCACGTGTGTGTGTGTGGGGGGGGGGAGGGTGTATGTGTGTGAGTGCGTTCCTCTATGTGTGTGTGCGTGTCTCTGTGTCTTTGTCTGTGTCTGTAAGGGGGGGGGGGTACGCGTGTGTGTAGGTATGTGTGTGTGCATGGATGCGCGGGCGCACGCGTGTGTGTGTGTGCATGCGTGTGCTTGCAAGCAAGTGTGTGCCTGCCTGCCTGCGTGTGTCTGCGCACCCGTGTGTGCCCTGCGAGCGCACGTGCGCCGTGTGTGTGTGTGTGTGTGTGTGTGTGTGTGTGTGTGTGTGTGTGTTGCGTGTGTGTGTGTTGTGTGTGTGTGTGTGTGTTGTGTGTGGTGTGTGTGTGTGTGTGTGTTTGAGACAGACAGACAGACAGACAGACAGACAGACAGACAGACAGACACAGACAGAGACACACAAAGGGAAACAGAGAGAAAAATCAGACGTTAAATCAACTCAAAGATGTCATCACTGACCTTCATAGTTGACCTGACCGTCTCCATCCAGATCAGCCTCGCGGATCATCTCGTCCACCTCCTCGTCTGTCAGCTTCTCTCCCAGGTTGGTCATCACGTGCCTCAGCTCTGAAGCGGAGATGAAGCCGTTGCCGTCCTTGTCAAAGACCCGGAAAGCTTCCCGCAGCTCTTCGTCAGAGTCCGTCTCTTCATCTTCTTGGCCATCATGGTCAGGAACTCGGGAAAGTCGATGGTGCCGTTACCTGTGAGAGTTCAGTTTAGGTACAGGGAAATTAAGGATGTGTCAATGTTATAGTTGGGAGTTAGTTTAGGGAGATGTGTGTGGGGGGGTGGGGGGTGGTGTGTGTGTGTGTAGGGGAGGGGGGGTGTCGAGGGTGTGTGTGTGTGTGAGTGTTGGGGGGGTGGCAGGTCGGGTGTGTGTGGGGGGGGGAGGGGGGGGTGGATGGGTGGATAGATGGGTGGATGTGGGTGTGGGGATGTGTGGGGGTGAGTGGGGTGGGTGTCGAGTGGGTGGGTGTGCGTGCGTGCGTGCGTGCGTGCGTGTGTGCGTATGTGTGTGTGGGGGGGGGGGGGGGGGGGGTTAAGCTGTCAGATTTTTGTCTGATGCTGTGTAAGCTGTAAGCTTTCTGGTGACATGTGATACGTGAGGATTCCTTGTTTATTCTTTAAAAATTCAATGTGGAATCCTTTACCTCACAAACTTTCTGAGGAACAACAACAACAACAATATCAACAATAACGACGACAACAACAACAACAATAACAACAGAAACAACAACAAAACCAAGAGGAAAAAGAGCAGGAACAAGAAGACTACTAAGAAGAGAGAAGACAGAAGAAGAAGTATGACTATTGACGGAGCTTTGAGACGAGGACACTAAACTAATAAACAAAAATGAAGGATTTAGCAGTAAAGTAAAAAGCAGACCTCTCGTAGCCTTTGAGATTATGAGTTTTCCTTGAGAGAGAAAGAGAGAGAGAGAGAGGAAAGAGAGAAGAGAGAGAGGAGAGAGAGAGAGAGAGGGAGATGAGAGAGAGAGAGAGAGAGAGAGAGAGAGAGAGAGGAGAGGAGAGAGAGAGAGAGGAGAGAGAGGAGGAGAGGAGAGAGAGAGAGAGAGTGAGACAGAGAGACTGACACACACACACACAGACACACATATAGACACACACACACACACACACACACACAC
>CM060324.1:18882598-18892598 GCA_030674155.1 Stramonita haemastoma | reverse complement strand
AAAGAGTAAACAATAAACTGAAAAATATCATTTAACAGTGCTTCTTGTTCTTCTTGTTCTTGTTGTTCATGTTCTTGTCCTTCTTGTTCTTCTTGTTCTTGTTGTTCATGTTCTTGTCCTTCTTGTTCTTCTTGTTCTTGTTTTCCTTTTGTTCTCCTTCTTGTTCTTGTTGTTGTTGTTCTTCTTCTTCTTCTTCTTCTTCTTCTTTGTCGTCGTCGTCGTCGTCGTCGTCGAACGCTCAGACAGCAACTGTTGTTGTCATTTGAGCAAAAACTACAAGTCCGACGAAGCACATCCGACCGAAATTCGTTATTTTGTTTCTTGGTAAGCAAGATAAACATGAATACCAATGGGATGGGTGTCTATGAAACTGCTTTGTGAGATAAACTGTTTTGTCTCCTTCGTCGAGCTATCCGACAGCATATGTTGTCTGTTATATCAGCGAAAATAATTATGTTGCACTGCCATCAAACGCCTTACACCCCTTACAATCACACATAATTGTTATGGATTGATTGTCACAAAGCGCAACCGACTATGGCACGGCCGAAAAAAGAACAAAATGTAAGATACTAAAGAATCACGTTATGTTGGAGAAATAAAAGTGGTACTTGTATAAATAGTTTTTTCGGAAACAAACGTGGGTTGCCTATACAAATAAAAAATGGGGACTTTTAGTTAAAAGTGTTCAGAAAACAGAAATGGGTACGTGTTCACATAGCTTTTTAGAAGTTAAAAAAAGCACTTCTGCAAAATAGCCCTTTCATGAATAAAAACGTATCATTGTCTTATCATTTTTTCTGGAATAAAAATATGGACAGGCTTCTAAGCAGGCAAACTTTTTTTTTAAGGATTTGACACACAAAATAGTTTAATAAAAGTCACAATGAAAAACAAAAGAACCCGACTGGTAAACAAGCTATAAAACACACACACACACACACACGCACGCACGCACGCACGCACGCACGCACACACACACACACACACAAACAAGGCACAAGTCTACATTGCCTTTCATGTAAACAGGGATTTTGCTGGAGGATAGTCTGGCAGTGATCCTTGTAACAAGCAACAGAACCAGGGGTGGAGGGTAGGGGGTGGGGGGTGGGGGGTGGGGGGTGGGGGTAGGATCACACTGTTCAAAGCTCTTACTTTCTAAAAACCCTAAAGAAAACACAGCCGAGCATGAACACCCCCTCCCCCTCCCCTGGGAGGATTAGAATCCACCCCTTATAATCACACTACGATTTCTCTCAGTCATGTTCGGGGCTGTAGTGCCCGAGGAAAATGTGCTGCTACACAAGCAGTGCCATGCATGTTTATTGGTTTTCTTCCTGTCCGCGTGTACATCTGTTTCTGCATGGAATTGGGATTTTTCTAAAAAGAAAATTGCCATGGACAGCACTCATAATTATGGCCTTGGGTTCTTTTATTGTACACTCATGTGTCTGTGGGTTCTTTTTATTAAATCGTACACATGAGATCTACGTTCATCGTGTAAGCTGAACGGTTAGCAACTCAAACAGCCTTCTCATTGTTTAGTGGATAGAGCAAACATCCAACTTACCAAGACGGGATCAAACCTTTCAAATGCACGTTTATAGTCACTACTTAGCCAACCAATCCACACACAGACATAGAAGTCCCTGTGGCCACCTTGCGACACTTCACACGACTTGGACTTAGGCACAAATCCTCCAGTTTATTTTGAACTTGCATCCCTTAACGTAATCCGCAGTCTTCCTTACCATAAGGGGCATGCACAATGCAACAACCAGCCCTCTTCTCTATCTTTCTCTGTCTTCCCCCCTTCCTTCTCTTCTACCTCTCTCTCACAGTGCTTCCTTTCACTCATCCTCAGGCCTGTCCAGTCTGAGATGTTGTCTTCCTCCTCCTCCTATCTCCTTCTCTGTCTTCCTCTCATCCTCACTTCTTACACTGTGCTCTGCAGCATTGTCTTAGCCATGCGTTTTGATCCTAAGATGTGCCCGTACCGGCCACTTCATTGTTCTTCTCTTACACCGTGGTCACGAGGTCTTCATAAAGCCCGACAACTTGCCGGATTTTGTTCCTCTAGGCCTACTTCTTCGTTGGAAGTAACTGTTATCTTTGTGGGGGATGCTGAGGTACTTGGGATAGCACTTTCCTTTCCATAGCTTGTAACCTCTTCTCTACCGTCAACTGGCAAATCCCAAGACCCACAGATTTACAGAAATATCGGGAGAAGAGCCAAGGAAGGCAACAGTCTGATGTGGTTCATCCTGTGGTATGTACATGTGAAAAAGACTATGTGGTGAGGGACACAACTGTCTAATGTGGTAATGTGAAGAAGACAATGTGGTGAGGGACGCAACTGTCTAATGTGGTAATGTGAAGAAGACAGTGTGGTAAAAAAACAAACAGAGCGGAGCATCATCAGACTCCTGACTCCTCTGGCCTTTGAGATGCTGAGAGTCCTGATCCTTTGTTGTTGTTCTGTTTGCCAGTCAGCTGTGCTTTCCGTGTTTTAATTCAGATGCCTTTCTTCCTTCTCTAATAGGTCCCAACTGCCTCTCAACTTACAATTAAAACGATGTCTTTCTTCTGTCTGTTAGAGATGTATGTACCACATGCACGCAAAACTTGTATGCGCTGCATGCAGTTTGTTTGTAACAAGTGAAGTACTGTACTAGGGAAGAATAGGTAGACTTTTTTAAGAGTAGAGTCTGCTTTGACTATTAGTATTCGTTGCTATCAGAACTTTTCACCGGATTCTACAGGGCTCTTTTTTCACTTAATGTCTTTTTTTTTGGGGGGGGTAGGGTGGTGGGGGAGGACATGAGGGGTGTGGGAGGGGTTAGGAGAATAGGAAGGGGTAGGTTGGGGGTAAAGATAGGGAGATCTATTTCGTTTTTCTGTTTGGTTTTTTGTGTGTTTTGGTGTTGCATTACGATGAATTGGACAGAAAGAATAGTGGCACTTATAGTGTTGTGGGCAGGCTGAGTTGTTCTACAGACATTCATGTTCTATAATATAGCTCTTCCTATTTTCTGAACACTGCTGGATAGTGTTCTGTTTTCTGTTTTATTCTTTTGAATAGGCAGACTTTTATATACTTTTACCTATATATAAATATATGTAAAATTTTTATATACAATATATATATATACACCTGTGTGTTATATGTGTGTGTGTGTGTGTGTGTTGTGTGTGTGTGTGTGTGTGTGTGTGTGTATGTGTGTGTGTGTGTGTGTGTGTGTGTGTGTGTGTGTACGCGCGCGCTCGCGCGTGTGTGTGTGTCTTGCACCACATCAGACTGTTCTTCGTCGAAACCATTGTTGTCTGAGCTAAACTGCGTCGCACGGCAGTTAAGCTGCTGACAAGTCAGGCCCTGCGCATTCACCTTCGGCATGACAGCTGACTGCAACACTGTGCAGCAGCAGCAACAGCTTAGCAACCACATAGCCGAGTGCGATGGAGAAGCCTCGAGTACATGCTAGATATTCTTGTATGTCTCTAACCCTTCGAGCGTTGACAAGCATAACGGTCTTTAGCTGGTATTTTTTCTATCATGTTTATACACGAGGGAGAACATTGGGGCACAGGCAGGATTGCATAGAATTTGACCTGGATCGATTGTCTTGTCACAGAAATCCACACACTGAAACCTATTGTGTATGGCGAAAAGTACACACCAGTGGATTGAGAACTGTAAGAACTGTATTGCAACGTTGTTAGTCGTTGATCTGTTTATTTGTTCAATAAATACTGTTGCAGTTTCAACTCTCCCAAATCAACGAAACAACCCTCTCAGCATGTAATATAGTTCTTTTTGATTATGATCCCATTAATAATATCATTTCAAAACTTATGATTATAAGCCTTGATGGTATTTATCCGTTGATATTCTTAAAATGGATAGTTTTTTCACATTTTTTTTTCTTGTAAGCCATCATGTACCCGCATTATGTTCCGTCAACTCTTTCAGAAAAGTCTATGTTAATTTCTTTTACTGTTTAAAACTTTGTTCCAATCTTTAAAACTTTATAGAATTCTGATTTTGATCACAAACTGAATCACTGTACGGATCATTGGATTCAGCGTGAAGGGGAAGC
This sequence comes from Stramonita haemastoma, assembly GCA_030674155.1. NCBI lineage: Eukaryota > Metazoa > Mollusca > Gastropoda > Neogastropoda > Muricidae > Stramonita > Stramonita haemastoma. The sequence continues at coordinate 18,888,501 of CM060324.1, read as the reverse complement.
TGGATCGATAATGGAGCATAATTATGAAATAGAAAGGCGAAAGAGAATGTGACCAGTGTGGTCAAATTATTGTGATATATTCTCCTAAGTAAATGCTGAGAGAGAGAGAGAGAGAGAGAGAGAGAGAGAGAGAGAGAGAGAGAGAGAGACAGAGACAGAGACAGAGACAGAGACAGAGACAGAGACAGACAGACAGACAGACAGACAGACAGACAGACAGACAGACAGACAGAGACAGAGACAGACAGAGAGACAGAGAGACAGAGAGAGACAGAGACAGAGACAGACAGACACAGAGAGAGAGAGACAGAGAGAGACAGACAGACAGAGAGACAGAGACAGACAGAGAGACAGAGAGAGACACAGAGAGAGAGAGAAACTTGATTGCCAGTTTTACTGAAAGACATGAAATTTGATCGTCTGTTCTCCAATAAATTTCACTGAAATCACTCTACAATAAAGAAAACTATATATATATATATATATATATATATATATATATATATATATATATTATATATATATATAAAAAATATATAAACATTATATATATATAAACATTATATATATATATATATATATATATATAAAGACATAATATATATATACAGACATATAATTATAATTCACTTTCGACTTATCAACAACAACAAAAAAACACCACTCAAAAAATATCAACGCTCTTACCATGATGTTACAGAAAGATCCGGAGAACCGACTTGGAAGGCACAAAAAGAACTAAAAAACCAGCACGCAGGCAGACAGGCAGGCAGGCAGGCAGGGCAAGGAAGGCGAAATGACCACTGACTGACCACACGCGGGCTAGGCTACCCCAGTGACCACTGCACCACACTTTCTTTTTCTTCTTTTCTTTTTTCTTTTTTTTAATCCTCTCAAATCGTTACCGGGTAGGCGCGACTCCGGCTAGGACGGCTGGCTGGTTCGAGGATCAACGCTAGCTGTGCTGCCACTGGCTACCTTGCCTACCCAGCCTTAGACAGTCTTACCTACCCCCTTACTGCTACTAACTACTACTGTACTATTAGGCCTACTAGGTACCCCAATGCTGAGCTGCTGCAATGACCACTGTGGTCCAGTCTCGCTTCACTGCCGTTGGGTTTAGGTGTGTGTGTGTGTGTGTGTGTGTGTGTGTGTGTGTGTGTGTGTGTGTGTGTGTGTGTGTGTGTGTGAGAGAGAGAGAGAGAGAGAGAGAGAAGAGAGAGAGAGAGAGAGAGAGAGAGAGAGAGAGAGAGAGAGAGAGAGAGAGAGAGAGAGAGAGAGAGAGAGAGAGAGAGAGAGAGAGAGAGGAGAGAGAGAGAGAGAGAGAGAGAGAATGAATGATCTGTGTTTTTCTAGGATTACAGAGTAAGTGTTACATTCTTTTTTTTCCATCCGGCCCTTACCCTAATTTGGGAATTATAGATTTAAATATTTAAATTAAGAAAAAGGTGAAAGGCAAATGCAGAGAGAGAGAGAGAGAGAGAGAGAGAGAGAGAGAGAGAGAGAGAGAGAGAGAGAGAGAGAGAGAGAGAGAGAGAGAGAGAGAGAGAGAGAGAGAGAGAGAGAGAGAGAGAGAGAGAGAGAGAGAACACAGAGGGAGAGAACACAGAAGAGAGAGAGAGAACATACAGACAGAGAAAACACAGAGAGAGATAATGTGGGGGAAGGCAGCAGTATAGAATTAAGTTGGTGTTTGTGAATGGGGTGGGGGAAGGAGGGAGGGAGGAGAAAAAGTAAAAGTTGGGGACAGGAAGAAGGAGGGCGGTGTCAAAGAGGTCAGCAATGTCCGGTCCCTTGTGTTAGTCTACCCCCACTTCACAAAGGAACTCTTGACCGAAGACTGCTGTATTGGGCGTAGGGGTTAAGGTGCCAGTTTGTTCAGAAACCAAGTTTATGTATACCGTTCAGATCATGTGTACAATTGATTTTTTTTCTCAAAGTTTTTCCTTCCCTGCTTCGTACCAGCATTCTTTTTTGGTGGTCTTCTTCTCTTCTTCTTCTCTTCTTCTTCTTCTTCTTCTTCTTTCTTCTTCTTCTTCTTCTTCTTCTTCTTCTTCTTCTCTTCTTCTTCTTCTTCTTCTTCTTCTTCTTCGCAATTCTTCGCAATTCTTCGCAATTCTTCATCGTCATCTTCGTGGAACGCTCAGAATATGGTTGTCTATCATATGAGCGAAAAATGACTGTGTTGTGCTGTTGTAAAACACGTAACAAGTCAGGTCCAGTGTATCCGACTTTGGTGTGGAAGAGAATTATCATCTTTTGGGTCTTTCTGCAAAAAAAAGGAAGGGGAATTGACAAAGAAGGTATGAAATAGACAAGAAGGGGGTGGCAGGAGGAAAAAAGGAACATGGCAGAACAAAGAGAGGGATAGAAAAGAGGCAGCTCCTGGCACAGAATTTCCAAGAATTGGTTTCGCTTTCCAAGAATTTTCAAGATGGGGATGTTAATTTATCTGACAGCCACCCACACGGGGGGGGGGGGGGGGGGGGACTACTACAATGGAACTTTGAACATTTGTCTACTTAGATGATCAAAAAGTAAATTGGGCAAAGCATCAATATTTTGATTTTCTACGAGAACCCATGAAATATATCTAAAAAAAAAAAGGTAGTGTCCCATAACCTAGGTGGTCGTAGAGGAGCGAGGCATCAGAGAAATCAGCTTCTTTCATATTTGGTTTCAACCAAATATATTTGTTCAGAACAACGTAGCATCAATACATGACATGAGTACAACAAGCAATCCTTGTGTAAGTACCCTAACGTTGCTGCTTTAAGGGGATTGCATTGGCACAAAAATGCCATGAATAATAGAAAAGACCACGTTTCTGCAATGGTACAAAGCGGGTCTTAAAACATGTCTGTAGAAACAGGTTACTTCTACTTGTTATAGACAAAAAAGCTTAGGAGTTTAAAATGCTTAGTTTTGGTGGCCATACTGGATTTGTTTTCATGGCAACAGGGCATAAAACTGAGTACATTTATAGATGTTTATGCTTTACAAGTGATGCCCTTTCAAGATATGGCAGAATTTTGAATGTGAACTAGTAAACAAAAACTGATTTAATGCTATGAGTTTCGAATCCCCTGTCTCACCTTAAGGGAACAGAAACACGGTCTCAAGGAACGAATATTTCACGTAGCAGATTTGTGGGAATGATTAATACTGTCTTCAAAACTACATTTTATTTAAAGTGATTATCTTGAGAAATTTCTACACTTTCTGAAATCACGTTGCGCTTGTTGCGGATTATAAGACTTTTTTGTATAATTTTTTGTTTCACTTACACTTTGACAAATCTCATGAAAAGACTCTTGTCTTTTCTTTCGAATGGTTATCAAGCAATCATGATCATAAATCCAAACAAGCCTTAAACATGTAGCTACCATCGGTGGATTAGACTACGAATTCATCCAATTAAACAATGATTTTGCCAGCAAGGCGAAAAGAACATTGTGTAACAGGAATACAGGTGTATGACTGTAAACTTATACCTGCATGTACACGTATAAACCATGGCGCCAAAAAATAATGAAACAAGCTATCACTTTCTTCTATGTATGCACCAATCATTAATTTACGCCTTCATACCCGCAAATTATTCATGACTCGTTATAGCCCCCTACCCCCAGCTCCGACAATAATGATAATGAATTCATTGCACATTGAGACAGGGATTTACATCAAAGAGTACAAAAAGAGGAGGAGGGTTGGGCATAAAATGTGTCGCCATAATGACGAATATCATGTTTGGCATGTTGACGACTGAAAGAGCTTTGTTTTTGATCGTAATACCCTGCAATGCGACAGTGGATATAACATCGGGGAGGGCTGCGTTACCTGGCTATAATTTGTCATGGTACAACCACACTCAAGTGAACTGCCACCACCACCACCACCACCACCACCACCACCACCACCACCACCACCACCACCACAACCACCACCACCACCACCACCACCACTACCTTCCCTAAACGGAACACCGACCACCACCACCACACCCATCATCTCTCCTACTAACCCCCCCCCCCACCTTCCACCCTCTTCACCTGCCGTCCACCCGTGTTTGTCGCAATGCGACAAAAGGCGCAGGTAGGTAGGTCGGAAGGTAGGTAGGTATGTAGGTAGGTATGTGGGTGTAAGTGTGCAAACAAAGAACACTTTCACTGACTTGTCTGGTTTCGCCTTCTTCACGTATATGAACTAGCCCCGGTGTCACTAAGTGAAGTGTTAGCCTAGTGTAGTTTGGTGTGTGGTTGGTGTGGTGTGGTGTGTGTGGTGTGGTGTTGGTGTGGTGTGGTGTGGTGTGTGTTGTGGTGGGTGTGGGATGGTGTGGTGGTTGGTGTGGGTGTGGTGTGGTGTGGGTGGTGTGGTGTGGGTGGTGTGGGTGTGTGGTGTTGGTGTGGTGTGTGGGTTTGTGGTGTGGGTGTGGTTGGTGGGTGGGGTTGGTGGGTGTGGTGTGTGGTGTGGTGGTGGGTTGGGTGGGGTGGGGTATGGTGTGGTGTAGTGTGGTGTAGTGTGGTGTGGTGTGGTGTGGTGTGGTGTGATGTGGTGTGGTGTGGTGTGGCGTGGTGTGGTGGGGTGTGGCGTTGTGGGGTGTGGTGTTTGGTGTGGTGTGATGTGGTGTGGTGTGATGTAGTGTAGTATGGTCTGGTGTGTTGTAGTGTGGTGTAGTGGGGTGTGGTGTGATGTAATGAAGTGTTCTGTAGCGTAGTGTGGTGTGGTGTAATATAGGGTTTGGTGTGGCGTGGTATGGTGTGGCGTGAAGTGTTGTGGTGTGATGTGGTGTGGAGTTGTATGGTGTGGTGTGATGTAGTGGTGTGTGGAGTGATTTGGTGAAGTGTAGTGTAGTGTTGTGTGGTGTGTGGTATGGTGTAATATGGTGTGGGTGTGGTGTAGGGTGATATTGTGTTGTGCAGCATGGTGTTTTGTAGTGTAGTGTAGTGTGGTGTAGTGTAGTGTAGTGTAGTGTAGTATGGTGTGGTGTGGTATGGTGTGGTACAGTGTGGTGTGGTGTGGTGTGGTATTGTGGGATGTAGTGTAGTGTAGTGTAGTGTAGTGTAGTGTAGTGTAGTGTAGTGTAGTGTAGTGTAGTGTAGTGTAGTGTAGTGTAGTGTAGAGTAGAGTAGTGTAGTGTAGTGTAGTGTAGTGTAGTGTAGTGTAGTGTAGTGTAGTGTAGTGTAGTGTAGTGTAGTGTAGTGTAGTGTAGTGTAGTGTAGTGTAGTGTGATGGGGTGTGATGGGGTGTGATGGGGTGTGATGGGGTGTAATGGGTTGTGATGGGGTGTGATGGGGTGTGATGGGGTGTGCTCGGGTGTGATATATTATAGTGTGATGTAGTGTGGTGTAATGTAGTGTGGTGTGGTGTGGCGTAGTGTAGTGTAGTGTGGTGTAGTATAGTGTAGTGTAGTGTAGTGTGGTGTAGTGTAGTGTAGTGTAGTGTAGTGTAGTGTAGTGTAGTGTAGTGTAATGTAGTGTAATGTAGTGTAGTGTAGTGTAGTGTAGTGTAGTGTAGTGTAGTGTAGTGTAGTGTAGTGTAGTGTAGTGTAGTGTAGTGTAGTGTAATGTAGTGTAGTGGGGTGTCCTCCTCATTCTGTTTCTTCTCCTCCTTCTCCTCCTGTTCCTCATCCTCATTATTATCATCATTGCTCTCCGTCATCAGTCTTTGTTATGTTACTATTGGTGCTCAACATTGTCACTGTCATCATCGTTGTCATCATCATTTGAGTGGTGGTTGTCATCTTTTTACTTGTCATTGCCATCGCCACCATTGTCATCTAAAAAAAAGTGACATCAAATGTTTCCTCCCTCCCCCTTGTTTTCGTTCTTTGGCAAAATATCCGATGTCACCAATGGTGAGAGTTTTGTATATTATGTGACTTTTAGTCGCCCATCACTAAG
>CM060324.1:18877598-18880098 GCA_030674155.1 Stramonita haemastoma | reverse complement strand
CTGAACAAATGAATAAATTAACTGGGTAAACAGATAATTAAAATAATTGAATAATAAAGTAATGGTGATATTTTGTTGATTGTACAGTCCTTAAATCGGCATAGCTTCGACGGGACTCTTATACAATCGAACCCATCAAGTGAACAGATGAACAGATTGATAAAAAAAAACCCAGTGCCACTTGCCAGAACTTATGTCAATTGCAGATGTTTAAAGCTGATTAGGCTTACCATGAATCTGAACGGTGGAACACTTATCTAGGTAATCCGATTTCGACACAGCATCAATCCCTCTTCCAGCCCAACATAACATAATGGTTATAAAGAAAACTTGTACAGAGCAGCACGGAATATGAATACAACAAAAGGAGTGAGCATAGTACAAGAAAATGGAATGTCACATGCACAAAACAATGTTATGATCTAGTCAAAAAGATATCGTCTTTGAAACTTAAGTTGACAAGAAAAAAGTTGATGAAAAAGTAAAGAATGAAATATAATGAAATTAAATGACATAAACTATGATAGTATGATCTAGTTACCACAAATATTGAACTTGGGGTTTGAATTCTTAAGAAAAAAAAAGAGAAAGAAGTGTGAAATATCATCAAGTGGACTATCAAAAGCGTGATAATAATTATTTCAAAGATTACATTACAAAAAATATTGTCTTTGAAGACTTATATTTACAAGAACAAAAAAGAAAAATACAACGGAAAACATCCATGTTAACACAAAACAAAAAAGAGCGTCTATCAAAAACAAAACGAAAAGCAGCCTTCAAAAATACTTAGACTTATCATCCCAACACAGTAGCCTATATATGGGCATACCTTAAAATCACATTCGCAAAAGTTGAAAGTCGTAATGGTAAAGGTCCTTGCAGATATAATACGTAGAAGTGTGGTAGATGCCTTGTTTTTTTTTGTTGTAAAGATCCTCGCCAGTCCCTCCATATTAATGTACTAAATGTGTCGAAAAGTACGTCTTGTGACCCACTAGTCTTAGTAGGTTATATATGTTATGTACATAAATTTTTAAGATTCTTTATTTCTTTACTTCCTCGTCTATTTTCAAATAGCTTTGAAGGTGTTTTATGTGTTGGGTTGCTTCGGCATGTAGCGTCTCACTCTTACGTTACAAGTGATTTACTTCCCCTGTTTTTGAAAATCTTGTCACTTCCACCTTTCTTATCTACAAGTGCAAATCCGCAAAAAAAAAACACAAAGACATAGAAAGTTGTGCGACTTCTACATAGAATTTGCATGGCTTTTATTTCTCTATTCATCTATTTATTTATGGATTTATTCATTCTTTTCTACTGAGGATAATGGCAGTAGTCATATGTAGCATCCCTACAGAAATATTTCACGAATGGAGGGGAGGAAATGGATTTAGTTGGTATGTCGTCTATCAAATCTCCGACTCAGCCTTCTCTCCCCTTGACGAGAACGGTTTAAATCAATTATCGGTGCTTACATGACATAAGAATGCTCCTAATTCCTGCCAGGTTTTCCTTCTGCTGCTGAACACTTAGTCTTTTAATCGAGAAACACTCTACACTGGGGGAACAAGACCATCATAACATTTAGGATCTGTAGGACACGTTCTGCTCTATGGAGCGCAATATTCACAAAATGTTACAGGCTTTCTCTCTCACACACACACACACACACACACACACATACATACATTCCCTCCTCCTTGCCAAACTGCCACCCTGTTTCCTCCCATCAGAGCTACAAAAAAAAACTTACTTAAAATCGTCCCTTCTCTGCATCTCACAGGTCTATCAGCATGATGTGCTCCATACAGCATAGCTCCCCTACCCCTTATCCCTTGGAGAAGTGTCGTCATCAGATTTGTTTGTGTGTGCTTCTGTGTGATAGTAAAAACTAACATTAAAGTCAACTGTTCCGAAGCCGCCCAGTAGGGGGAGAAACTCAAAGTACCCCCCAGTCATTCTCACCTTTGGCAGAACTGTCATTATTTTCATTATCGTCTGTTTTTCAAACAAGAAGAATGCAGTCTGATGAGAAAGTTAAAGATGCTTATATACGGAAGCTGATAAAATGGATTTAGCACACTGAAGCCAAGAGGTAGACGCATTTTACTTTTGCAAACTGATGAAATGAATACAAGTCTATACGTGTAATAACACGTTCTGCAATACTGATATTAAATCAAACTTATACAAGCTCTAACCGTAGGTTTTCTCATTGTGTGTGACTTTGCTTTGTTGTTGCTAAAAGTGCTTGAAATTTTAAAGTATTCGTACATCTTTGCGAGACATTGTTCGATATTTTATTCATATTAAATTCATGAACATTTGCTTTACTACCTACAGCATGTTCGATGCACCATATAAACGGTTGTCCGCCAAAAGAATTTTATCTCCAAAATAGTTTTGTACAGGCTGAGCGCTTTTAATAAACCTGCTTTCGATAAAATGTAAATCTTTAACGCTTTCTGGATAAAAACCCAGCAACATTAAAATCAGG
>CM060324.1:18857598-18860098 GCA_030674155.1 Stramonita haemastoma | reverse complement strand
TGTGTGTGTGTGTGCAGATATGTATATGCGCGTGTGCGTTTGTCTTCACGCCTCCTAGCCTGCAAGCATGTGATGCCACTAGTGTTTGTCTATGACGCGTACGTGCACGTACGTCCCGACATAATTTTATTTTCAAAAAAAAATTTGTATGTTCAGCTCATATTGAAATATTCATAACTTTCCTACCAAAGATTCACAACGAGCAGCACAGATATTGTTCAACGATAAAAGGTTGTGTGTTTTTGGTCAAAATCACGAAATGAAATTGTTCAACCGAAAGGTTAAGTATCACAAAAGAAGAAAATACCAACAAAAAACACCCAAAACTTAAAAAAGCAACAACAAAAAAGAAACACAAATTCAAAAACAAAAAACTTGAAACAAAACACAAAAAAGCAAATGAAAAACATACAAAAAATCTTACCCCCTCTTCTCCCCCCACCCCCAACCTACACAAAAACAACCTTTAAAAACAGAAAATAAAATAACAATACAAAACAGTTAACAATTCTAGCTTTAAAAAAAAGATAATAAAGGACAATAGTATAGACTTGCACCACAAAAAAGTGAACAAACACACACAACATCCCACTTAAGAATCGTAAGCTCCCCATCAACTTACACATTCTCACAAGAAAAACACGAAGAAAACCGCTCTTGAAACGACTACCTAAAACAGGATTGAAAGTAAAGTAATCGGAAAAATCCGTTAAGGGACACACATAGGAGCAACATAACGAGATGGTAAAAATCCGCTTATGGCTCAAGTACAGGGCTATAAATGAAGTGAAGAGGGAGTAAAAAGTTGTTCACATGGGAGAAATCTATGTGCCATTCACTGCTATGGTTTCTGGGTCAGAGGTGTGATTGTTTTGCGGCGCATGACGGATCCATTTATCAGTTCGTGGTTGTGATGAATTTCTGTTCCACGAAAATGTACGATTATTATGAACAACACAGACACATATGCATGCACTTACGTACTTTCGCGCACACACATGCAAGCACGCACGCACGCATGCCCGCAGGCACGCACGCATGCACGCACTCTCTCTCCCTGTCACAAACGCAAGCGTGCACACAACACACACACACACACACACACAACACACACACACACACACACACACACACACACAACACACACACACACACCACACACACACACACACACACACACACACACACACACCACACACGTATACCACACAATCATGCACAGAAAGAGAGAAAGAGACAAAACACAGAAGAGTCAGACTGATATGCAGAAAGACACACGGAGACAGACAGACAGACAGACAGACAGACAACAGCAGACAAAGACAGACAGACAGACAGACAGACAGACAGACAGACAGACAAAACAGAGTCAATCTCAGCATTGGAAAAAAAATTCAAGAGCAAAAGGTAAGAACAAAAAGAGGAATATATGCCAAAGGAAGTAATGCGTTTATAAAAAAAAGAAAAAGAGGGGAGGGAACTAGGAAGAAACGACCTCAAATGTTAAAGGGCCACTACTCACTTACGGAAGTGCCTGGGAAGATTATGGCGGTTTTGCCTGCAAGTGAGGGTACTGGTGATAATGATAAAGACACTCTGTGAGTGGTGTGTGTGTGTGTGTGTGTGTGTGTGTGTGTGTGTGTGTGTGTGTGTGTGTGTGTATGTGTGCGTGCGTGCGCGCGTGCGTGTGTGTGTGTGTGTGTGTGTGTGGTGTATGTATGAATGTGTGTGTGTTTGTGTGTGTGTGTCTGTCTGTCTGTCTCTCTGTGTGTCTGTGTATGTGTGTGCGTGCATGCGTGCGTGCGTTGTTGTTCTTCAGTTTTACGTCCTTCCACTAAATAGTGATATCAGACAGGCAAGTGTGTGTGAGTGTGTATGTGTGTGCGTGCGTGTGTGCGTGTGTGTGCATGTATGTATGTTATGTATGTATGTATGTATGTATGTATGTATGTATGTATGTATGTTGTATGTATGTTGTATGTGTGTATGTGTGTATGTTGTATGTATGTATGTATGTATGTATGTATGTATGTATGAGTATGTATGTATGTATGTCCCTGACTCTCTGTATCTCTGTCTGTCTTTGTTTCTCTGTTTTTCTGTCTGTCTCTGAAATGCATTCACACACGCACAGACACAGACAGACAGACAGACAGAGAGAGAGAGAGAGAGAGACAGAGAGAGAGAGAGAGAGAGAGTGAATCAATCAATCAATCAATCAATCAATCAATGATCTTTCATTTTCAAGGGTAACAGAGTAAGCATTTACATACTTTTTTTTCATCCAGACAGAGAGAGAGACACACACACACAGAGAGACAGAGACAGAGACAGCCAGCCTGTCAGCCAGAGGGAGAGACACACAAACAAAAATACACAGACAAATGCACAGAGACAGCGAGAGAGCCGTTCTCATCACTTTAGGAATAGAAGGAAGTTTTTTTGTGTTTTTTTTAAACGGATGAAGATTAAAGGCAGAAGAGCTTGATCAAGAGGGAAG
>CM060324.1:18850098-18852598 GCA_030674155.1 Stramonita haemastoma | reverse complement strand
ACATAACTACATACACACAGAGACTGGATTTTTAAAAACATATGAGTGTTTATTCCATCACCATTGATATAATAGAATAAATAACTAAATTGATTAATTATATCATTCATTCACTCATTAATAAATAAATAAATAAAGAGGGCTACAGGATATTGCAGAATTCAGCAGAGACAAAGAAGATGACAAACCATGATAGCCGTGCACGGAGCTCCTATCCTCGACAGCGGCAAGGAAGTCAGGCGACAGCAAAATACATGTTAACTCTTCTGGGAGCTTTCTCCGTAATTAACAACCAGAATACAGGAAGTTTGATCTCTAAAGATATTTTCTGCGTCTTAAGAATGATATATATTATTAGCAAAAACGAGTGTTGTGTGCTTTGTGCTGATGAATGATGAAGATGAATTTCGTCATTGTTACAGAGGTAATGAGGCCTTGTAGGAGACATAATTATGAATTGTATCATTTTGTTTGATACGCAGTAAACGTTTATTCATACCACGCAGTTTGATAGTGGTATTGAGACCTTCAAGGTTATATAGCTACGAAATGTATTCTTTTCCGTTCGCAATAAAACCACAACTGTCCGGTTGTGTCTTTTTAAGGATTAGGGGAAGGGGGTGGGGATGTGGGGAGCATATTTTTTATTTTGTGACCTGCATGTGTGTGTGTGTGTGTGTGTGTTTGTATGTTGTGTGTGTGTTGTGGTGTGTGTGTGTGTGTCTGTCTGTCTGTGGTGTGGTGTTGTGCTGTCTGTGTGTGGTGTGTGTGGTGCTGTCTGTTGTTGGTGGAGTGTGTGTGTGTGTGTGTGTGTGTGTGTGTGTTTGTGGTGTGTGTTGTGTTGTTTGTGGTGTGAGTGTGTGTAGTATGTTGTGTGTGTGTGTGCACGAAACAAAGAGAAACAGTGAGAGTGAGAAAATGAATGAATGAATGAATGAATGAATGAATGAATGAATGAATGAATGAATGAATGAATGATATTTATTTATTTTTCAAGGGTTACAGAGTATTACATACTTTTTTCATCCGGCCCTTGCCCTGATCAGGTAATATAGCTAACAAAAATGAGAGAGAGAGAGTGAGATCCACTCCACCCCACCCCACACAACACACCACACACACCACATCACACCACACCACACAGCACCACCCACACACCCACCACACCACCACACTCCACACCACTCCCAATCCACCACACCACACACCATGCACCTCACCACACCACACTACATCAATCCACAAAATAGAAAATCCAACCACTCTACTATTCCAGCTTCCCAGCGACCCCCTCCCCCTTCTCTCCACCCATCCCCCCCCCCCCCCCCAACCAAAAGCCCCCTCCCCTCCTCCCCCCTTCTGCTTGACAGGGAAAAGCCTCACACACTGTAAATCCTTCGGATGAGACTTTAAACCGAGGCCCCGTGTGCGAACGCACGCAAACATCTTGCGCACACGTTAATCCTGTTCCGCTTTCGTAAGAGTAGGCCATCGTGTGCCGGTGGGAACAGATGACAATATTTACAAAAACTGCATACACACGGGACCGGATGAAAAAAAGCACATGATTGCTTATTCTGTTATCCTCGATATAAAAGAATAAATATAAATAATATAAATATAAATAGCTTGCAGGTAGATGGCTAATCAGCGTGGCTTTAGCCATAGTGTAATTGGACATCATGTGACACGATAGATCCCTTAGAAAAACAATGTCGTCTTAGTTAAAAATGACATCTAACAGTTTTTGTGGGTGGGGTGGGTTGAGACAAAAAGGAGAAAGGAACAATGATGTCAGTAGGTGTGTGTGTGTGTGTTTGTGTGTGTGTGTGTGTGTGTGTGTGTGTGTGTGTGTGTGTGTGTGTGTGTGTGTGTGTGTGTGTGTGTGTGTGTGTGTGTGTGTGTGTGTGTGTGTTTACGGGGGTGGGTGGGAGAAAAACATTGAAAGATACAGAGAGAGAGAGACCAGAGAGAGACAGAGAGAGAACAGAGAGACAGAGACAGAGAGACAGAGACTTTAACAAAGAGACAGACAGACAGACATACAGACAGACAGACCAATACAGAGCCTTCTCTCTACTTGCGCTCTTTAAAACCACTTTCAAACCACTATGAAGGCTTCTGTATAAAAAGGGCTTGAGACAACAACAAAAAAAGAGACACACATAGGTCAGGAGATAAACATGACATCACCCCCACCCCACCCCCCTCCCTCCTCCCTTCCACACTACGCGTCCCATTCCCATTTGCTTTCAACTCCAGGATGCTAACTCAATCTGTCACGCATCCCTGAAATGTCTTCGATGGTCACCAGACAGAGGAGACCCCGAAAGTGTAGGTGTCATTGGTCAATGCGTGGTTACTTACATTGCCGCTAACACCATCACTGGGGCTTGCTTGTCTTTTGGGCCCTGTTGTGTGTTTGGATGTGTATGTGTAATGAGTGGGTGGGATGAGTTTGTGTGTGTGTGTGTGTGTGTGTGTGTGTGTGTGTGTGTTT
>CM060324.1:18842598-18845098 GCA_030674155.1 Stramonita haemastoma | reverse complement strand
AGAAGAATGATGGTGCTGAGGTGTAGCAGTAGCAACAGGAACAGGGGCAGAATGACCTCAAATCTTAACACAGCAAAAAACACACACACACACACACTCCCCCTCCCCCTCCCCCCAAAAAAACAACAACAGCTAAAATACAAGCCATGCCAAAACTTTTCCCATTTCACCTATACGGAAAAAACCACCAATAATAAACCTACCCCGCTATCTTGACTGTTGGGATTGCTTTTGTTTTGTTTTTTAATTGTCTTGTATGGTCATCTCGGCTATAATCCGGAAAATTCTTTTTTTTTTTTACTTCCATACTTTCCCTTTTAAAAAAAAAAATACTGTAAACGGTTAAAACCAAAATGGCTTCAATTCTTCCTCCAGAAGGTAAATGGATAGGAGCAAAAGATGATAAAGATAATAAATCTACTCTCTTTCTGTTGTTTTTTTGTGTCGTAAGGTAAGCTTGGCGTTAATCTGAACACTCTTGTTTTAGCTTTTTTTCCCCCAGGAATGATAATAAATATAAAAAAATGAATATGAAAATAGATTTTAAAAAAGAATAGAGGTATGCTTATGTCGAAGCCGTTTGTTTTCCTCCTTCTAATTTTTCTCCTCGTGGTTTTTCTTATTTTTCCACTCGTATATATACTGAAAGGAATTGCACACAAAATGTACATCTTTTTACTCAATCTCGATAGATCTTCTGTTCCCTATTTCAGCTCTTTTTTTTTAATCTTTCAGTCGATTTTTGGAATAGAGGCATCTGTATCTCCGAGTATCCTGATAAATATGCACATTAGACTTTTTTTCTCCATTCGGACTTGAAAAAAGCACCGTGTAGGAGCATCTTCTTGCAGATAAATCGGATGAATCTGCTGGGACTTTAAGATAAACAATGATCAAATAGACAAGCTGTTGTGCCTTATCAGTTGAAGTAAACTTGTTTTGTCTAAGAAGAGTTTCCAAATTGTTCAGGTAATTTGCTATGCATTTCTAGTATAAGTTTATTTTCACTTTTCTAACCCTGATACGATGCGTTTCGCCACCCACTCTTTTCTTAAAAAAAGAAAACCGTTTGTTTGTTTGTTTGTTTGTTGTTGTTTGTGTGTGTGTGTGTGTGGGGGGGGGGGTTAGGGTTAAAGGGGGTAAGGCAAAAATATATATAGTTTTGTTTTTAATGTTGAACTATTGATAAACCTTTTGTCTTTCCTTTGCCATCCCTTTTAACTGTTTATCATAACCACTCTCCCCTCTTCTCTATCACTCCTCTCTCTTCTCTCCTCTCTCTCCTCTCCTCTCTCTCTCTCTTCTCTTCTGTCCTGTCTCTCTCTCTCTCTCTCTCTCTCTCTCTCTCTCTCTCTCTCTCTCTCTCTCTCTCTCTCTCTCTCTCTCTCTCTCTCTCTATCTTCTCTCTTACTCCTCATCTATCAAAATTTTATAAAATCAAGGCAGTTCTCTGTAAAAGTCTTAATATTATCATTCCAAAATTTCACGCATCCTTGTAGTATATCACTCTAGATGTCATTTTCAAATATAGAGTAGTAGCGCTTGTACAGATTTCTTTCAAGGTCTTCCGTACATTTTTACACTTAACCTCTGCTTGATATGTATGCTGCTTTGAATTTTGATCGTTGTAAATGTTGTTTGTAACAACGACACAGAAAGTCTTATATATATACAGATCAGGTGAGACTGGATACTGTGAACTACTATTTTTTGTCCAGTGACCTATCCGGAGTTGTTACCAACGCGTAAACATTTTCTTTTTTGCTTACTGTATTGAGTCCGATCATTTACCTATTAAACAGGGCATCGTTCTCTAAAATACCATATAACTGTCTGTGAACTTCAACAGCAAAAATGTTAAAGTAATTAAAAGTTTCTTTGGAAAGAAGAGATCAGATTTTTATTGCAAATTCACTGGTGAAAATTCCGTTCTAGGTTAGAAATTGCAAGAACTTACATGACTGGTAATAGTGCTTTGAAATATTTTTTGGGAACAGTTGAGTTCAAAACCGTGTTGTATGTATGAGAAAAACGACTCAATTGACAAAATAATTGTTCGAACGTTGCTTCTGATTAGAAATGTACCTTGAAATAAGAAAATCATTAAGCTGTTTAGAACGTTTCTCGAAACATTGGACCCTGAAAAAATTTACAAAGGATAAAAACTGTTTATTCCAGAAGACAAAAGTTATTTCAGAACAGATGTTATCACATACATTAGTATTTTGTATTAAATAAAAAGCATTTTAGTGGGGGGGGTAGTTAAATTATAAACTATCTTTGAAAAGCAGTAGGTCAGAAATAGAAATATGTGGACAATCAGTTTTTAACATTTTGAACTTTTTTCCAAGGAGAATTGATTTAACGATGACAGTGTTTGTGAATGGTGTGAAACTGAGGATCATTTGCCCAGCTGACCAGTATCGGACCAAACTGGTCTTCTTGGAACGTAACAGGTTAACAAACAATAAAGCAGCGTGGCTTGACAGGATAAATAAAA
>CM060324.1:18835098-18837598 GCA_030674155.1 Stramonita haemastoma | reverse complement strand
CGTGCATGCATATGTGTGTGTGTACGTGTGTGTGTGTGCGTGCGTGCGCGCGCGCGCGCGTGCGCGCGTGTCTGTGTGTGTGTGTGTGTGTGTGTGTGTGTGTGTGTGTGTGTGTGGTGTGTGTGTGTGTGTGTGTGTGTGCAGGGACGGGACAGCTCAATGGTCAGAGCACTGGCTTTCCCCCAGCTAAGGTTAAGCAGCGTTGAGCGTGGTTAGCAAGTTGACTGGTGACAGTTTGCGTGTCTTGGCCTTAGTACAGTCACCCCCCCCCCCCCCCCCTCCCCCACCACGTTCACGTATCTGTAAATGGTTAAATTCCCCATTTAGGATCAGGGAACGTTAATCCATTTACATTTTTACATTTTTCACCACTTAAAATCACGGCAGATTTCTCTTTCTGAAATTTAGGCTGCTCTACCCAGGAAGGGCGCGTTACTACATTAGTAGTGCCACCCATTTTTTTTCTCTTTTCCTGTCTGCAACTGTATTTGTTTCTCTATTAGAGTCGCTTTTTTCTACAGATTTTTGCCACGGACAACTCGCTTTTTGCCGTGGATTCTTTTACGAACACTAAATAGTTTTGTGTGACACACGTACACGTGATCTGGATTTATCATCTCATCCGAAAGTCTAGCACCCAGACCACCATTTATAGTCTAATGGACGGGGGGGGGGGGTTAGCTGCTGTTTCCAGCAAAAGGGGACAGGGTCGCCTTGTGGTCAAAACATTGCGCTCGCAAATTGACGACCCGGGTTTGATTCCCGTCCGAGGGGATTTTTCCGCTGGAGTTAACATCAGTGCTGACTCCACTCTCCTCAAAAGTCCTTCGGATGAGACTACAAACCGAGTCCCTGTGTGCGAACGCACGCAGAACATCTTGCGCACACGTTAAATCCTGTTCCGCTTTTCGTAAGAATAGGCGCTTGTGTGCCGGTGGGAACGGATGAAAAGACAACAAGAACAACACCAACAACAACATAAACATGATTTGTTCCTGACAGGACTCTGAAGACATTCAAAGACCAGGATGACTTCTTATACTGGCAACACGCGAAACGGCTTTAGATAGCACCAAAAACAAAAAAACAAAAAACAAAAAAAACGTATCGACACATCGCAGCTCAATGACCACACCACAGACCTCCCAGATGGAGTTTTCGTGTCGGTGGGGAGAGAGTGTTTGAACTCCCAACTGACAGAGAAAGGCCAACCCGAAAAACAGGAGAGAGAGAGAGAGAGAGAGAGAGAGAGGAGAGAGAGAGAGAGAGAGGGAGGGGGGGGGGGGGGGGGGAGAGAGGAGGAGGGAGGGGGGAGGGGGGGGGGGGGGGGGGGGGGGGGGCAGACAGACAGAGACAGAGACAGACAGACAGACAGACAGACAGACAGACAGACAGAGATGAAAGAGAGAAAGAGAGAGAGAGAGAGAGAGAGAGAACGACAAGCACACACACACACAACACACACACACACACACACACACACACACACACCACACACACACACACACACACACACACACACACACACACACACACAAAGAGACACAGACAGGAAGACAGAGACAGACACCCACACACAGATAGACACACAGACAGAAAGACAGAAACACAGACAGACAGAATGAGACAGAGAGAGACAGAGAGACAGGCAGAAAGACAGACAGGCAAAATGAGAAAAAGAAAGACAGACACAAACAGACACACAGACAGACACACAGACAGACAGAAGGCAAGCGCAAACGCAAATATTTCAATCGTTATTGGCCTTGATTTATCGCTTCATGAACGTGGATGTGAATAACGTTATACGGTTTCTTGTTTTGTTGTTGTTGTTGTTTTGTTTGTTTTTTGTTTTCTTCTCTCTTCTTCTTCTTCTTCTTCTTTTCTTCTTCTTTCTTCTTCTTCTTCTTCTTTCTTCTTCTTCTTCTTCTTCTTCTTCTTCATTCTTCTTCTTCGCAATTCTTCTTCTTCTTCATTTTTTCTTCTTCTTTTCTCTTCTTCTTCTTCTCTTCTTCTTCTTCGCAATTCTTCTTCTTCGCAATTCTTCTTCTCGCAATTCTTTTCTCTTCTTCGCATTCTTCTTCTTCGCAATTCTTCGAATTCTTCCTTCGCATTTTCTTCTTCGCAATTCTTCTTCTTCGCAATTCTTCTTCTTCGCATTCTTTCTTCTTTCGCAATTCTTCTTCATCTTCTTCTTCGCAATTCTTCTTCATTCTTTCTTCTTCTTCTTCTTCTTCTTCTTCTTCTTCTTCTTCTTCTTCTTCTTCTTCTTCTTCTTCTTCTTCTTCTTCTTCTTCTTCTTTCTTCCTTTTCGTCGTCATTATCCTTCACGTCTTTTTTCGTAAGCTGAAAAATCATGGTTTTCAGCTAGTGCGTGCAAATCTTTTCTAATCGGTTTAATTCCACCGTGAAGATAGTCACAATCTGTCTTCAAGAATGATTTCAAACAGGCATCACATACGTAAGACAAATATAAAGAAAGCCTGTGAGCACATTTTTT
>CM060324.1:18817598-18822598 GCA_030674155.1 Stramonita haemastoma | reverse complement strand
CAGAAGAGCATCCATAGGGGCAAAGTTGATTACCAGCGATGAAGGTTAACTTCAGATATTCAATCGCAACACCTACTACAAAACACAAAAATAATAAAGTGAACTGGAATTGTTAAAAAAAAATACAAAGAAGTAAGACACAAAAGTTATTTTTTTAAAAATTAAAAAACCGAAAGGCCAGTAACTATTTTCTATATTTTCCAGTGATTACACACAGAGAATGACCTTTTATCAATATTAAGCAGAGCCATTTTTTTCAAATTTTCGAGCAGTACTTTCGTCTCTTAAAACACATTTAGTTCCTGGTGCAAGGTTATGGCTCTGGGCTTTTCAGATACCATAACAGTTTAAAACTTTAAACGTCTATGGCTTTCAATGTAACAGTCTCCTTTAAAGGGAGACAGAAAGTACAAAAAGGGAGACGATAATAGCTGTAATGGTTTGTAAAGCATAATGACAGTGGCACTTTCAATCTATTTTATAGAAAGAGACCAATAATAGCAGTGAGTGGGTGACCTGAAAAGTGTAATGTTATTGCCAGTCAGCTGCAGTTCAATATAATTCAGTGGATTTTAGCACGTATTCTTGCAACCAATTCACCTTCCTTCTTTAAAAAAAAAAAAATAATATTATTCTATATTATATTATATATTATATCTATATCTTTATATTTATTCTATTATATTCATCTTTTATATCTCTTTTACTTCTGTTCAAAACTTTTGACTTCCCTAATTGTAACGCTCCCCCTCCCCACTTGTCCATATATATATATATATATATATATATATTATATATATATATATATATATATATATATATATATATATATATATATATATATATATATATATATATATATGCCATCCGTTCTCCACCGGCACATAATGGCCTACACTTCATAAAGCGGAATGGCTTTTAACATGTGTGCAAGATGTTCTGCGTGCTTCGCACACTGGACCTCGGCTTATAGTCTATCCGAAGGATTTTTTTTTTAGGGGGGGGGGGGTGAGTGGAGTCGGCACTGATGTTAACTACGAAGGGAAAATCCTCTTGAAATATATGTTAGTTATGCAAACAGAAAAACAGAACTAAAAACAAAAATCGAAATAAGAACCCATCAACTAGAAGTAAATGACAGGGTCTGTCACTTCAAATTTAGAAAAGAAGAAGTTCATCTTGCGGTGGCATAATTAGAGCGTTACAATTAGGGAAGTAAAAGTTTGGAACAGAAGAAAAAGATATTTTAATTTTATAAAAATTTATGTCACGGCAGATTTCTCTGTGTGAAATCGGGCTGCTCTACCGGGGGAGAGCGCGTTGACACAAGTGCAGCGCCACCCATCATACTTTTCTTTGTCATGTCTGCAGCTTTCCTATCAGATGGCTTTTTTCTACAGAATTTTTGCCAGGGACAACCCTCTTGTTGCCGTGGGTTCTTTTACGTGCGCAAAATAATGATGTGTAACACACGGGACCTCGGTTTATCGTCTCATCCGAAAGACTAGCAAGCAGTCCACCACTCATTGTCTAATGGATGGGAGGAAAGTTTTGGACCTAAACGGGATTCAAACCACCGCACACTCCGACCCGCACTTTTTGCTTTCTAGGCAGGCGCGTTACCTCTAGACCTCGGATCCGGTACTTATTATTTATTTGTGTATCAATTTTTGTAATATTTGTTATTCTTCTTCTGTTATCTATTTCTTTTTTCTATTTATTCATCCACTTTGTCCACTTGTCACGTTTTTTGGCCAAAGAAAATTATTTGTTCGTTTATTTTTTATTCGTTTATTCATTAATTCATGTATCAATTGATGACAGTTTGCTTTTATTCATTTTGCTGATTTTTTCTGTTTGTTTTTTTCTGTTTATTTTTCTTTCTAACAGCCAGTTTCTTCCACGACAAAGATTGATCAAAGAATGTGCGGCAGTCTATAAAAAGTTATGCATTCCAGAAATGAAGAAAGTCTGTCTGTGAGGCTGGGAGTGGCTCATCTTTTACATAGGTGCACATGTACACGTTTAAGTTGCACCACACACACACACACATACATACACGCCACACACACACACGCACACACACACACACGCGTGCACGCACGCACGCACAAACAACACACACACACCTGCACAACAAACACACACACAGCACCACACCACACACACACACCACGCACACACCCACACCCCCCCACCCCACCCCCCACACACACACACACTAATCAATCACGGGCTAGCCTGGTGGTTAGAGTGTTGCGTATTCCGCTTGTGATCTGCTACCCCAGTTTCGATTCTCGTTCAAGAGGATTTTTCTCTGTAGTTAACATCAGTGCCGACTCCACTCCCCCCCCCCCCCAAAAAAAAAATCCTTCGGATGAGACTATAAACCGAGGTCAGTGTGCGAACGCACGCAGAACATCTTGCACACATGTTAAAACCCATTCCGCTTTATTGAAGAGTAGGCCATTGTGTGCCTGTGGAGAACGGATGGCAAAATTGACGAAAGCTGCATACCCACGGGGATTGGATGTAAAAAAAAATAATAATAAAAGCACGTGAACGCTTATTCTATTATCTTTGAGATAAAAGAATTTTTTAAGATTTTTTTTTAGAAAAACAATCAATTCCTTGAATAATGCAACGCAATTGGTGTGCTCTCGGAGGAGCAATCAATGAATGCTCTGTTCCAAATGAATATCTGGCATAAAGTTATTAAAGTAAAAATGATGAGTGCTGATGGTATGAATATGGATGACCTTTATTCTCTGCGGTGAGCAAGAATCTGCTCTCCTGAACTCTAAAAAAAAAAAAAGCAAGACTCAGACATCACAGTTTGAAAAGGAGAATGGTAATGGGGTGTGGGGAGTGGAGCTAGAGGGGGGGGCGGGTGAAGATGATACCGATTGATAGGAATGAATTTGTCAACGGTGAAGCATCTTAAATGGGTTATAGTGTGTGTGTGTGTGTGTGTGTGTGTGTGTGTGTGTGTGGTGTGTGTGGTGTGTCGTGGTGCGTGGTGTGTGTGTGCGTGGTGGTGTGTGTGTGTGTGTGTGTGTGTGTGTGTGTGTGTGTGTGTGTGTGTGTGTGTGTGTGTGTGTGTTGTGTGTGTGATTGTGTGTAAATGTTCGTGATTATGTGTGATTGTGTGAGTATGTGTGTGTATGTGTGTTTTGTGTGTGTGTGTGTGCTGTGTTGTGTGTGTGTGATGTGTGTGTGTGTGTGTGTGTGTGTGTGTGTGTGTGTGTGTGTGTGTGTGTGTGTGTGTGTGTGTGTGTGTGTGTGTGTCGGTTTGTGTGTGTGATTGTGGTTGTAATTGTTTGTCATTGTGTAGGATTGTGTGTGTATGTGTATGTGCACACGCACGTGCTTGAGTGTGCATGCAAGCATACAGGCAAGTGTTTGAGGATGTGTATTTTATACACACACACTCACGCACGCACGTACGCATATACACGTACAACGCCTACACGCGTTGCGCGCGCGCACACACATAACAACACAATACAACAAACACACACACACACACACATGCGCGCGCGCACGCGCGCGCGCGCGCCCGCGCGGAATCATTAAATGATCACTGAAATTATCCTGGCCTAAGCCAAAAGCACTATTATCTATTTATTCCTACGAAATCCCAAGGCCTACATTAAAATGTTGTTATGCCTAAAAATGTTATGTTGAAAAATGTCTTCAAACATGAAAATCTCGTAGTATAACAACCTGCACCATCTTTTGAAGAAGCACCCTCCATTTACACACACAACAACACACACACACACACACACACACACACACACACACACACACACACACACACACACACACACACACACACATGCATACATACACACACATACACACACAAACTGACAGACTGGCGGACAGACAGAAACAGAAAGAACAGAGACAGAAACACAGAGAGAGAGAGGGGGGCTGGGAATATGCAACAACAACATAATGTCTTCATTCTAACCAGGCAAGTCATCCCTATTCCATAACCTGTAAAAACTCAAGAACTCACAGACCCCACCCAATGTCACCCAGGTTTATTTTCCATGTCTCTCTGTCTCTCCTTTCTCCTCTCACCTAAGGTAGATCAACACAGCCTCCACAGTGACATGAAAACTCCTGTCTGTGAGGCCAGAAAACCCGTGTGGACACTGGCCTTACTTAGCGCCTATGCACACCACGTGAAAAAGCATCCACCTTGATCCGCTACATAGATCATGCACACGGCACTTAAGAGATCATCAATACTGTTTCGCGTGACAAAAACCGTGACAAGATTCTTTCGATGCATCTTTAGTGCACTACAAGGCGGTTGCTGTCCACGTTTAACCTAGCACGTGCTGACAGCTATTTTTTGTACTTGGCAACCCCTGATGGTAAAACTAAAAATTGTCCACTTCAGGAAAAAGGTGAAATCAAAGGGAAATTACTCGTTTTTTTTTCCAATCACATACCCCGGAAGTGATAAACTGTGTCATTTAATTCAAGTTGATGGCTTTGTATTTCCCTTTTTTTTCACCTTTCAGGCAGGATCAAGGGACTTGGAATGCAAGTGGATGTGGCGGTCTGAAATAGACTGGAAAGAGATTCATGACTAATGGAAGGTTGGAGTGGTGACTGCCAGTTTCTAGAGCACAGGAGGGCTGTTTGTGTGTCACTGCGTGTAAATACGGATGGCTTTCTATAAAACACTGATGGTACGATGATTATGAAGGTGTCCATTTCTTTTTTCTTTGGACATTTTTGGCTTAAATGTAAACTGTTATGAATGTTTGAAAATCAGAATGTGACTAAAATAATAAATATTTTAGATTGTTTCAATGAAGTCTATACATACAATGCTTTTCGAAATCACCAGGATGTGATAGTTTTGTGGTTGTATCACAAGAGAAAGAAAATATTATTTTAAAAGTTTTAATCACAAATCTCTCAGGGATGAGCTAAGAGGGAAACCAACTTTTTTGATAACCTCAATAGACACTTTA
>CM060324.1:18795098-18812598 GCA_030674155.1 Stramonita haemastoma | reverse complement strand
GGTTTTTTTTTTTTTTGTAATCTCAGACTCTGAAAGTGATAAACCTTGTCATTTAATTCTAGTTGATGGCTTCTTACTTCCTGTGTTACGTTTCTGGCAGCATCAAGGGACGTCAATGCAAGTGGATCTGAATGTCAGAGAGACAGCAACAGCAGCAACAGTAGCAGTAGTAGCAGCAGTAGCAGCAGCAGCAGCAGTAGCAACAGAAGCAGTAGCAACAGTAGCAGCAGCAGTAGCAGCAGCAGCAGTGGTAGCAGCAGCAGTAGAAGTATCAGCAGCAGCAGCAGCAGTAGCAGCAGCAGTAGCAGTAGCAGCAGCAGTAGCAACAGAAGCAGTAGCAGTAGTAGTCGCAGCAGAAGCATTAGCAGTAGCAGTAGCAGTCGCAGCAGAAGCAGCAGCAGTAGCATCCGCATCAGCAGCAGCAGCAGCAGCAGCAGTAGCAGCAACAGCAGTAGCAACAGTAGCAGCAGCAGTAGCAGCAGCAGCAGTAGTAGCAGCAGCAATAGAAGTAGCAGCAGCAGCAGTGAAAGTATCAGCAGCACAGCAGCAGTAGCAGTAGCAGCAGTAGCAGCAGTTGCAGCAGCAGCATCGCATCATCATCATCATCAGCAGCAGCAGCAGCAGGAGTAGCAGTAGCAGCAGAGGTATCCGCATCAGTAGTAGCAGTAGCAGCAGCAGTAGCAGCAGCAGCACAGGACAGAGCATGATGACTAATGAAAGGTTGGAATGATGAATACCAGTTTCTAAAGTGTACGAAGGCTGCTTGTCGGTCAACACATGTAAATGGGAATAGTTGTGCTGATGGTACAATAATGAGTGTAAAGGAGTGTGTGGCCTTTTAATGGCTTTGCTGGGCTAAACTGCAATCTGTAATGAATATTTTGTTGTTGCTGTTTCTCAGCTAGAGCTCCGAGGTTCACCAATAGTGAGATGTTGTGTATGCGACTGTTTCTGCCCACCATGAAGGTAGCTGCATTTCGACTTCGGGGATATGAATATTTGGATTCCAGGATTGTGACTCAAATGGTCTAAAATCAAGTTGTTTTGTAAAACGACCTATGCAAATAATGCTTTTCGAATTTTTTTACAAACTTATTTCTTTTTTTTTAAATGACAGGCCGGACAAATGAAAGATAATTTTTAAAATGTTAATCACAAGTTCTCCAGTAATCACTTGAATGACGTTTTTGTAATCAGCTGAATAAAGTTAATTCTCTGAGCGGTCTGCTTAGCACGTATTTCTAGACATCAACATTGAAACAATCAGAATCGTTATGAATATAATTGATTCATTTTTGAAAGAAGCTGAGGGGTGTCTCATTTGTTTAAATACGACTTAATATTTTCAAATTAACAAAGTGTCTTTTGAAAAAAATCTTCATCTGCATTCAAATGTTTTGAAAATTCATCGACTAGCGTAAAAACTTATATTTCTTTCAAAACTAGGAAAGTGATTAATATTTAATGCTAATTGACTTTAGCGTCAACATGCTGGCCGGGTTTTACCTTAAAGTCACGTCACAGCAGTTAAAACTATTCCTCCCAAACTTATAGATCATTTGATGTTGGCTGCAAATGTAAGGGAAAGATTTTGTTTCTTGCTCCTGTTTGGAATTTCTTTAATGGTTTTTTTTTATACCATAATTCATTGTAACCACCTCTTGGAAAGACTGAAGCACAAGTGTGACATAAATGATGCAGTCCTGTCGCGGTTTAAGTCCTATAAATACTGATAGATGGACCGGATAATTATAGTGAAAGAGCGATGCCGACACTTTATTGTTTGAACCTGGGGTTTTGTGAGCACAGGGTAGATGAAGCAGAACAGAGGGAACGGAGTAGGAGTGTATCTACAGGGTAAAACAGTCACAGAGATGGGAAGGTGCAGTCTTGTGTAGACATTTGTAACAGAGGGTACTGAACTTGTTCTTCATTCTTTGTGTGACAGGCAACCAGTGAAAAGATCGCAAGAGAAGAATGATGTGTTCAGATTTTTTTTATTTCTTAGGACAAGACGAACTGTGTATAGTTTTGCATATACGCTAATGCGAGTAGAAGGATGATGCTGGCAGACCAGCCAAAAAGTGAACCACATTAGTCCAGTCCAGAAAGAATGAGAGATGTAACAAGCTTGAATGTTGCGTCAGTAGACAGATACTTGCAAATTGCGCTAGGCCTAATACGCTGTAACTGATGATTGCAGGACTGACAGATCTGGGCGATGAATTTTTAGTGCACATGTCCGAGCCTGAATATGTAGGTGTGTAATTGAGACAGAACGAACAGGAAGAGAGAATCAAGTTGAGACGAGACATTAGCAAACGGCACCTTGTTACCAAAGACACTGTGTCACGCTTTGTTCCCAAAGAACTGGCCAGCATTCGATTCATTCTGCCCCCCCCCCCCCCCCCTCCCTCAGCACCAAACCACCCACCCCATTCCTTTGTGCTCAGTATAACACACACTGCATCTTGCACAGAAAGATCAGTCTCACTCCGCTTCTTTTGGCCCGGAGCAATCTCTCTCTCTCTCTCTCTCTCCTCTCTCTCTCTCTCTCTCTCTCTCTCTCTCTCTCCTCTCTCTCTCTCTCTCTCTCTCTCTCTCTCTCTCTATTTGAGATAGATAGATAGATAGATAGATAGATAGATAGATAGATAGATAGATAGATTGATAGTAGATAGATGATAGATAGATAGATAGATAGATATAGATAGATATATAGATGATTAGATAGAGATGTGTTTTGATATACATATTTTGGGGCGTTGTTTTCTCTGCTATCTCCTATTTTTTTTCTCCTCTCTATTTTAATCTAATTTTATTTACTTAATGACTATCAGTGCATCTGTCTTAACATTAAGGTTTGAGTCAGTTGGAGATTAAGTGTTTGTTGAATATAATTATATTTATCTCTTTATAAAAAATAATTATCAATGTACATAGTGGGGATTATGCGTTTCTTGAATGTATTGTACCTCTTTTTTGAAATCATAGGTTGATGAACTGTTGTTGGTGATTGTGATGTGTGGGGTAGGGGGTTGCTATTACCTTTGAACCAATTAAAAAATATATATATTCCCTAATCAGGTCAAGGGCGGATTAAAAAAAAAGTATGTACATCTGTGTCCTTAAAATAAAGTTATTCACTGATTCATTCTCTCTCCAGAACAAACAAACAAACGTACTCTATAAAACCCGATGTATCGGCACGATTTCTTACAGTTTGAAACAAAATGTTTTCTGCAGTCGAGTAAAATAATGATCTTGGGTGTTCTACCGTCATAATGATATTTTAGGGATGTAAATTATATTATATATTCGAAACTAGACACGAAAGAATTTTTCGTGGAGAAGTTATTTTGTCGGTTTCTTTAATTAACTCCCCTGAAACGGCGTTCCTTTATGAATTTTAGTAAGAATAAAGAAGACAACAGCGTTCTTGGTAAGGGAGGCAATTCAAAGCATGGGGTGATAATCCTTTATGAATTTTAGTGGTTTTAAAGAAGGCAACTGTGTTTTTCATGGTCAGGGGAGAGAATTCAAAGCGTCGCACATTAGCGCAATGTGTGCCGATCGATATAGGGAAAATCAGAAAAATAAAAGTAAATTGTATTTTTTCGATTTTTTTTCTTATATGATTTTGAAAAATAGTAACTCATAGATGTTCTCTGTTTGGCATATAGATTATTGCTACCCACATCCCTACGCAAATGAAAAGAGTGAGAGAAGGCCTTTTCAAGTACGAATCTTGCACACCTTGCATTAAAACTTCTCCATGGGATAGCAGGTAATATAAATGACACCAAACACAAAGAAATGCATTCAGGCTGTTGACAAATTCGTTTTATTCTTCCAGAATATTTTTTTAAGCTAAAAGGAGTGAGAGATGTGCACCTGCAATGAGCTGTTCATTTACTCACCGCTAGTTTCTTTATCTTATTGTTAGATTGTTGTTGTGGTGGTGTATTTCTGCAAGGGGGGGGGGGGGTCCTTCTTGTTTTGTTGATAATCCCAAGGTCCAGTTATAAAAGGTATGCAAATGCTTATCTGTAACCATAGAAAATAAAGATCATTCATCATTCATTCACTCATTCACTCATTCTCTCTCTCTCTCTCTCTCTCTCTCTCTCTCTCTCTCTCTCTCTCTCTCTCTCTCTCTCTCTCGTTAAGATTTTCCTGTCATAGTGTAAAAGTCATCATGAGATTTAAACGATAGACGATCTTCACACGTTAAATCGTTCCGCTCTAGTCATCTCTACATCATCAAAATATAAATACGAGTGCTTATCCTCCTCGATTCAAAATTCAAATTCAATCCTCTCTCTCTCTCTCTTTTCTCTCTCCTCTCTCTCTCTCTCTCTCTCTCTCTCTCTCTCTCTGTTGGGTGGTGTGTGTGTGTGCGTGCGTGCGTGTGTAAATGTTTCACATGTATCTTATTATTATATAATTGTAACTGATTTTAAGAATGATTTTCACTTATATATACTTTTTTTTCAATTATTCTCCCTGAATGTCTCAGCTATTTCTAAAATGTTATCATCCATATTGAGAAATGTTGTTGTTTTTTCATATTTTGTACTCTATATCTTAATAATCAGTGTGTCGATTTTTGGGGGTGTAAACTTTCAATTAATGAGTTTTAAGAAAGCTGATACTATGTTAGTCATGTTTTAGGATATGACGATTTATGACTATTTCTGATTGATTTGGTTGTGAGTATATTGTTGATTGTGCTTGATGTGTGTTATTTGTGTTGTGTTATTGTTTTATTGTGCATTGATTAATTTTTAATTTTGTTATTTTGATTCAAGGAATGGAATAAGCATTCATGTGGTTTTTTTCATCAGTCCCCGTGTGTATGCATTTTGTAAATATTGTCATTTGTTCCCACGGCACACAATGGCTACTCTTATCGAAAATGCGGAACATTTAAGTCTGACAATACACTTCTGACGTACTTTGCACACAGGACTCGGTTTACTGTTCGGAAATACTTTTAGGGGGAAGTGAGTCAGCACTGATGTTAACTCCAGGAAAATCCCCCTCGAACGGGATGAATCGGTTTCGTCAAATTGTCAGTCCAAGTCTGACCACTAGGCTTCCTCCTAACAGATGATGTTAACTGCTGATGATGAGATGTGTTGTGTAGTGTTTGGTGTGTGTGTGTCGTTGTCGTGTGTGTGGTGTGTTTGGGGTGTGTGGGTGTGTGTGCATGTGTTAGTCAGGGTGTAAGTTGCAGGGTCGTACTCGCGTCGTCGAGTGCGGGTCGTGTGTCGCTAGCGTTCGTCCTGATGTGTGATGTGTGTGTGTGTGTGCGTGCGTGCGGCGTGCGCTGCGGTGTTGGTGGTGGTGTGTGCGTGTGCGTGCGTGTGTGCGTGGTGTTTGCGTGCGTGCGTGCGCGCGCGCGTGCGTGTTGTGTGTGTAGTGTATTAACTTCCTTCCAAAGGTCAGCTGCGTCCTCTGTTAACAATTAACTTTTCATTGAGCACTAATGACTGACTCCTCTGCAGTGTGCCTGCACTGTGTGTGCCTTTAGGAGGAGTCACCTCTGCATGACCTGATTAGGGAGACTTGGGATTCCAGATCTCTGGGTCACGTTCAGCTTAAAAAAGAAAGAATAGGAGTTTGTTTTGCGAGCAATTTCTTACAGGATGATGTTAATCAAAAGCTTCGTAGAAGTATTTGGTACGAATATATAGTATAGTATTTACTAATGTTATGATCAGTGTGTGTGTGTGTGTGTGTGTGTGTGTGTGTGTGTGTGTGTGTGTGTGTGTGTGTGTGTGCATTGTGCATGGTGTGTGCGTTCATGCGTATATTATGTTGGTGCGTGCGTGCGTATGTGTGTGTGTGTGGTTGTCTGTCATGTAATGAGAGAGAGGAGGGGGCAAGAACAAACCTACAACACAAGCGCACATGGGTGGAAAAGACAGGAAAATGGACCAAAAAAACACAGAAACTAGACAGAGAAAGATGTTACAGGAATAAAAGGAACAGGGCAGAAACAAAGAGAGAGAGAGAAAAAAATAGGAACTACTAGCGCGGTTTTCAGAAGGTGGGGATGCTATCTATACTGACATGCCCCCTGGTAATCTACGCGGGGAACTGCACACATTGACATGCAACGTTTAGTAGTAGGTAATCCGTGTTTCAGATGACCCAACATAACGAAATGTTCTTCTACTTGACAAAAACGTAACAGCATCTTTCGGCTGAACAACTCCCAAAGCTGCCCGGGCCCGTGTCACTCAATGATGCAGAAGAAACAGGATATTAGATCTTATGTGTCCGTGAATGATACTTCAGGGTTAATGACGTCCTATCATCCCAAATCTGTTCGGGTCTTTCAATGAATACTACCGCTCTAGGCAAGGTTCTTTCATTCCATTCTGATGGAGGAGGGAGCAGGAGAGAGAGAGAGGAGAGAGGGGAGAGAGGGAGGAGAGAGAAAGAGAGAGAGAGAGAGAGAGAGAGGGGGGGGAGGGTCTTTATCTTATCTTGTCCTAACTTGGGATTTTTTTAACCTCATTCCATTCCTTCTGGAGTGGTGTATGGGTGATTGATTTCTGGATCAGCTGACACACCAAAGTTTCCTGCGCGAAATGTACTAGGGGATAATAAGAAAACCACGATAACAAGAGAGTTTTTTCTGGTAAAGCAGCACTGCAAAAGAGACGCGAAGAAAGGTTGGGTGGTAGAGATCGTCTCAAATCAAATCCTTCTTTGTCAAATTCTTCAAGTTTTTCCAAATTCTTGCTCTTGTTCTTCTTGTCGTTGTTGTGCTGTTGTTGTTGTAAAAAAGAGGCAGACCAAGGAAGAGATGGGAGGACAACATCAGCGAATGGTCAGGCCTAGAACTCAACAAAATTTTGAGAAAGGCAGAACAGAGAGAGGAATTGAAGGAACTGGTTGTCAAGTCTTCAGGGATGCCCCCATGGTTGTTAGACTAAGGGAAAGATAGATAGAAGGATAGATAGAAATCAGTAACTCTAAACATATTGTTTTGGCTGTTTTCCCACTTTTTAGGGCGAAATCCGTCACAGATCAAATAAAGTGACCGTTGTTTTGTTTCTTCTGCAGAAGGATATTATGACCTGAAGCCTGACTGAATCTTTGGTAATTCGATTCTGACTGTCACTTTAACAAGAATAGCTAGCCCAGATGATCAAAGACCAAGGAAGTAGTAACCCATCATACCGTTTTGGTCTCAAGTGGGAAGATGGGGAATGTGCAACAAACACGCGCATCATCAGCCTACACACACACACACACATACACCACACACACCACACACACACACACCATACACACACACGCACGCACACACATACACAACACACACACACACACACACACACACACACACACACACACACACACACACACACACACACACACACACACACACACACACACACATGACGTGCAAATAAAAGTCAATGCATGATTGCACACGTAGCCGAGGAACGATTAAAAACAAATCTGTATACTTGATCTCCCTTAGCTGATTAAGAGTCGGGAATGTACAAGCAATGTAAAGAACTTGTCGAAACGAGACTACTTTCAATGACACTGCAATTAGCCCTAGAAGTTACAGACACTCATTTGGAAACATGTTGAAATGCACCCTTATGGTGATCAGGGTTAAAAACAGCAGGAATGCTTTCATTTCAGCAGATGTGGCATGTCTGGTGACCTTTCAGGAACAAGAGAATGACAACAAGCAGAAATAGTTTTTCACATCAAATGTTTTATCCTGCACTATTTCTTTTATCAGAGATGAGAGAGAGAGAGAGAGAGAGAGAGAGAGAGAGAGAGAGAGAGAGAGAGAGAGAGAGAGAGAGAGAGAGAGAGAGAGAGAGAGAGAGAGAGAGAGAGAGAGAGGAGAGAGAAATAATCTTGATACGCGAGGATGAAAATTTTAGACCAAGCCTAGTCTTACAATCTGTCTTTGTAGATATACATGCATTATAACATTCAATACAAAATTTAAATCAATAAATCACCTGAAAAAAAAAGAAACCCATACAAAATACTAGATAGTCCACAAAGAAATCTTAAAACCAGATAGAGAGACAGACAGATAGAGGCTGGGAGAGACATAGAGAGAGAGATGCAGACAGGCCGACAGACGTTTAGTACAATGAACCAGCCTGAAGTATGTACACAAAAGAAACATTAAAGACACTTAAGGGCGACTGAAATATTTTCAAAAACACTTACAGTGCTGCCAAAAAAAATTCTGTCAAAACTTAAAGAAAGTTATTATGCGATGTCAGTGTTCTGCCATCCTTTCTTTTAAACCTTGTCATTAGTAAGAACCTGTGTTTACTTTGGTTGAAAGTCAGGATAAAACTGCAAGACTGCAATTCTACACAAAAAGATATAGATGATTGCATAATCTATTCGCCTTTGCTGGGTTAAATAGTCCTTTCCTGAACATGCAACACAAGTTTTCGTGACAGAACGAGAGGGCATATGCTGAGATGCGCTTTCTCTGAAACATTTTCAAAACTTTGTTACGAAAAGTCTGTATGAAACATCATGGCCAAGTAGGCTATAAACAATGTAAATCAAGTTGCTTCAAAACTGTGCGGTTTCTGTTGCAAAAAGGACAAACAGGGATGTCTCCCAACAAGTGACTTTGAACCTGCATTCCGCTACAAATAAACCCACTCTCGGATTTTTGACAAAGGGCAAAAGCAAACCAAAAACTATACTTTACAAAAAAAAAACTAGAGAAAGGTAAAATGTGATTCATGGTGTGCGTGTGTGTGTGTGTGTGTGTGTGTGTGGTGTGTGTGTGTGTGTGTGTGTGTGTGTGTGTGTGTGTGTGTGTGTGTGTGTGTGTGTGTGTGTGTGTGTGTGTGTGTAGTGTGTGTGTGTGTTGGTTAATGTGTGTGTGACAATTTTGACCAGTTGTGTTTACAAAAATACATAGGCTCAGTTTAACCCAAGATTCTTTTTTTCTGATCAGAAATAGCAAGATAGAGTCAACGTCTTGCAGAAATTGGTTACATTAGACTATACTGACGTTCTCAGCACCATTAATTAAGTAACACCACACTTATTGTCACGACACTAGTAGAACAATGACTCCACAAAACCAACAAAACGTGTTTCTACTCCTCACCCTTTTTTTCAAATCCAAATCACACTTTGCGTTTCTCTGCTTTTTATGGCAAAGTACACATTTTCGATTGGTTTTTGCGTCTTTTCAAAAATCTTTTTCACTTCATTTCATTTGTACTTTTGTATTATATTTTGTATTTATTATTTGTACTTTTTCTTTATGTCTTTTACATCACTTAAGAAGGGAAGGCGAGGGGGGGGAAAATGCAAAAGAAAATCAATTTGGATGCTTTAGTCTCGAGCTGGAAGATATTGAACAGGAAGAGCACCCCTTATCACCAGCCTCCACTCACACGTATGTGTGAACACAAACACATGCGAGCTAGCGAGCAAACATACATGCAAGTAAGTGTGAACGCACACTGGTAAGCATGTACACATGCCTGTTCTAGCACATATGTGTGTACACACACACGCCGTGCGTGCCTGTGCCAGTGTACGCGGTTCACATTCGTGCATCATTGAAACATACTACACACTTGCATACACACATATATCACGTAATGTGTATTCAACACACACACATACACGCATACACACACACGCGCGGCCGCGCATGCATGCACACACACATACAAACACGCGCCACACAACACACACACTTACTTACATACAGACTTACATACATACTCACTTATTCACTTACTCATTTAAACAAAGAATACAACAGTGACCCAGAACGGTACAGAGAGAGGTAGAGCAAGAGACAGTGAGGAACAAGAGACAAGAGTATAATAAAAAGGAGGAAGAGAGAGAGATTGATGATGATATTATTCTTAATGAAATAATGAATAAGCACTGTGTTTACATCCAGTCCGTGATGCAGTTTGTAAATGTGTCGTTCACGCACAGATGCTATTACGAAGCGAGCAGGATTTACGTGTGGCAAGATGTCTCGCGTCGCACAGGCCTCGTTAAAGTCATCGAGGTTTGGAGAGTGGAGTCGCATGATGTACTCAGGAGAAATCTCCTGACCAGATCGACCGGATCTTCAATTGCCAGCGCAATGTTTGACCACTAGCTATCGTCCAGAGAGAGAGGAGAGAGAGAGAGAGGAGTGAAGAGGAGAGAGAGAGAGAATGGAGAGATGAGAGAGAGGAAGAGGAGGAAGAGGAGAGAGAGGAGGAAGAAAGAGAAGAGAGAAAGAAATATATTTAACCATAATAAAACATATTAAAGAATCTCGACAAAATCAGAACAGGGACAAGAGTCAGTGAGTTATTTTGCACAAAAAAAGCAAAAGCTTCAGATATTTTCGAAAAATGTCAGTCTTTGATAACAATGTTCCACAATTACTTCTTGTGAAAACAGCCATACGTCAGAAATCTAGTTTAATTTTTGTTTGAAGTCAGAGCAATATGTTCAGGCTTTAATTCCCTACAAAGAAGAAAGCTGGGCGTAGAATAATTTTCTTTTCCTGGTTAGAAAAGAGTTGTTTCTCAACCAACACTGAGTGTTTATGTGACAGAATGAGGTTGCTTGCCTAGCCCCAGCTGTTGTCTAAAGAATGTTTCAAATTTGTTTCGAAACAACCTTCAATGTAAACTTGTACCTTGCTGGTTATGAACTACATAAATAAAGGGGCTTTGAAACTGGGGTGTTTTTCTTACATTTGGAAAGATGTAAAAGTATAACTGTGAACGGGATCAGCTCAGTGGTCAGAGCACTCCCTTCTCCAACGCTAAGGTTAAGCAACATCGAACGTGGTTACCAACTGGATGGGTGACCGTTTTTCGCGCCTTGGCTTCAATACAGTTCCCCAGTCCACCCAGCTGTGAATGAGCACCTGCCCTCTTTAGGGTCAGGGAAGGTGAAGCAGCGAGGGAGAGGAGATGGGCGCCGCCCTCTATATGTTGACCCTGGAGAAGCTGAGGTCTCTGATGCCTTCGCTCCCCTACGATCACATAGGTTATGGGACACCTTTACCTTCTGAAAGTATAACTGTATCCTCTCCAGTAACCTTGATTTTTTTTTAAAATGCAAAACACTTTTTCTTTGTCTCTTTTTGACTTGGGATTTCCATGAAGTCCCCCAGTAGTTTCATTTTTCGTGGACAAGAAATCATGTTTGTATCTATAACCTGGCTGTGCATCTTTTGGACAGGGTCACGTCCCTGTGACCACCTGTCCTTGTGACAACTGCACGTGACCTGACCCACGTGAGCAACAACGATGTAACTACACGCACCATTCTGACCAATGCTGTTGTGGCAATGTACCACTGTGGCCACATACTACTATAAGCCACATGCTGTCCTGACCACGTGTCAATGTGACCACGTGTCATTTATTTTATTTATTTATTCTTTTATATCGAGGATAATGGAATAAGCAATTTAATCATATGCTTTTTGACATCCAGTCCCCGTGTGTATGCAGTTTTTGTAAACGTCGTCTGTTCCCACCGGCACACGATGGCCTACTCTTACGAAAAGCGGAACAGGATTTAACGTGTGCGCAAGATGTTCTGCGTGCGTTCACACACGGGGCCTCGGTTTAGAGTCTCATCCGTTTGCGACTACATGAAGCTCTGACCACGTGACAATGTGACCAATAATGATATGATGTGACCACCTGCTCTTCTGACCAGATGCTGTTGTGGCAATGTTCCACTGTGACCACATACTGCTAGAACCATATGCTGTTCTGACCTCGTGTCAGTGTGACCACGTGAAGCTCTGACCGCGTGACAATGTGACCAAAATGATATGATGTGACCACCCGCTATTCTGACCAGATGCTGTCGTGACGATGTACCACTGGAACCCCACACAATACGATGACCACATACCACTGTAATCACATGCCCGTCTGACCCCTGTGGTTCTGACAGCATAATATCTTTTGAACCTTTTGGACTTAAGTGCTGAGAAAGCTTTTGTAAGGCAATACTTTTTTCTTCTTTTTTTCATTTTTTCTCTTTTTCTTTATTGAATTTCGCCCTCAGACACGAAATTCGCACATAGGGATATCTGTAGCTTGAAGTTTCTATAGCAACACAGAGACAGACACGATACACCAAACACAATCCTTCTCAATTTCATTTTTTCAAAGCAGTTTTCTCTTTTTTGCATGAGGTCTTCAGAGCAGGGTCTTACAATAGAATTAAAATAAAAGCACTGTTTCGTAGTTGCTGAGCCAGCACTTTTGGGTTTGATCAGTGTGATGGTTTTGTTTTGCTTGCTTTTTAAAGGGGGGGGAGGGGCAGGAGCGAGGTTAAGTAAGATGAAGGGAAGGAAGTCGACAGTACTGTGTAACTGGTCTTGGGGGGGGGAGAATAAGAGAGAGAGGGGGGAGAGAGAGGAGAGAGAGGGGGGGGAGAGGGGAGAGAGAGGATGAGGGAGAGAGAGAGAGAGAGAGAGAGAGGAGAGAGAGAGAGAGAGAGAGGAGAGAGGAGAGGAGAGAGAGAGAGAGAGAGAGAGAGAGAGAGAGAGAGAGAGAGAGAGAGAGAGAGAGAGAGAGAGGAGAGAGAGAGAGAGATTGAGGTAAGCAGACAGACAGATAGATTTCAAAAGAACAGCTTAAAAAGTGTAGACAAAAGGAACGTGTGGGAAACTTACAGGCAAGCCGTTTATTGTAAACAACACTTTTAATGCTGGAAAAACTAGACGGAGTTTTTATTATTCTTTTTAAAAATCCACACTAGGATGGCAATGTTCTACCATCACTTTTGGAACCCAATTGTCCGTCAGAAGCTTGATTTAATTTTTTGTGTAAAGTTACCAGAAATCGTTCAAAACATTTTTTTTTCAATTTGCAATTTTTCAGAAAGAACAAAAATCAGCTGTCTAAAACAGATTTGCTTTTGCTCATAAAACTAGAGTCATTTTTTGAACCCAACATTGAAAGCTTGCCAGACTGAATGAGATTGCTTCAGCTGATACAGTTATTATCAAGAACTGTTGTTTGTTTGTTTTTTAACTCATTTGAAAAAGTGAATAATGGTCAAGAATTGCTTGTAATTTGATGCCAAGTATTTTTTTAAGTTTTATTTATACCATTTTATGTCACAGCAGATTTGTCTGCGTGAATTCGGCTGCTCCCCCGGGAGAGCGCTCGCCCACAAGTGCAGCGCCTACCATATGTTTTTCTTTTTCCTGTCTGCAATTGTATTTGTTTCCCTATCAGACTGGCTTTTTCTACAGAATTTTGCCGGGACAACCCTCTTGTTGCCGATGGGTTCTTTTACGTCGCTAATAATATGTGTAACACACGGACCTCGGTTTATCGTCTCATCCGAAGACTGCCCAGAATTCTGTCTAAGGATGGTGGAAAAGTTTTGGTCCACGGGTTCGAACCACCGCACACTTCACCCAGACTTTCCGCTTTCTGACAGGCGCGTTACTCTCTGACCACTGATCCATTCAACGTATCAAACCGGGTTCAAGCCCTCTGCTACACCTGTTCAGGATTTCTCTTATGTCAGTACTACCGCACCCTCTTGAACATTCCTTTGGCTGAGACTGTAACCAAGTTCTGAATGACTCAGCAGAACTTTTGTGTACACGTGAACCCCTTCTGCCCTTAGAAAGTGGGCCATTTACTGCTGTAACGGCGATAAAGATACACTAAAAATTGCATGTACCTTTTTGTTTCACTCACCTCGAGTCAGAAGCGGTTAAATGTGGTGGCAAACTTCAAATCTCAAAAACATTTTATTGTCTCATATGAAATGGAAATTCAGCGGTACAGCATAATTAAACAGTAAACAAGTAAACATATTAAAATGCCGATAAAAATTATACCACAAGATTAGTGCATATCAGAATGCACATCACATAAAATTATAAAAAGCATCCACAATACATCTCAGCAGTCATGGACTCACATGTAATTCACCTCACACACACACATGGAACTTTTGCACAATTTTTAGCATAAACAAAATGTTATAACTTTGTAAGTAAAGACAAATTATTCATTTAAACAAATTAATACCTATTCTATTATATTGACAGTCAAATTGACACGCGCACGCATTTTTTATAAGCAAATTTTTATACGGTAACATACACAAATCTCACCTTGTTACTTCGACTCTCCATACGTGGGGGGGGGGGGTTAATAACAGTTTTTTTAAAAAAACAAAAACAAAAACAAAGTCGTGGTACACATATGATGATGTTTCAATGATTGTAGTTGTGAACGTGTAGAAAATAAACACAACGCGCGCTGCATTCTATTCTTTATGTACGCCATATTTCTACACAACCTCTTTTTTTACTTTCAATGTTTACCATCTTAATTTGAAATTTGGAACTTTATATTAAATTCCCAGTATTGTTTATTTTAGCGGAAAACAAATAATGTGCTTTCAAATCTGCTTGTTCCTTGTCGATCGGGATCGTTGTCAAGCAATTGTACAGTTTTTTGTGTTTTATTTTCAATTTCTTTTATTGAATTCTGTCTGATCAAAAGTGATCCAGACAATAATGTCTGCCTGCTTTTGGTTCACCACACACACAGAGACATGTCATGACTGATAACCATTTCATTCTCTTTCTTTTCCAGGCGATTGTTTTGAAATTTCCAGTAATGCTCTCTCTCTCTCTCTCTCTCTCTCTCTCTCTCTCTCTCTCTCTCTCTCTCTCTCTCTCTCTCTCTCTCTCTCTGTGACCTTACTGGTTGGGTTGCATAGTGCCTGCTGGTCTTCTCCTATGATTGTAACTTTGCAGGAGGCTTCAGCTAACACACCCGACTTCAAAGCAGCTATTTCACTGCACAGGTGGCACGCTGAGAATGTTTACTGTTTCTGTAACCTCCCGAACGCGCGGTCACATCAATTACAGGAGCTTCAAAGCGCGCTGTTTGATCACCTGCTTGGGTATATATATCACGAAGGGAATGAAAGCACTGGCAGTTCTGCACTTGCGGTTTAGCTGGGAGATCGTAAAAACTCCCTACCCTAAATTCACCACACACCTACGCCAAGATTTGAACCCACAACTTCGAGGATTGAAGTCAGACTGTCTTTACCACTCGGCTATAGCGTCCGTCCAAGCAACCGTCTGAACAGGCAGTTAGAAGCACAGTTCCCTTTTTTTCTGAAAAAGCACTCTCTGCTTCATCAGAGTGATGGGCTATTGTTCTGCTTGCTTTTAAAGGGGACGGAAGGAGGAAAGGGTTAACATGAAGAGAAATGGGTAAGCACTAGAGGTCTTTGAGAAGAGCATGGGAAGGGGAATTGGGGGGTGGAGGGTGGGGGGTTAGTGAAAGGAGAAGGAAGAAGGAAGGAAATGGATGGTTCTTTCGATCACAAGACGTCTGGTCTAATCTTTGTAGACAATTAGTTGTGTTGAAGTTTTGTCCATTACGGTTGTGTTTTCCTGTGTCGATGAAATGTTATTTTAAGACTTTATTATGTCTTTTTTGTGTTTGTAGGGAAAAAGCCTGTTCAACTCCCTGTCTCTCCATCTCTCTGTCTCCGGATCTGTCTTTCTGTCTGTCTGTCTTCTGTCTGTCTGTCTGTCTGTCTGTCTGTCTGTCTGTCTGTCTGTCTGTCTGTCTGTCTGTCTGTCTGTCTTCTGTCTGTCTCTCTCTCTCTCTCTCTCTCTCTCTCTCTCTCCTCTCTCTCTCTCTCTCTTCTCTCTCTCTCTCTGTCTTTCTGCATGAGTGCGTGTACGCGCACGCGCGCGGACATGTGTATATATGTGTGTGTATGTATGTATGTATGCGTGTGTGTGTGTGTGTGTGTGTGTGTGTGTGTGTGTGTGTGTGTGGTATGTGTATTTGTGTTGTGTGTGTGTGTGTGTGTGTGTGTGTAAGTGTGTGTGTGTGCATCGCACGCATGTGTGTGTGTATGCGCGCATATTTGACCTCCATCCTATGTATGCATGAAGTGGTGGGTTTAAATCTGAGCAACAGCAGCTGGTGGATTAAGGGTGAGAATTTTCTCTTTTAATGATCTTTCACATCAACATAAAGTGTACATCTTCCAGTCTTGTCATTCTTTTTGTCAATATACACAGGTTGGGGATCAAAATGGCTCGCTAAAGATCCCAGATGCAAACCCGCGTTTGGTGGGCTACGAAAACACAGGCATACTCAGTATGCATCTATACCTGGGGAGGAATGGGCTCCTCCGTGTTCAACTTGTCAAATAGACACAGTCTGGAAAATTCAGTGGAGTGTCACGAATTAAAGGACAGGATAGGAAGAAGAAAGGAGGAAGAAAGAGGAGGAGGAGGAGGAGGAGGAGAGGAAGGAGGGAGGAGGAGGAGGAGGAGGAGGAGGAGGAGGGAGGAGGAGGAAGAGGAGGAGGAGGAGGAGGAGGAGGAAGAGGAGGAGGAGGAGAGAGAGAGAAGAGGAAGAAGAAGAGAGAAGAAGAAGAGAAGAAGAAGAAGAAGAAGAAGAAGAAGAAGAAGAAGAAGAAGAAGAAGAAGAAGAAAAAACAACAACAACAACAACAACAACAACAACAACAACAACAACAACAGCAACAACGAGGAGGAGGACAACAACAACAACAACAAAAAGACGAAGAAGAAGAACGACAAGAACAACAAGACCAAGAAAACGAAGAAGAACAAGAATAAGAAAAAACAACAAGAAGAAAAAGACTATAAGTATAACGATCAACAACAATAATATTCAAGTCATTTTTCAATTTCCCCCTTTCCCCACTCTTTTCCAGTCATTTCTGTTCTGCCAGGAGACTGCACTTTCCCCCGTCGAAAGTAACAACTGGCAACCAACGTGACCAAACTTCGGTCCTCTCTCAGCTGGGGAGCAGAGACCTGTGTACGTGACACAAGTCTCTCCTGTCACGTCGTCTCCTGTGTCGTTAGTGTCTCTTTTTACAGACATGGACCGTGACATGTGGTGATTTTAAGACACTCACTGTAGATGTTGGGTGATGTTTTTTTCTTCAACAGACAGTAGTAGTTCCCTTAAAAACAGAACTTGAGAGTGATTCTGGTTCATTTTTGTTGGTTTTCTAGACATAACAAATGTGGGGGGGGGGGTCTTTGTCTAACCTACTTTCTGTCTCTTGCTAGCAGTTTTGCTTTCAAAATATAAAAAATAAATATAGGTGTGCATGTTGGTATGTCTGCCGTGTTTATTGTTTGCAACGACATATCAAGATGATTTTGAAAATGTTTCAGATGCAGATGTAAGATGATTTTGAAAATGTTTAAGGTGCGGGCGTAGCAGTTTTTCTTCTATTAGCTGAAATGTTCGTTAACGTGATTGTATTTAATGTACCCATTTAACTTTTTTGGGGGTCACGATATTTAAATTAAGGAAGGTTTGAAAATGCATTAATTTGTTCTGCTTGATTCTTTAGGTTTTTTTGTATTAATTTAGGCAAATTGCTAAAAATTTGTTTTGTCTTTCTTTGGATCTTTTGTAATATTCTGTACTGTTAG
>CM060324.1:18777598-18787598 GCA_030674155.1 Stramonita haemastoma | reverse complement strand
CTCCTGTGGCCCTCCCAGGCCACTGATCTCAGTGATGTTGGCAATGTAGGATGTTGATGGTCTGCCTCTTTTCCTTTTCTCTGTCTCTCTCTGTCCTCTCTGTCTCTCTGTCTCTGTCTCTCTCTCTGTCTCTCTGTCTCTGTCTCTCTCTGTCTCTCTCTCTCTCTCTCTCTCTCTCTCTCTCTCTCTCTCACTCTCCTCTCTCTCTCTCTCTCTCTCTCTCTCTCTCTCTCTCTCTCTCTCTCTCTCTCTCTCTCCTTTGGATTTACAGCTTGCAGTAACAGGTGTAAAGGCAGTCTTGTTGAATCTTTGAGAAATATGTTTCTTAAATCTTCATAGATGGGGCAACTTAGTAAAAAGTGTTCTTCATTCTCAACTTGGTTTTTACAAACATAACAATTTTAGTCCCAATTACACGACTATAACGATGTGTATTATTATTCAGTGGTAAGACAATGAACCGTACTTGTGAAACTGCAACACAAAAACAGTATGTATCCAGTTCCCCAATATTTTTTCTTTAGATATAATTTATCGCGTTTCGTCTTTCATGCATCAAAAGAGGAAGTAAGATAAATTTGTAAGAATGATTCTCGTGTTGATTAATTTACATATATATATGTAAAGCACTAAATATTACTATGAATACCATGATGTAGCCTTTTTCACTGTTGAATATACATGGAATGGCTGATGTAATAATCTTGTTTTCATAAATATTGGGACACTTTCATTTTCAGCATATGATGGTAGTCGTATGTTTACAACTCTTGTTATGTGTCATTCCCTATGCCCATTTTGCTTTTCTATTGTGGCCTAAGGCCAATGTACAGTGAAAGTCTGAAGTCTGAAGTCTGAACTCTTCCCCTCTCTCTCTCTCTCTCTCTCTCTCTCTCTCTCTCTCTCTCTCTCTCTCTCTCTCTCTCTCTCTCTCTCTCTTCCTCTCCCTCCTCTCTCCTCTCTCCTCTCCCTCTCCCTTACTCCTCCTAACCCTTGGGAAGGTGTGACAATGCAACGCAACACGAAACTTCTATCTGTGTTACTATCTGTCTGTCATATTCACAAGTTTGAACTTTTGACGAAACTTTCCAAAACCTATTGTGTAAACATTATTAAGAGAGAGAGAGAGAGAGGAGAGGAGAGAGAGAGAGAGAGAGAGAGAGAGAGAGAGAGAGAGAGAGAGAGAGAGAGAGAGAGAGAGACAGACAGAAGACAGACAGACAGACAGACAGAGACAGAGACAGAGAGAGACAGACAGACAGACAGACAGAAGACAGGCAGACAGACAGACGACAGACAGACAGACAGACAGAGAGAAAGAAAGAAAGAAAGAAAAGACAGACCGACAGACATATAGAGAGAGAAAGAGAGACAGACAGACTGAGAAAGAAACAGAGAAAAAAAAGAAACACATACCCACATAAACACACACATAAACACACACACACATAACACACACACTACACACTACACCACAACAACACACAACACACACCACACACACACACACACACAACAAACACACACACATACACACACACATACAACACACACACACACACACACACACACACACACACACACACACACACACACACACACACACACACACACACACCACACACACACACACACACACACCACACACACACACACAAGCTGAGGGAGAAAACTCGATCTCGAATTCAGCGCTCCATAATGAAGGACATCTCTTGAAAAAAAAAAAAAAACAGGACCAGCGTTTCCAAAAATACTAATAGAAATGAACCAAGTGAAAGCGTTCTTCTTTTATAATTATTATTCCTTTTCACTACACAGGCGAAACAGAGATACTGTTCCTGAAAAAGTTAACGGCCACAAAAAAGAGAGTTTTGTCACATGAAAACTTTGTCGAACGCTCAGACAAGCACTATTGTTGTCTGTTACATGAGCGAAAATGTGTTGTACTGTTGTTACATGAGATGAAACTGGTGGACAGTTAATGAGAAAAACTTTAGGATACCCGAGATAATTGCTTCTCATTCAAGCAGATTCACCAACACTAGATACCACACATCACATACATCATACATACATCAACATACATACATACATACATACAACATACAACATACATACATACATACATACATACATACATACATACAACATACACACATACATACATACATACATACATACATACAT
Source organism: Stramonita haemastoma (assembly GCA_030674155.1). Lineage (NCBI taxonomy): Eukaryota > Metazoa > Mollusca > Gastropoda > Neogastropoda > Muricidae > Stramonita > Stramonita haemastoma. The sequence goes on along the minus strand of CM060324.1, from coordinate 18,785,411 downwards.
ACATACATACATACATACACAAATACATACTACATACATAACATACATACATACACATACATAATACATACATACATACATACATACATACATACATACATACTACATACATACACATACATACATAAACACTACAACATACATACATACATAATACATACATACATACATACATACATACATCACATACATACATACATACATACTACATACATACTACATAACATACACATAACACATACAACACACACAAGCAGGCGAACGCGTAGACACGTATACATATACATAACTATGTAAACGATTGATGAAAGCATTTAATGTGTGTGTGTGTTTGTGTGTGTATGTGTGTTTGTGTGTGTGTGCGCGCGTGTGTGTGTGTGTGTGTGTGTGTGGTGTGTTGTGTGTGTGTGTGTATGTGTGTGTGATATAGATATTTCATTCGGCCTTACTTTTACAAGAGACTGCAATTATATAAATTTAAGAAAATCAACCTACTCTTAAGCATTTTACCGTTAGTAAGAAAGAAAAGAAACAGTTTCATGACCGAAACACACACACACACACACACACACACACACACAACACACACACACACACACACACACACACACACACACGACACACACACATACACACACACACACACACACACACACATATACAATATATATATATATATATATATATATATATATATATATATATATATATATATATATATATATATACATATATATATACACACATACACATACACACACACGCACACGCACACACACGCACACGCATACGCATGCACACACACACACACACATACACACACACATACATAGAAAAATAAATCCTGAAACTGAAGACATTTGCCCCTCCTTATAGAGAATGAAGAATATTCTATAACGCAGTAAAAACATCTAAGCAAGTCTTTTGAGTATTGGATATAAGTTTTTCACATAAGAGAGGACGAAAATTATCCTAATTTCTACCTAGGATAGAAGTTTCTGCATTCCAGATTTATTTTATTTATAAAAAAAAAAACAATAAAAAAGCAAATCGAGGTTAAAACGACATGACATTGTAGGAAAACGACTATCAAAAACCGTTCTAAGAGTTCAAGCATAGACTATGATTATGATGACTTCAATTCCTAACAATTTCTTATGTTTCTTGAAAAGACTACATTGTGAATAGCTCTGAAAGTTAAAATCCCTTCTTTGCCGTGTAATATCATTTTCTGAAGGGAGAAAGTTACTTATAGGGTCAAAGTAAAAAAAGACAATGGAATGAATAGCTTTTAAGTTGCCTGGAAGAGTTGAGTTTAGCGACTGCGTTGTGTTGTGTTGTTGTGGCCATGTTGTTCTGTGTTGTGTTGTGCTTGTGCTGTCATTGCTGTGTTATTGCTGTTGCTGTGTTATGCTGTGCTGTGTTTTGTTGTGTTTGTGTTGCTGTGTGCTGTGCTGTGCTGTGCTGTGTTTGTGTTGTGTTGTGTTGTGCCATGTTGTTCTGTGTTGTGCTGTGTTGTGTTGTACTGTGCTGTGTTACGCTGTGCTGTGTTTTGTTGTGTTGTGTTGCTGTGTGCTATGTTGTGCCGTGCTGTGTTGTGCTGTACTGTGTTGGGTTATGTTGTGTTGTGCTGTGTTGCGTTGTGTTGTGTTGTTTTATATGGAATAATCGTTTCAGTATGTTTATGTTACTTTAATTACGTTATGTTGTGTTTTCTTATGTTAGGCCAGGCTAGTTTGTGTTGTGTGATGCTATGAACTGGTATCTTACATTACAACATAATTCGTGCATTGTGTTAAACTGTATTGTATTGTATTGTATCGTATCTTATTGTATTGTTTTGAATTGTGTTGCATTTTATCGTATCGGAATTTATTGTAGTTTATCTTATTGTATTATATTGTATTGTATCGTATTGTATTGCATTGCATTGTAATGTATTGTCTTGTATACCACTTTCAGTAACAGCAAATGTCACTGCGTGAAATTTGAGCTACTCTTCCTGATGAGGGCACCTCGCCCCAAGAACAGCGCCACTCTTGTCTTTACAATTTGACGACCAGGGTTCAATTCCCGTTCGAGGAGGTTTTTCCCCTGGAGTTTAACATCAGTAATGACTCCACTCTCCAAAAAAAAATATTCGAATGAGACTATAAACCGAGGCCCCGTGTGCGAACGCGCGCACAACATCTTCCACACACGTTAAATCCTGTTCCGTTTTTCTTAAGAGTAGGCCATTGTGTGCCGGTGTGAACTGATGACAAGATTTACAAACTGCATACACATGGGGACTGGATGTAAAAAAAAAAGCCCAAGAATAATTATTCCATTATCCTCAGTATAAAAGAATAAATTGATGAATAAATAAAACATTCCTGTTATGAAATTGTTTCCCTGTAAAAGTAGCCTATTTTTACAGAATTTACCCAAGGTTAGCTCTCTTGTCACCCCGTGTTCTTTTTCCATGCGCAAAATGCATGTTACACACATGCTCAGTTGATCCGAAAGACTAGCACACAGACCACCACCCATGGTCTAATACATGGGAGAAAAGTTCAGGTGAAAAACAGGGATCGAATCTACGATTTTTTAATCCTTCGCCTTTTAGACGTGCGTCTAACTTTCTATTTATTTTTTTATTCTTTTATATCGAGGATAATTGAATAAGCACTCATGGGCTTTTTTGATAACCAGTCCCCGTGTGTATGCAGTTTTATAATTTTTGTCATCTGTTCCCACCAGCACACGATCACGAAAAGCGGAACAGGATTTCAGTATTAGATCACCAAACCCACCTTCACAGTCTGTAACTCAGTTTTGATGGGGTTGTACAAATAATGTATAAATCGAGCGATAACATTTACAGCATTTGCGATGAGAAAGCGAAAGAATTCCCAGATACGTTTGACTATAAACCAAAAGAAAAGAAACAGAAAAAAAGTCGATTAGTTTCATCTCGAACTAAACTGCTTGCTTTAGGAGTAGTAATTCTTTTGATATTCCCTATTTCCTTAGCTTAAAAACTGCTGGAAGTCAATGGTAATGAGAAATTTCCTTGAAGAAGAGGCTAGAGATTGGTGTACTCGTTTCTACATGACATTTTACACAAGTTATCAGAAAAAAGAAGGATAAAAGTAACATTGATAGCTTGAAGTTTGGAACTTTGTATTTTTACTATGAAGAATTGATACCAAAATACAATGCTGAATTAAAAAAACGATACCAAAACATATTGTTCATTTCGTTCAATCCAATCGTGTTGTTTATAGCCCCGCCGACCACCGAGGCCATGTTGAGGCTGTCATTTCATAGGATTTTTTGTCTTTATTTTGGTGCTGGTCCTTCTCCTCCTCTCACTGTTTCGTTACGCCGCCATTTCTCTGTGCCGCTCTCTAGCCCAAATCAATCTAGGGATAGCCTAGTGGTCAGAACATTGTGCTCGCAATTTGACGACCCGTGTTCGATTCTCGGTCGAGGGGATTTTTCCTCTGGAGTTAACATCAGGGATGACTCCACTCCCCCCAAAAGTCTTTCAGATGAGACTATAAACCGAGGCCCCGTGAGCGAACGCACGCAGAACACCTTGCGCACATTAAATCCTGTTCCACTTTTCGTAAGAGTAGGCCATCGTGTGCTGGTGGGAACAGATGACAAGATTTACAAAAACTGCATACACACGGGGACTGGATGTAAAAAAGCACATGAGTGCTTATTCCATTATCCTCGATATAAAAGAATAAAATAAAATTTTTAAAAATTTAAAAACAGTCAAAATTACACATTACACTCCCAAGTCAGAATACAGCTACCTTGACAGTGCAGGCTCAACAGTCCCATACGCAAAATGTCACAGTTGGTGAACCTCGGAGCTCTAGCCGGGGAACGAAAAAATATGTAAATGGATTGGCACTGAGTGATAGATGACAGGGACAATCAGGGTCAGAACATGGCCACTGTCTGGCATTGTCTGCTACTGCTGTTGTCAGGCAGGACGCAGACATGTGTTCCTGTGGCATCAAAGGCTAACAGCCTCAGGACAGCATCAGTAACGTCCACCCGTGTCTGCCACCTCTGTGATACACAGCCCCAGATATGGGACAAGCCAGCGTGGAATGAACTTCATGTTGTTTTATAGCCCTCACCGACAACTAGGGTCATGTCAGGGCTGTTCTCTTAGCATCACTTTCAACACTTCCAATAGCATTGACTTCATCTTCAAAAAACCAACATCGCCTCACTCTTTTCAGACGTTATGTAAGGTTGCTTTATGGGAAAAAAGAGAGAGAAAATCAGCATAAAATGGTGAAATACATTAACGATTTCATTCATTAAGGCCAATCTTTTAAAAAGCCAGGCTGTGCTGAGGACACTTGCCTGCCATTCTGCTTTAATGTATCATTTCCAGGTTAGACCAAAAAATCGTATAATATAAAGAAAATGATCATTTCAATGTGAAGAGAAATGGATAAGAAAAATGCAATTAGGGGAAATAGCACTGCAGAATGGACATCCTGTGCCCAGCCAAGTGTTTACAATATCACTACCTGGTTGCCAGAACAAAACAAAAACAAAATACCGACAAAATATATAAGGTACGAAAAGATTTAGTGAGATTTGCTTCTTTTTTTTTTAAAGTGCATAAAAATCGGCTGGGAAAGCGAACCCTCTCTCCCCCCCCCCCCCCCCCCTCTTCCTCGAAAAACAAACCCAAGCAAGCAAGAGAGATTTACAAAAAAGTAAGGCGAGAAAAATTAACAGAAACAAAAAGACTGATAGAAAAGAAGACCTTTCTAGCACAGTTTCCAAAGAGCCCTCGGCACCCCCGCAGGGAGAGGGGGGGGGGGGGAAGGAGGGGGTAGGGAGGGCAAGCAGTGTTTATGTGACAAGTATACATTGTGACAAGACGAATGTGATAATTATGTGTAGAAGCAGAATGTGGTGTTTACAAGGACGTGCTTTGATTTTTGTTTTGTTTTTTGTTCTGCCTTGTTTTGTTTTGTGTTATCTATTGTTCCATATTATTGACTTTCCCTCCGTGTTTGTTATGGTGATGTGGGGCTACTGCGCATAAACCTTTTTTCTGGGTAAAAGTCATTTTCCTGAAATGTCAAATAGACACTGGAAAAACACAGAAAGTGATGTGTGTGTTATGTATGTATATGTGTGTGTTTGTGGTGTGTGTGTGTGTGTGTATGTGTGTGTTGTGTGTGCGTGTGTGGTGTGTGTGTTTGTGTGTGTGTGCCTTGGCTTCAATACAGTCCCCCAGTTCACCTAGCTACAAATGGTACCTGCCTCTTTAGGGTCAGGGAAGGTAAAGCAGCGAAAGAGAGGAGATGGGCGCCACAGTCAATATGCTGGCCCCTAGAGAAGCTGAGATCTCTGATGCCTCGTTCCCCTACGACCACATAGGTTATGGGACACCTTTACCTTAAGTAAACTCACTCTGGGTAAGCTGGAGTCCTAAAAAAATATTACTTTTTATTGGGTTTAAACTTACGACACTACAGCTAGCATTTCAACGTGCTAACCACTTCGTCATAGCAGCCGGTAGCTTTCATTTTTCCTTTTCTTAATACTGATATTGATGTTACAGCACCATGTCGCAACTTTTCCTCCATAACGCCTAAGACATTTCATTTCTAAAGAATTGCTTCTTAAGTCTACGGCTTAGAGCTTGTAACTCATGGTATAATAGAATCTCCCCCCCCCCCTTTCTTTGGCCATCACAACACTAAAAATGGCGAAAACGATCACCATTTGGAGTAAGTGATCATGCGCGATGGATTCATACACCAGACGCTCGTAGCAAAACAGAGTGATGTCCTTTTGTCTTCTTCAATCCTTTTCAAAAGTTCCTTGCCAATTCTCTGAGGGCTTGTATCCATTTTCTTCTAAGATTTTGATACCACCAAAAGCAAAAAGCTTGCGCCGCTTTCTATGTAAGATTTAAAAAGCCAAGAGGAAATTTCTCGTAAAACAAATTAGAGACAGAGAAAGAATATAACTTTCATTAATTCAAATCTTTTTTTTCTTTTTCCTGTAAATAGATGGGTTTAAAATAATGACAGTTTCATGACGTCCAGACACCGTACCCAACCAAACACTAATCAAGGACTAAAAATAAATCCTAATTTGACCCAGGATAATCTTTGCATCAGCTTAATGATGTCGTGTAAACAAGAGAAAATTGTATCAGACTAGCAATAAAGGTAGCTAATATTGAAAGGCACATTACAGTTTGGTTGGGGTTTTGTTTTCAAATCTTAAAAACTGGAGACTGGTTTTTGTGGGCAAAGACGTCAACTGGTATTATGAATATGTATATGTTATATATATATATATATATATATATATATATATATATATAATATATATATATTGCGCTTTGGCTTTTTTTCTTTTTCTTTTCTTTTTTTCTTTTTTTCACTCATTTCACAATGTTTTCTAGCACTCAGAAAACATTGTCTGTCACAGTTGAATGTGAATGGCCTCCTGACATTTTCTGCCTAACGCAATAAAGAAGCTTATCCGCACCTGTGCCCATGTCTTGTGTTTTGCTACATCACCCACCTGTTTGTATGGAATACAGTGTGGTGTGGGATTTTTTAATTCAATTTTTTATTTATATATTTATTCTTTTATATCGAGGATAGTGGAATAAGCACACGTATGCTTTTTTTTTTTACATCTAGTCCACGTGTGTATGCGGTTTTGAAAATGTTATCATCTGGTCCGACTGACACGTATTGGCCCGCTCTTTGAAAAACAGGAACAGGATTTAACGTGTGCTCAAGATGTTCTGGGTGCGTTTGCACACGGGGCGTACATGTGTGCGGTGCGTGTACATACTCTCTCTCTCTCTCTCTCTCTCTCTCTCTCTCTCTCTCTCTCTCTCTCTCTCTCTCTCTCTCTCTCTCTCTCTCTCTCTCTCTCTCTCTCTCTCATATGCAGTAAGTCCCTGTTGGTATTCCCCAAGGTTCTGTTCTTGGCCCCTAATTCTTTTTGTTTGTTTGTTTTGTTTTTACAAATAAAATTGTGTCAAATACTGAGTCTCTTGTAAGACTTGTTGCTGATAATACACACGCATATATTTCTTTGCCTAATCTGATCATACATACACACACATATACATATACACACGCGCGCGCGCGAGAACACACACACATACACACGCATATCCACACAATACACACACACGCTAACGCACGTACGCATGCACGCACACACATACACACACACAAACACACATCTACACACACACACACACGCACACACGGCGCGCGCGGCGCACACACACACACACACACACCACACACACCACACACACACCCCACACACACACACACACACACACACACACACACACACACACACACACAGGCATTAAATCTCAGGAGGCAAGACAAGCTCTCAGTTGACAGTTATCGTTCTGATGGCCATGAAGAGAAGTCCTTGTTTGATGGTGACCTTTCACAATGTATCACTTTAAGACGGAGATGGGATAGCTCAGAGGTCAGAGCACTCGCTTTCTCGCACCCAAAGTTAAGCAGCATCGAGCGTGGTTACCAATTGGACGGGTGACCGTTTGCGCTCCTTTGCTTCAATACATCCCCCAGTTCACTCAGCTGTAAATGAGTACCTGTCCCCTTTAGGGTCAAGGAAGGTAAAGCAGCGAGGGAGAGGAGACGGGCACCGCCCTCAATATACTGGCCCCTACAGAAGCTGAGGTCTCTGATGCCTCGCTCCCCTCCGGCCATATAGGTTATGGGACACTTTTACCTTTACCTTTACCATTCAAGACAATCATGAACAT
>CM060324.1:18770098-18772598 GCA_030674155.1 Stramonita haemastoma | reverse complement strand
GAAACAATGAACAGTTATGTTGTGGTGGCTTGAAGCCTCCCAGTTGAAATGCTCTTTGCATGTGAAATCAGATCGTCAACTTTATAGGCCGCAAGAGGTTTGCTGTATAGCCTACTCTCCTTGTCTCTGTTGTGTGTGCTGCTATCATCTTTGGGGGGACGGGATACCTGGTGGTCAGAGTGATGCGCTCGTGATCTGTTAAACCCGGGTTCGAATCTCGTTTAAGAGGATTTTTCCTCTATAAACGAGTGGTCCCGTGTGCGAAACGCCGTCAGATACATCTGCGCACACGTTAAAACCTGTTCCGCTTTTCGGAAGAGTAGGCCATTGTGTGCCGTTGGGACGGATGACAACATATTACAATACTGCATCACACGGGATGGATTTTTTATGTAAAAAAAAATAAGCACATCAGTGCTTATTCCATTATCCTCGAAATAAAAGAATTTTTTAAAGATATACGTAATAATGTTTGGACATGGAAACAATCTTTGCCTTCCCACTCAAGGTCGGACAGTCGATGTCTTTACCATGAGCGTTATGGTGTTAAACGTTACTAGTGCTGCCACGTCACATCTCAGAAACAACAGTTATGTTTGTTTGTTTGTTTGTTTGTTTGTTTGTTTGTTTGTTTGTGTTTGTTTGGGGGTGGGGGAGAGAAAAGGAAAAAAACACTATATTTTAATCGTTGTGATATGCACTTGTGCACCATACACGCGCATCAGCACATACACACACACACACACACACACACACACACACACACACACACACACACACACACACACACACACACACACACACACACTTAAATGTCACACCATTTTTGAAAACTTCAGCAAAATGTCCTTTCCTATCTAGATCACTTTGAATCAAAATAATAATGAATGAAAGGGGAAAAAACAAAACAAAAGCAAAACACACCACGACAACAACAATAGGGAATGACATTAAAAAGCAAACAAGCCTTAACAAGACTAAACACTTTTTTTTTCCAGAAATAACAAGAAAAAATACCAGCTGAGCGTGTGTAGCAAACTAATCAGTTTTCAAAACAAGAAAACAACACAAGACTGTCCATCATTTTAGCAAACAAAGGTGACAGCTGACACCTGCATCAGAAAATAAAAGCTTACGGAGATGTTAACGAGTTGGTATCTTTATACATACAAATGATGTTAATCAAGTTATTATCTATACAATACAAGTGTATTGTTAGTATATTTTAACCTACAAGATGTTAAATCAGTCGGTATCTATTTACATACATGATGTTATCAGTTGGTATATTATACATACATGATGTTTAGTGGTATCATATCTGAATGATGTTATCATTGTATATTTAACATACAATATCTCAACGTTGTACTCTATATATTCACACACATCCACACATCAGCACGCCATATGCAAGAACACTACAACGCACACCACCACACCACCACACACACACACACACACACACCACACACACACACACACACAACAAACAAACAACAACACAAACACAACACACACACATACACACACAGCACGCCACATCAAGAACACACATACGCCCCTCCCTGGGTACGACCAGGTTCGATTCCCGGTCGAGGATGTTCTCTGGAGTTAACATCATGCTGACTCTACTCCCCCACAAAAGTCTTTCGATGAGACTAACACCAGCCCAGTGCGAACGCAGCAGAACATCTTGCGCACACGTAAATCCGTTCGCTTTCGAAGAGTAGCCAACAGAGCGGTGGGGACATGAACATTTACAAAACTGCATACACAACGGGACTGGATATAAAAAAAAGCACAAGAGTGCTTTTCCCATACCTCGATAAAAAATAAAATTTTAAAAAGATAAATGAACAAAACACACACACACACACACACACACACCACACACACACACACACACACACACACACACACACACACACACACACACACACACACACAATCACATTCAGTGACAAAACCCAAACCTTCAGTCACAAAAAAGCATGTTTTTTTTCCCTTCATTCATCTGTATCTTGTTCCTTCGCTGATAGCATTAATAATGATAAAAAGACGTTCAATCGAGAACGAACGACGAAAACTTACGCAGAAACTAGTTATAGCTTCATGCGGAAGAGAAAAAAAAAAAAAAAAAACGAAAATAAAATCCAAACTGTCAGTCACACAAAGGATCTGTTTTTCTCCTTCAGTCATCTATATCTGTGTTCCTTCGCCTGATAGCATTAATAAATAATATAAATTTAAGACATTAAATCTAAGAAGGAACGAACAAAAACTTACGCAGAAACTAGTTATAGTTCGGTGCGGAAGAGATAAGAAAAAAAAACAGGAAATAAAATGAGATTGACCAATCGGGTGTTTTTCCTTCGATAAATCACGGAAATGATTACACCAGAAATTAGATTAAAAACAAAACTAACAAGGAGAGCTCATTCTGATCAGCTTACCGGGTGAATGTTTCATTTCAACTTAAAAAGTCACCGTCATTTGT
>CM060324.1:18757598-18762598 GCA_030674155.1 Stramonita haemastoma | reverse complement strand
AAGTCTAAAAATCCTTCTTTGGCTCCATAGAAAGATGGGCAAAAGGAAAACCCGCCCTCATACCTGATGGCTTAGAATGCCAATGGAGAGCTTCAGATGTTCATGTTGTAGTTCTTACTGATGGGAGAGCAGGTCTGTAGTTAGTTCTGGAACTCTGGTTAACACTATAGTTAGATAGCAAAGAGCAAATGATAGGAAAAAGGAGAGTCTTAAGTTGTATTTTTTTAAACGGTAAATTTTAGTTTTAGGACCTTTGTGTTTCGTTGAGCGGTAGGTTACATGAATGCATTGTCGGTGTTACTAGGCTTTTTGCTCCTAGGATTGATATATAGCAGTTACCTGCTCTGGTGAGCATTTTTGAAGAAAAAGAAAGCCAATAATCAATTGGAATATCCTGCTTGCTGTATTCAGAGCACCTCCATTCAGCAGTTAATGTCATCATCAAACCTCTGTGGCCCAGCTTCTGTGCTTTTGGAGCTTTTGTTTGTTGGTTGGCTTGTTGTTTTTGTTTGTTTGTTTGTTCGCTTGTTTGTTTGTATCAAGGTGTTAGCAGAGCAATAAGTCAGAATAACTCATCACAATGAAAACCGACCGGACTGTCCCAGGTTGACGTCGAACAAGTGTGCAAGACTTGGACAAGATCAAGAAACAGATCTTTAAATCTTGTAAGACGCCATTTTCTATGGTGTTCTTTAATTTGCATACGCACGGCCAAAATTTACTTTTTATCCTGGTTCAAGGACTGTGCATTTACATAATTATAAGGACTGTGGTCTCAAAATTATCTTAAGTGCTTGCACCATGGTCATCTACCACGCTTTCTAAATGAAGATCAGCTCAAAGAACTTGCATAAAAACTGTCATGTCGTTCTGTTACTATCAATGTATGCTGGTGCGCAGGAAGGACGGTGGCAGGATGGTTAAGACGTTCGCCTGCCAATATGTAAATCGTGAGTTTCTGGGTTCGTACCCAGCCTCGCCCTTTCTTCCTAGTTTGACGAAAAAATCGAACTGAATGTCAAAGTCATTCGGATGAGACTCGAAACCGAGGCCCCATGTGCGAATGCACGCAGAACATCTTGCGCACACGTTAAAACCCCGTTCCACCTTTCGGAAGAGTAGGCCATCGTGTGCCGGTAGGAGCGGATGACAAAATTATAACAAACCAGCATGCACACAGGTGTCATGTTTAGACACCATCCCTGAGGAAAAATCGGGGAGTTGGAGTCCCAGAGCGGCTCGGGGCTGTAGGTATATGGCAACGTTCTGGTGGCTCCTGCGACGGTACTGGAACCATTCGTATCGGTCAATGCCCTTCCAATGGATCATTCCAGTGCCGTGGAGAGGGGGGGTCTGCTGCATGGGTAACAGCTTGCCCTCCATACACACATGCTCAGGCTTTTCGCTCTAAAGACTAGAGCGCAACTCCATAGTCTTCCGAGACTGATGAGTGCCTACTACTACTACTATGCTGGTGCGCGTATTGCCACGTTTTGGATCACAAAAAAGAAGCTGGATCGTTTAAAAACTAAACTTGTTTACTTGTTCGTGTTTTCTTGGAGTAGGTGTGATCAGGTTGAACACATGTGAACACACGTGCGCTACAGTAATGTACACTCCTCACATTCACAGCAGCAAATCGTGACAGACAGTGACAAAGGATAAGTAACAAAATAAATACCTATGTGTTTGGACTCTGATTACAGCCATCTGCGGGGTTATAGACAAAAACAGGATATAGTAACAAAACAACAGATAACAAATTACCTCAGCTTTCTTTGTTTTCCTCGGATGGAGCTTCGAGGTTCACCAATGATGAGATTTTTGCGTATGCGACCGGTTTTTTTCCCTTCATCATTTATTTAGGCAGTCGCATTCCGACTTCGGGGATGGAGAACCTGTATGGATGCGGTTTGGATTTGTTGTCATCCGTTCCTACCGGCACACAATGGCAAACTCTCCTAAAAGGCGGAAAGGGTTTTTTAACGTGTGTGCAAGATATTCTGCGTGCGTTCACACACGGGGCTTTAGTTTATAATCTTATCCGAAGGACTGTGAGATTCTGTTCGATTTTTTTCGTCAAACTGGAAAGACATTGCGAGGTTAGGAATCGAACCTAGAACCTCACTGTTTACTTGTTGACAGGTGAACATCTCAACCATCCTACCACTTTAATTCTTAAATTAACTTAGCTGTATCTTTGTGACCTGTGGGATCATCAGCATCATTAACGTTGGGCGGGGGGGGGGGACAGACATGTCAAAGAAGGCAGATGCTTTTTGTGTGACTTGTGATGTGCGGGTAACCATGAAGCATCTGGAGTGTCGAGATGTCCAACATATTAGGCACAAGCATTTTACTGCAGACTCCCTAAAGATCCTTTAACGTCTTGAGAGAATCTTGCTTTTTCCGTCTGATATGAGTGAATGTGGTATAGTCGGTCATTACGAAACAAGGTTGTCTTAAAGAATCCGGTTTTGGTTTTATCTCATTTTATGTGTGGTGGGTGTGGTTTTTCCCACAACGTGGTGCCCGAACTGGTCTGACCTTTATGGTTGACCAGGGTGTCGATACAAAGAAGAGTTGGTTTTTAGAGTTGGCTTTATATCCCGTTTATTTTCTGTACGTAGTTGCACACTTTTAATCTGAGTTTTAAATTTGATGAGATGACAACCCCGATATGGCCTGTGGGGTCGGTGGGACTATAAACAACATGATGGGATTGGACCTTGGAAAGTCACACCAGTCACGTGACGCATTTCTCGGCTGTTTTCCGTTTTAGTTACAACATAAATCAAATCAAATAATGAAGGGAAAAAAAGTGGCAGATCGGTTGACGTTCACCAGTCTAACAAGTAAACCCGTGAGGTTTTGTGTTCGATTTCCAGCCTTGCCCTTTTCCTAGTGTTTTTTTTACACTAAATGTCGAACTGAATGTCGAGGTCCTTCTTATGAAACTATCAGATCATCTTTGCTCATACATTAAAAACCCATTCCGTCTTTTGGAAGAGTACGCTCATTCAATTGCCGGTGGGAACGGATGAAAAATTCTACTAAAAAAAAACAACCCACACATGCACACAAGTGTCGTGTTTAGACACAATCCCAGAAGACGGCATGCAGCTACCTAGAGGGTAAAGAGGGGGAGGTGGTCACATACCCAAAGGTATCACTATTGGTGAACTTCGCGATCTGGCCTACGAACGGGAAAAAATCAAAACGCAAATCAAATCAAATCAAATTCTTTTATTTCGAGGATACTAAACAACCCCTCATGAAGAGATAAGTTCAGGCAATAGATCAGAATTTTTCAGTCATACTGACATTTTCAGTTCTGGTTGAATTTTTGGTATTTAAGTAAGTAAGTAAGTATGGCTGATGAAAAAAGGGTTTTTCCTCAAATCTCGTGATGTGTGGATTGTGTACAAGTCATGTCATCAGCATGACTTTCATTGGAAAAAAACACAAAAAGACACAAAGAAAGGAAACTATACTTATAAAAGACATCAGAATCAGGTTCTGCTTTTACCATAATTTTCAGTTGTTTTGAAGTTTTGTTCTTTTTTTTTGCATTTCTTGACCTTGTTTTTTTGCTACCATTGGTTTGCATTTGTACCGTTTGAAATCAGTAATTTGATACATATGTTGTTGTTTTATAATACCAACACTCATCTCCTTACTTTGAAGCCCTCATCTCACCCTCCTCTCCTTCGTCTTGTCTAATATCACATTAAATGAACAGACGTAAAATCAAAGACATATACTGTACTTGAAACCTGTGCGCGTTCTTTGCGTGTGGTCTTCTTTTTCACATCTCTTCACGAAACACGGATATTAGACAAGCAACAAAAAAAAAATAAAACAAGAAAAAAGAAAGCAAGGAAAGGCCAAATATATGAATCCATCTAAGTGTGTGTACCTGCATGTGTGTCAGGAGTGTACGAGAGTGTGCGCGCGCGTGAAAGCACGTATTTGTTTGTTTGTTTGTTTTGTGTGTGTGTGTGTGTGTGTGTGTGTGTGTGTGTGTGTGTATGTGTGTGTGTGTTGTGTGTGTGTTATGTGTGTGTGTGTGTGTGTATGTGTGTGTGTGTAAGATAGAGAGAGAGAGTGTATGTGTGTGTGTGTGTATGTGTGTGTGTGTTCGTGGTGGTGTGTGTGCGTGCGTGTGTGTGTTCCTTTGTTCTTGTATTTGTATGTTCACGAATAGTGATGCCAGACGTGTCGACGCCTGTCTGTCTGTCTGTTAATCTGCCCGTCTGTTCTGTCCTTCTGCGCGTCTCTCGGCCAGAATGTCAATCTGTTTCTCTATCTTACCAATGATGAGTTATAAACGGACCCATAGGTTTTTTACCATACTTGGTGCTGCCCTTTTTTTCCCTTCCCGTTAGTGCTAACGTTACCTAGGGGTCTCTTGCACACCATCCAGGCATACATCGTGGTGAGGGACTCATGTGGCGGGCACTGACTGAAGGTCAGGCACGATGAAGGAGGAATGATTGTCTGATCTTTGACGGAATGATTCCAGCAGATCTGTGTGGTGATCTGAAGACAATAATTTACCATGTCTTTAGAAGAGCCATTCCCGTGTACTTTTAAGAGAGCATCGTGTATTTGTGGAGATGGAATCCTCCATGTACAACAAAAGAACTCGTTACTATTCCACGCTAGTTTCATATAAATCAAAATCAGATCAGTACAAATCCTGTTTTTTTCTTCAAAGAGACAAAAGGTAGAATATTGTGTGTGAGTTGGGGGTAGAGAGGTGGGGCTTTTGTTTTGGTTGGGTTTTTGTTTGGGGGTGTTTGTTTGTTTGTGTGTTTGTTTATTTCACAAAATGACACAGGGACACTATAGCCGAGTGGTGAAGACCATTCGACATCAATCTCATGAGTCCATGAAGTCCTTGGCTGAATCTTGGCGGCGTCGTGTGAATTAAGGGTGAGGATTTTTAACATCTCCCGGGTCGACTTCAAGAGCGGGTCTGTCTATGCCTTAATTCC
>CM060324.1:18752598-18755098 GCA_030674155.1 Stramonita haemastoma | reverse complement strand
AGGCATACATCTCTACGGACAAGCTTTACACCAAACAGTTGTTTTGTCAATTCAGTCAACTGTCAACTATTTCGTCAGTTAAAAGGAGTTACACTAAAAATGTAAACGTTGATTCGTCGGAAGCATTTGATGGTGTTTGGCAGAAAGTACTTGTAAAATAAGATTAAAGGGAAACGAGAGACTTTACCCACCTGATTTACTGACTGTTAACCTGATAGTGATTCAGCCATTATGTTAAGATCAAGAGTCATTGTAAAACAAGGGCTGATATCGGTGTTCCCTAGGGCTCAGTGCTTGGACTGCTTTTATCTATGTAAATGAAAGAAGATGTAACGACGCCAGTGCATTTTAATTATGCTATAAGCAATCTTACTTGTGTGCAACAAAAATTTAAAATGGAGTTTAAAAACAATATTAAGGGCTAGGATGGATTCTATTTAATAAAAGATATAGCTAATAGATTTGATTTTTAAACTAAAGATTTTGTGTAATCTCATAATTTTGGGTCATTTAAACTGCAGATTTCTGCTGACAAGCATAAACATTTGAGATGAGGTTTTGTTGTGAGATTGTTTTTTTCAAATTTGTAACGGGATAAAGTAATCAAAAAAATGTTCAGAACTAATGCATATTGCTTTCTTCTGTGAAAGTTACAAACAAAAACTAGAACACAAAACTAATAGTCCCGAAACTGTGACACATTTTTCATTCTGCCACTTGTTAACTTTCCTGATGATATCTGGGGCCAATTGTTTTTGATACACACGCAAATTGATAAGAAAACTTTTACTGGAAAGAAACAACGATGCTATAAAAAATAAAAAAAAACTTGGCTGAAAATATCATATGTAAAAAGTTTGATTTCAACATATTTCAAAAGGAAAGAAAAAAACGTGTATTAATTTAACAATATTACAAAACCATTATTTCACAGACCTAAGACCATGTCCTGTTATAGTGCAGACTTTTTAAAAGCATAGTTCTGAGCTAATACTAAACTCTACTATAAACCATTAATTTCTTCCACAGTACATCAGTGTGTCACTTTCCAGACTGGTTTAAAAACTAGTAATGATTCTACCAATGAAGTTGTAGTGTCTACGTTTCTAAAAGACACAGATCTCACTTGCAGCTTCAAGAACGAGTAACTTGAAAAGTGGTTTTGTGAAATGAAACAACAAACGGTCCTTTCTTCTCCGATAGAAACGATATGTAGAATGCTACACACAAATCGTGCCCCCAATTTCAACAGACACTGCAAACTCAACAAGAGACAGGAATTGTGAAACAAGTTTCTAGCATCTCACGACGCAGACGGAGCTAGTCAGTTGGTTGTCAGTTGTAGAGAAAAAATTTGATTTCTTTGTCTGGAGAATATCGAAGTTACTTTTCTTTCGAAAGGTAATTTTTCAACTAGGAACAAGCATACTGATAATAATAGTTCTGTTCAGAAATTTGTTTTTTTAGTTTAGTATGAGAACAGTTTGTTGAAATGAGCTATAAGCATTTTTGAAGTACTTGTATTAGTAGCTTTTTTAGATATCATGAAAAAATATTCTTCAAAACTTTACTGATAAGCTTTTGTTTTTTACATTTCACATAGGCTTTACTATCTGATCACGTCGACAGCACACACACACACACACACACACACACACACACACACACACACACACACACACACACACACACACACACACACACACACACACACACACACACACACACACACTCCTCTGGCGTCAGAATTATCCTTTGTCTATTGCAGGTCTTGCTATCATTTTTCTTATACTTATTTTCAATCCATTTTCTTCATTCTCCACCCCCCCCCCCCCCCTTTCCACATCAATCTTCACCAGTATGCCTTCGTTAACCTTAGAAGTGACGTATAAACAAAAGCTATGTGGTCTGGCCAAATAATTTCTTTGTTGGAAAAAGTGTCATACAATATTTTGTTAGTATATGAAGCCTACTGATATGTACATAATGTGCAAACTTGTGCTCTTGTTTTATTGTGGCCAGTACTGACCTTTAAGTACTGTGGCTGAACAAAAGTTTCTGCTTAAAAAGGAGAATCTCAAGATCACCAGTTATTAACTTTTGTTTATGCTTCTCTCTCTCTCTCTCTCTCTCTCTCTCCTCTCTCTCTCTCCTCTCTCTCTCTCTCTCTCTCCTCTCTCTCTCCTCTCTCTCTCTCTCTCTCTCTCTCTCTCTCTCTCTCTCTCTCTCTCTTTGCGTGTGTGTGTGTTTTTGTGTGTGTGTGTGCGTACGCAGGCATGCACGCGTGCAAGAGTTAAAGATAGACAGACAAACCGACAGGCAAGACAGACATAGAGAAATATATACAAAAGTTGCGGTGTTTTATTTCTTTTTTTATATATCTACACATTGATGGATCATGGGCGGCAACGTTTGTGAATAAAGCATTAGACTCTCTCTCTCTCCTCTCTCTCTCTCTCTCTCTCTCCTCTCTCTCTCTCTCTCTCCTCTCTCTCTCTCT
>CM060324.1:18730098-18747598 GCA_030674155.1 Stramonita haemastoma | reverse complement strand
TAGGCGATCGGTTTTTTGCCCGTTTTGGCCTCATTCCGACTTCGGGGTATATGCTGGAAATGTTTGGGTTTCTGTAACCCACCGAACGCTGATATGAATGACGGGAGGGATCTTTAACGTGCATATTAATTTTGATCTTCTGCATGTGTATAAACACAAAGGGAATGAAGGCACTAGCAGATATGCACTTTAAGATGACCTGGGAGATCGTAAAACTCCCCACCTGTAATTCACCAGACGCCGCCGAGATTCGAACCCCGATTTCATAGATTTATGGGATTGAAGTCAGTCATCACCACTGAGCTATAGCGTGTGTCCAATATACAATATACAATGTACAATAATATATATATATATATATATATATATATATATATATATATATATATATATATATATATATATATATATATATATATATATACACCATCACAAATTGTTGCCATGCCAATGGTTGGCTTGGGGGCAGATTGGCAGGTGCATTACACAAAAATGGAAGACAATACCAATACATCTTGTCACTGGAGGAGATTTTTTCTCTAGCTCCACAGACAGAAGCTGTGGAACCAGCAAGGGATCAGCCAGCAGCCAGCGCTGTGCTGTGCTGTGAGAGACAGCCCTCTGGAGCCTGCGAGCTGACCATCTGTCACTGCTCTGCATGCCATGTCTTTATCAAGCCATTTATCTTTTACAACCCGTCTTGACCCTGACCGCGGAATGCATGAACGAACGAACGAACGAATGAATGAATGAATGAGTTTGATTTTTTTTTATTCTTTTATATCGAGGATAATGGAATAAGCACTATTGTGCTTTTTACATCCAGTCCCCGTGTGTATGCAGTTTGGTAAATGTCAACTGTTCCCACAGGCACATATGGCCTACTCTTACGAAAAGCGGAACAGGATTTAACGTGTGCGCAAGATGTTCTGCGTGCGTTCGCACACGGGGGCTCGGTTTAAAGTCTCATCCGAAGGACTAATGAATGAATGAGTTAATGAGTGAATGAATGAATGAATGAATGAATGAATGAATGAATGAATGAATGAAATGTTTGGTAGATGATCAACAGTTGAAGACGGAAAACGAAAGCACAAAAGAGTATGTTACTAAAATTGATGGGCAACAGTTGAAGACACAAAAGAGAAGCACAAAGCCGTATGTTATTGTAAGTGATGGTCAACGTTTAAAGACACAACAAAATATCACAAAGCAGAGGGTTACTGTTAGTTTATCATCAAGCCTTAAAAATGCACTGCTCTTTCTCTCTCCTCTCCCTGAGGAGTGCCTGTTGTTGGGTCACTGCAGGGAATTTACCAGGTGGTTTCTCTCGGGCATGTCGAAACAATACATCATGGGAACACGTGAAAGCAAAACGGAAATATGAGATCAATTATTGACCACAACAGAAACGGAAATGCCTCAATGCCACTTTAGAGCTGAAGCGAATCGTTTACAACTTTCCCTTCAACGCTTTTTGTGGGAATTAACTTCTAGTACAGTGCAACCTTTGTAAAAGTTGATCATTAAATAAAACAAAAAAGCAGTCTGACATGTTTAAGAGGATCGATTTGAAAATTATTCATTGTTGGGGAGTGGATTACTCAATAATCAGATCACTCCCTCTCCCCAAACTAAGGTTAAGCAGCGTTGAGAGTGGCTACCTCTTATATGGGTGACAGTTCGTGCGCTATGGCTTCAGTTCATTCTCCCAGCCCACCCAGCTGTAAATGGTACCTGCCCTCTTTAGTATCAGAAGGTATAGCAGTGAGGTAGAGGAGATGGGCGTCGCCTTCCATATGCTGACCCCTAGAGAAGCTGTGGTCTCTTGACTCCACTCTCCCCAAAAGTCCTTCGGATGAGACTTTAAACCGAGGCCCCGTGTGCGAACGCACGCAGAACATCTTGCGCGCACGTTAAATCCTGTTCCGCTTTTCGTAAGAGTAGGCCATCGTGTGCCGGTGGGAACAGATGACAATATTTACAAAACTGCATACACACGGGGACCGGATGAAAAAAAAAGCACATGATTGCTTATTCTGTTATCCTCGATATAAAAGAATAAATAAATAAATAATAAACTCCCCAACGACCAACCACATAGGTTATGGAACACCTTTAGATTTACAGCAGCTAAAAGCTGGTACTTGTTAGGGTCAGGTCCTAGTTAAAGGGAGTGACAAGGTAGTTTCTGCATTTCACTTGCAGGCTGTCCTGTTGCACAGGATGGTCGTCATCGCCAGTCATCGCTCTTTTCTTCTGTCAGAATTCCACTACCCACGTTTTTCCCCTATGCCATGCAAAGAAGGAGAGTCACCACGTTTTAGGCCATGGCCTTGTAAAGGGATCTTAAAGATAGGACTTCTAGAAGTAGCTAATCCTGGCTCTATTCTGATTGCCATTTTGATGCAACGACGTTGTATATGCAGTACACAATATGTAGTACACAATATGTAAATTATAGGCGCCTATTCAGCAGATTTCGCACCAGCTCCCATGATTTAATGATAGAACAAGGGAGATATATGAATATACCAAAAGAAGAAAGAAAATGCAAATGGTGTAACAAAATAGAAGACGAGTATCACTTACTTGATGTTTGTACATTATATGATGATTTAAGAAAAAAATTTCTATCTAATTTCAATATTAAGGAAATGAATAATATGAATAACTACAAGAATCTGAGTAAGGTTTTCAACAACGAGGACTGTCTGCTAGATATGATTAAATATGTGCATGATTCTTTTTCCAGAAGAGCAAGAACATAGATACATTACATATATAAGAATCTACATCTTTTAAGAATGTTAAATACGTTTACGTTTGGTGTCAAATAAGTCTCGTTCTGACTTAATGGCAATAAAGTTTTCTGATTCTGATTCTGATTCTATGCTTACTGAGATGAAATTCTTTGGATGTTTTGGGGATTTTTTAGCTGTGGAATTAGCACATCTGCATGGTTGATCCATGGAATGATTTCCCAAAGCATGTGTGCTAAGCAATGTGAATCTGTTCCGCTTTTCGAAAGAGTAGGCCGATGTGTTCCGGTGGTAACAGATAACAAAATTTACACACGGGGACTGGATGTAAAACAGCACATGAGTGCTTATTCCATTATCGACGATATAAAAGAATAAATGAATTAATTTAATTCAATAACCAGAATGAGCTTAAATTTGTGTGCTTTTATGTAACAACGAAATTCTCATTGCTTACTACAGCCTGCTTCTCTCCATTTCAACTAAAAAAAGACAAGTTTTTTAATGAAACATAAGCTGATGCTGTTGTAAGAAAATCGGATTGTAGTGCCATGGACACCATTTCAAACACTGCGTTATATAAAAAACTTACTTTAAAATATATATTAAAAAAAATGAAAAGCAACATAGAACACTGAGAAACAAAATGTAAACTGAAGGATTGTAGACAAAGGTGACCTGTGTCCTGAATTCAGACTGACCAAGCCCCCAATCAAGCTGATGGCTGTCAGTAGGCCTAATCAGGGGGTCACCCAAATTGTCCACAGAGTTCAACAACAAGAAGAAGCAAACCTGATTTCAGCGGTGTCATGGTCCCTCTAATGTCATTCTCTCTTCCACACCTTGTGTTGTGTACTGTCTAGATTAACTTCGTTTGGCTGATCAGAAAAGTACAGTCGTTGCTAATGAACATCAGGCAGTAGTATACTGGAAACAGACTGACTGGTGGAATTCACACTGATGTATGAAGCGATTATTTGCTTAGGGAAACACAGTTGGCCTGGTTATTGTTAGATAGGTTGATCTTGAAAAAAAAAGTGTTTCATCATTCGTCAAGCTGGTGACTGGTATAAAAATCACACTTGAGAAAAATATTTTTAATAAATTCATCAGCTTTGATGAGGGTTCTCGCATTTCAAACATGGTTTATGTGAAGCTCTACAGGTATATAATATGATGGTAAAACATATTTATGGTTCCAGTGGTGTATACAAAACATAGGATATGAAACGTACCATGCATTTTGCCACATCCTCACTCCACAACTTGTAGGTCTTCATGCACCCTACACCTGTCCCTTCTTAACAGCGCAGAAAAAAATTGATATATATGATTATTCTTCTTCGCCAAATGCTCAGACAGTAACCATGATTGTCCATCACATGAGTGAAAATGCTCTTGTGCTGCCGTTACGTACCTGACAAGTCAGGCCCAGTGCATCCGACTTCAGCGTGAGAGAGAATTATCATTTTTCAAGTCTTTTTGGAACAAAGGCAGGAGAAAAGACCAAGAAGGTAGAACATAGACAAAGAGAAGAGAACAGGAAGAGAAGAAACAAAGGGTCCTACGTATGAGACTGTAAACCGAGGTCCCGTGTGCGAACGCACGCAGAACATCTTGTGTACACGTTAAATCCTGTTCCGCTTTTCGTAAGAGTAGGCCATCGTGTGCCGGTGGGAACAGATGACATTTTAAAAAATGCATACATACGGGGACTGGATATAAAAAGCACAAGCGTGCTTATCCCATTATCCTCAATATAAAAGAATAAATAAATACAAAAAATAAATAAAGAGGGATAGAAAGAGAGAATCCCTAGCAAAGAGTGTTCAAAAGGTGGGGATGCTATTGATAGTGACAGTTCCCTCCTCCCCACGGAAAACACACACACACATATAAATATATGTATATCTATATATAGAGAGGTGTGTGTGTTGTGTGTGTGTGTGTGTGTGTGTGTGTGTGTGTGTGTGTGTGTGTGTGTGTGTGTGTGTGTGTGTGTGTGTGTGTGTGTGATACCTGCTTGGTATAGGTTTTTTTTCCTTGTCTGACGTTTGAAGGACTGACACCATTTCCTTTTCTGTGGATATGCTTTTAAAGATATCTCCTTTTTCTGACTAAGTTGCATGAAAAAAGATTTCAATATAACTGTGTATACTATTTAAAGTTTCGTATTTCAAATAGTTGATTCCCATATAGGATGACCTAAGCATTATTTTCTCTGATTAAGCTGTGTCTGCAAACTACTAACTATCTAACAGGATTGTTTCCTACCGTTTTCGTTGAGGTTAATTCAACACTTTAATGAGAACATTGATCTGATAGCTTTATGAAGTAGGGGTTTTCTTTTCAAATACTTTCTAACACCTTTCTCCTTCAACCCAAAACCAGCTTTTTTCTCAAATGATTTTTTTTAAAGAGTAGGTCTAAAGCATTCCTATTCTTTCACCAAAAGAAAAAAAGTAAATGCTGTATCGTCTACTGTGAATCCATCATTTTTCAAGTTGGACGTCATGTTTTAATATTTAAAAAATCTTGCCATATTATTGAGAGTTGTAAAAGTTTCGTAAAGAATTCAGTCTAAAGTGAAAAGCTGGAAACATAGAAAGAAAGGCAGAGGAGGTAGAAAAGGGAGAAGACAGAGGGAGACTCATACATAACTGTAAACCAGGACTTTGCCAGTCTGGAGATGCTAGTTTCAAAGAATCTTCTTGGGATTTTCACTGAGGCAACAACTAATCAGGAAATAGGCTCCCAGTGGTGCTTTGGAATAAACCCAACTTAGGACAACTTAGCACAGTTCTATGCACACACGCTTGAAACTGGAAAAGTATTACTAAAAGAAATGATTAAGACATGTGGGTGGTATGCAGTCTATAGTTTTTGTGAACGTTTTACCTGGATTTCAAAGGATATTTTCTGGTTTGATGGATTGTTTGTTTAATTTTTCACCTGAGGGAGCACTCATATTAGAGTGTTTGATAAAGCGAATTATGACAAACAGGTTTGTGCCCAGCATCAACAAACCTGAAAAAAAAAAATTATGCATGTTTTCATGCTTCTCTGACCCCAAAGGCGTGTTATTTCATTTGGCGTCAAACTTTTTGTCAATAAGACTGCTTGCAAAGTGACTTCAGTTGACACATCATTTCACATAAACTGACGTCAGTGGGGACTCGGGAACAAAGAAAATACCAATGTCAAGGTTCATGGGTTAAAATTGTAAGTTTCAAAATACCGGTGTTCTGCCCAGCTGGTGTCTTGTTGGTCCTGAACGGGTTTTTTTAACAATTATCAAATGTTTTGATAAAACGTATCTTCATGATCATAGACAATCAAGAAAATTATTCTGGAGTAGGATTTTCAGTTTACTCTTTGTCTAATCTAAACGTCACTTCCAGTATTTACTTCAGTCCATCTCATTATTTTCAGTACTTTCTTAAGTTACTGTTGTTATTTTAGTTCTAACGGTATTTTAAAAGTTTTTTTTTTAATTTTCCACGGTATAGACTATTTCTAATTTGAAGGTATCATGAAACGTACTATACCCATCACCTGACCAGTTACATTTTTCAGCTAAGAACAAATGTATGTATTTTGAACCTGACTGTAACATCAAATATACTATGCCTGGTACTCGGCAAATTTCGTTGAGTTTTTTTCAGCTAATAACAAGTTTTGTATGTGTTTTGAAACTGACTGCAACATGAAGCATACTATATCTGTCATGCGAGCGATTTTGTTCCCCAGCTGACAACAAATATTATTTTGTTTTGTGTATTTTGAATCTTACTGTGACATGAAACATACTCTGTATATCACCAGACCATTTACGTTTTTCAACTGACAACAAATTTTGTAAGTATTTTGTGTCTGGCCGTAACATGGAACGTATATACATATCTCTCGACCGATCACGTTTCTCCAGCTGACAACAAACTTTGTAGTCTGCCCTATGTTTAAGACTCTAATCCTACGTCTAGTATCTGTCTCCCAATTTTCTCCAGTCTGGAACCGCTTGGCACAAATGGTGCAAACAGTGCCCTCCATCCCTGTTATTGTCCGCAATTCCCAGCTGAAAACATTTGAATTCCAAAGTGGATGTTGGTAGAGTAACGTCTGCCTGTAAGACTTTTGTCGTCTGCTTTAGGTGGATTACATGAGTTAGAGGAATGACTGGCGATGGAGACGTGCAAAGCATCAGGCGGAATAGGGTCTGGGTTTTTCTTTTTCTTTTTCGTTTTTTTTTTTAAACAAGGATGAAAACAGCGTGGGAAGTGTGTAAATACAAGTTAGTGTCGTAAGGTTCCTTCTGTCTGTCTGTCTGTCTGTCTGTCTGTGGTGTCTGTCTGTCTGTCTGTTGTTGTCTGTCTGTCTGTCTGTCTGTCTCTCTCTCTCTCTCTCCTCCTCTCTCTCTCCTCTCTCTCTCTCTCTCTCTCTCTCTCTCCTCTCTCTCTCTCTCTCTCTCCTCTCTCATCACCCGCAGCCGCGCGCGCCACGCGCGTGTGTGTGTGTGTGCTGGTGTGTGGTGGTGTGTGTGGTGTGATGGTGTGTGTGTGTGTGTGTGTGTGTGTGTGTGTGAAACAGAGATGAAGAGGGTTTTCTTGGTGACGGGGGGAGGAGGGTATTAAAAAATATTGTTTTCTTGTTTAGATGTATATATTTGTTTGTTGTTGTTATTGTTGGTTTGTTTTTCCTTTTGTTTTGGTGGAGGGGGGTGCTGGTTTGGTTCTTCATTTCTAAAAACACATTTCTGACACAACCCACAATACCTTCCTCTAGCCCATGAACACACAGCGTCAAATCAAATAGATTTATAAAGAAAACAACACCAATAGCCTAACTGCCATCACTATAGATGAGGTGGGCAGAAAAGACAGAACAGGACAGGACAGCCCTATCCTCCCCCTCCCCCCCCCCACCACCACCACCATGAGTGGACAGACAGCCAAGAACAGCCTTCAGCACAGCAGAGAGGAAGGTAGGGAGGGAGGGGGAGGCAGTGGAGGGTGCCTCAGTACAGTCTGCTGATGTGATGTCATGGCGTGGTACGGGCGCTGGCAACTTTCCTTCCTTCCTTCCTTCCTTCTTTCCTCCTTCCTGCCTTCCTCCTTCCATCTCCTTTCCATCTTCCTTCCTTCCATCCTTCTTCTTCCTATCCTTCCTTCCTTCCTTCCTCCTTCCATCCATCCTTCCTTCCTTCCTTCTTCCATCCTCCTTCCTTCCTTCCATCCATCCTCCTTCCTTCCATCCTTCCTTCCTTCTATCCTTCCTTCCTTCCATCCTCATCCTTCCTCCATCCATCCTTCCTTCCTTCCTCTTCCTTCCTTCCATCCATCATCCTTCCTTCCTTCCTTCCTTCCTTCCATCCTTCCTTCCTTCCTTCCTTCCTTCCGTCCTCTTCCTCCACAGCCAGTTCCCTGGGCTGTAGCCGGGCTGCCATTCCCCTGCACTGGCTGATTTTTAGAGGACTCCTTGGAGAACGCTTGGCCAGGTTGTCCTTTAAATTCATGCATCTGGATGTGAAGCTGGTGCTCTGTGCTCCAGAATCCCATTTAGCCTTTGTTGGTTGGGGGTTTTTTTTGTTGGTTTGGTTTGGTTGGTTGTTTTCCTATTTTCTATAGTTTGTTTGCCTGCTATTAAGGAGAGGAATCATTTGATGAAGAGAAATCAGATTTCCTGTGATATAAATTTCATGCATAACTCATGATTACCAAAGCTAACTAGGCATAATTCGCCCAAAAAGTGGTGTGTGTTATGATGTATTATCATGTACACACAGAGAAAACAAAGGCTTGCTCTCTCTCCGTCAGTCTCTCTGCCAGTCTCTCCGTAAGTCTTCTTCTCTCTTTCTCTTCTCTTCTCTCTTCTCTCTGTCTCTCTCGTCTCTCGTCTTCTCTGTCTCTCTGCTCTCTTCTTCTGTCTGTCTGTCTGTCTGTCTGTCTGTCTGTCTGTCTTCTGTCTTCTCTCTCTCTCTCTCTCTCTCTCTCTCTCTCTCTCTCTCCTCTCTCTCTCTCTCTCTCTCTCTCTCTCTCTCTCTCTCTCTCTCTCTCTCTCTCTCTCTCTCTCTCTGCCTAAGCCGATGTACAGTAAACTGTGGTCTGAAGTCTCTCTTTCTGCATCAATGCTGTACGCTAAACATGGCATCCAATCAAATAATTATTATAAAAGAAAAAACTGACACCATAACTGCTTTCATTATGATGATTTGCGGAGAAAGAAGAGACAGCAAAGCCCCCATTCCCCCCCTCTCCACCCCCCATCCCCCACCATGAGCAGACAGACAGCCCAATACAGGGCGGGGGTGGGGGGGGGTGAGCGCCTTCAGCTCAGCAGAAAGGAAGGAAGGATGGTAGGGAGGGAGGGAGGCAGTGGAGGGGGCCTCAGTACAGTCTGCTGATGTGATGTCACGGCATGGCATGGGCTGCTTTCACACACCTAGTTCCCTGGGCTGTAGCCTGGCTGCCATTCCCCTGCACTGGCTGATTTTGAGGACTCCTAGGAGAACGCTAGGTGGGTGGTTCTGAAATGTCAGGTTACGTATTTGTTACATAAGATGAGTGCTCCGTTTCCATCCCCTGTCATATTATAGAAGAGGAGGTTTCTATTTCTGCATATTGCCAGATCCTGGTTGGTGGTTTGGTACCAGTTTTCCCGCGTGGGGGGAGGGAGGAAATGTTGGAGGGTGGATTGTAATTTTCTTCATGAGAGAACTTACGGTTAAAAGGGGTAGCCAGGTAAATTTTCTGCAAGGAAAAAATAGTAAAATTTTGACAGTTTACATTATTTTTGTAAGATAGGTTCTGTAAATATTGATAGTGTGCAGGTTATCAAGTCCTTCTCACCACCTCACCTCACTTATCTCCTTGTCTCATAGATCGTTGGGGCACAACTGAAGATTTTGCAGCCAGCTTCCTCCACTCCTCGCGCAGTTTTCAGCTTTCCGCAACAAGTCGTTCCACTCAAGGCTAAACTTCTCTCTGATGATGTCTTCCCATCGTTTTCTCTGTCTTCCTCTTCGTCTCCCTCCTTGTACTGTTCCCTGTAGGACAGTCTTGGGCAGTCCAGATGTTCGTGTGACTTCAGTTTGCGTTTGTTCACTAATGTCAGGCGCTCTCCATATAGTCCAGAAGGCGTTTTCAATTCTGGTTTTCATTTTCCTGTTAGTGATGTGATCCCTGAATGAGATAAAAAGAAGTTGCCTGTATCTTTCTTTCAATGTCTGCTGCCACAGTCCACGTTTCACATACATGCACAAATCTTGACAAGAACAGGGAACGCATCAGTCTGATCTTGAAGCTGGTGGTGATGTTCTTGTCTTCCAGGGAACTTCAGGAAGGAAGAAAGAAAAAGGAAGAAAAGAAATTAAAGAGTGCGTACACTTTCATAGAGAAAAGTAGGAATTCGAATGGGGACCTCCGTTATGGAAAGAAAGAAAAACAGACAGAACGAAAAAAGAAAGAAAGAGAGAAAATAGCAAGAAAGAAAGACAGATACATAGAAAAACAGACAGATAGAAGGAAACAAACAAACAAACAAACAAACACGCAAACAAACAAAGAAGCCTCTATATAGAAAAGTTGTTATGGAAACGGGGACGTTTGTGTGTAAAGATCAAAACAAACAAAGAATACATAAAGGAAGAAAGCAGGACGACACAAACAAAAAAAACAAAGAGAGAAAGTAAAAGAAATCAATCAATCAATAGATATGCCCAGCAGTTTGCTGTGATTACCACAACACAAGCTACAACAACAACGATAATCATCTGCAGTATAAACACTCTGCCAGGCAAACGAAGCGGAGTAATACAATTGGGGCGGTGAACGCCTCATCTCTTGGTCTCTTTTCTCACTCCTCATAATTATCAGTATCTCCCACCGACATCCATGTCATTTCCTTTGATTATTGGTTGCAGATAGCTTGCTAGACGCCAGTCATTTGTATGGCTACTCAACTGTATCCAAAACATCAGAATTAGCAATTTTATCGTGAAAACCATTGTGCATAAAATTATTGTTTTGTACACACACACGCGCACGCGCGCGCGCGCACGCACGTACGCACGCGTATATATGTGTATATATATATATATATATATATATATATATATATATATATATATATATATATATATATATATATATATATATATATATATAATACCAAATAATTTACGAGCTTCGGTATGTGGAACAACGTCGTTCTAGAGACCAAAGTAGAAATCTAAAACAAAAATGAACACATCCCAAAACTAGTGGCTGTGAAAGCAGCTACTAATGCTGATAATGAAAAATAATGCTTTTCAAGGCTTATGACTAGGTAAGAATGCCATAGTTTTCTTGTGACAGTCGTATGTTATCATAACAATATCTAAAGATGGTTGCTTGCTGGTGGTGGTGGTGGTGGTGGTGGTGGGTGGTGGTGGTGTGTGGTGGTGGTGGTGGTGGTGGTGGTGGTGGTGGTGGTGGTGGTGGTGTACAGTTATCAGGTGTAAAAACCAGTCACGCTTCATGTGTTTCCTCTTCCTACATCGTTAAACTAGTTTTGCAAGCTATGAAAAATAGACTCTCTCTGTCTCTGTCTTTCTGTCTGTCTCTCTGTCTGTCTGTCTTCTGTCCTCTGTCTCTCTCTCTATCTATATCCTCGAATAAAAATTTGCCTACTTCTGCCTCTCTCTCTCTTCTCTCTCTCTTCTCTCCTTCTCTCTCTCTCTCTCTCTCTCTCTCTCTCCTCTCTCTCTCTCTCTCTCTCTCTCTCTCTCTCTCTCTCTCTCTCTCTCTCCATCTTCTCTCTCTCTCTTCTTCTCTCTCTCTCTCTCTCTCTTCTTCTTTGCAATTCTTCTTCTTCTTCCAATTCTTCTTCGCAATTCTTCATTCTTCTTCGCAATTCTTCTTCGCAATTCTTTCTTCTTCTTCTTCGCAATTCTTCTTCTTCTCTTCGCAATTCTTCTTCTTCTTCTTCGCAATTCTCTTCTTCTTCTTCGCAATTCTTCTTCTTCTTCTTCGCAATTCTTCTTCTTCTTCGCAATTCTTCCATTCTTCTTCGCAATTCTTCTTCTTCGCAATTCTTCTTCGCAATTCTTCGCAATTCTTCTTCTTCGCAATTCTTCTTCGCAATTCTTCTTCGCAATTCTTCTTCTTCTTCTTCGCAATTCTTCTTCTTCTTCTTCGCAATTCTTCTTCTTCTTCTTCGCAATTCTTCTTCTTCTTCGCAATTCTTCTTCTTCTTCGCAATTCTCTCTTCTTCTTCTTCTTCTTCTTCTTCTTCTTCTTCTTCTTCTTCTTCTTCTTCGCAATTCTTCTTCTTCTTCTTCTTCGCAATTCTTCTTCTTCTTCTTCTTCGCAATTCTTCTTCATCTTCTTCATACGATTATTCCACACAAAAAAAGTCTTAGTTCTCCAACTGTGGTAGAATGTCCATTGTGTTGTGGGATAGAGAATGGGAGGGGTGAGGTGAGAGAGGGATGGGGGGCTGTTAGTAGAGACTGGGCTGTTGTAAACAGCAATACAAGCTAACTTTTGGGTGTTCTGTGTCTGTGATGCAAAGGGGCAGATGCTCCAAACATCTTCTGCAGCATACAGGTCGGTCAGTCGCAATAATGTTCTTGTCACCTGCTGCAGTCAACGGAAAAGTAAGGGAGAATGTGGATACTGTCCGAATTCTTTTTGTTTTGTTTAATGTCTACTCAACTTTGGGGGCGATTTAGATCTACGAGCAGGCGACAGGATAGCCTAGATATTAATTATCATGTTGTAAAGCAATGAACGCAGCAGTGATAGCTGTAAGTTAGAAATGTCAGATCTCTACAGGAATCACCCCTTTAACTTCTAATCCTTCTAAGCGTTGAAGGGATGTGTTGTCTATCTTCACATGGTCCTGCCCCACCCACCCCCATCCCCCGAGTCGCTGGAACGATCCACTGGAAAGGCAATCACCGATACGCATGGTTCCAGTGCCGTCGCAGAAGCCGCCAGAATGTTGCCATATAAAACATTTACAATATTAGTTATTACAAAACCAGTTCAAGATTTTTAATGGTAAATATCACTTTCAGAGGTTTTTGACTCGAATAGATGACCTTATTTTCAGTTCAGTCCTTTTTTCTGTTGTTGTTTTATCATTACAGTTGTAGATAGGAGTGGCTGTTTTAGGCGGGGGAGCTTGGTGACTTCATTGTTATTGTTTCCTCATCAGGTGCGGAGCCAGTATCATGTTTTATGTATTTCCTGTTCTTTTAGCGTCAGAGGAGTCACAAACTGCAATGGCCAACCTTTAAGGCAGGCCTGGCTATCACTGTCTCTCTGACTCTGTATCTGTCTCTGCCCCCTCTGCTTCTGTGTATCTCTGGCTTTCGTCTTTGTGTCTGTCTGTCTGTCTGTCTGTCTGTCTGTCTGTCTATGTCTCTGTCCCTGTCTGTCCCTGTTTCTCTCCCTGTCCGTCTTTCTGTCACCGTCTCTGTCTGTCTCTCTGTCTGCCTGTTTGTCTGCCTGTCTGTCTGTCTGTTGTCTGTCTGTCTGTCTGTCTGTCTGTCTGTCTGTCTGTCTGTCTCCTCTCTCTCTCCTCTCTCTCTCTCTCTCTTCTCTCTCTCTCTCTCTCTCTCTCCTCTCTCTCTCTCTCTCTCTCTCTCCTCTCTCTCCCCCAACCAATGGGTACTGTAATATCACTATTTTTATGGCAAATATTTAATCTTTAGTAACCCCCCTTCCCCTTTATTATTAATGTATTAGAAGAGCGTTTGGTTTATGATAATTACATTTTGATAGAAAAGCCGATTTCTATGACAAAACTGTTTGCTGAAAGTATTAAAAAAGAGAGAGAAGAAAAAGAAGGCTGATTGACATATACACAGAAAGAAAGCAAACAAAGAAACAAACTAACAAACAAATCCAAAAAGCGAAAGTGATTTACGCTTATTTTTCAAGCACATGTAGAAAAAAATACACCGTACCCAAGTTATTAAATTCCTTGGCCAAAAGAAAAGGTTATGCAAAAAATGCAGGTAAACCGATAAACAACTTAGAAAAATGAACAAACAAAGAGAGAAAAAAAACCGGGATAGAAAGGGGTAATAATAATAAAGCAACATTTCTAGTGTAGGGATGCCACTACATTAACGCTGGAACAACTGTTGTGTGTTTAAGTGGATGCTACCCTTAAAGTGGACAGGCTGAACGAAGATAAGAACTCTCCCCGGGTCTGGACACTTCCTGTGGACACTGACCTACTACTCTTTCCTTCACCAGGTGGGCTGTCGATGCCCAGACTGCAAATCGCGAGACAAACTATTCCAAATCTGACCATTACCATTGTCTTTGTGAGCGTGTAAATCGGTAAAATTTACAGATTTTTCAGGGAAAGCTTGGGAGTACTGTTTTAAAGCTCGCAGTTTCGACAGTTTTTTTCTTTCGTTTTGTTGTATTTAATATCCTTTTATCACGTTATTTTGGTGTGTTTTCCAGTGTGTTGATATAAAACGACGTCTAAGTATTAAAAGTATTTTCCACCGCGCGCAATGAACGTCTTTATTCCAGTTGGCGACAGAAAATCAACCAACATAACTACCAACACCCCTCCACAAATGACTTAATAAAAATAAACGCTTATGAAAAAAAAAACCACATAACAGGGAAAATATACCACTTTACTCTTCCATGAATTTTTGAGAAAAAAAAAACAGAATAGTGGGTGGGTTTGGGCTTTGTTTGTTTCTTAAGTGTAGCATTTATACTTTTGTTTCCATATTTTGCCTCCATATTTTATCGTTGAAAGCTGTACTTGCAACGTCTCTAACAAACATGTTCAAAAGTTTCATAAGCAGCCAATATTCCTGTGCCAGAAGAAAAGCAAGACTATTTCCTGTACCAATATGTAGCAAAATAACAAGATGAAAAGGTAGATAAAGGTGTCCCATAACCTAACTGGTCATAGGGGAGCGAAGGCATCAGAGACCTCAGCTTCTCTGGGGCCAGCATATTGAGGGCGGCGCCCATCTCCTCTCCTTGCTGCTTTACCTTCCCTGACCCTAAAAGACAGGTACTCATTTACAGCTGGGTGAACTGGGGGAAGTGTACTGAAGCCAAGGCGCGCAAACGGGTCACCCATCCCTTAGTAAACGTGCTCGATGCTGCTTAACCTTAGCTTGGGTAAGCTAGTGCTCTGACCACTGATATATCCTCCCCAAAATAACAAAACTATATGCATATAATGGTTGTGACTGAACACAACGCTGCCTGTCCTACTGATAAACAATCAATTCTCGACGTTTACTTTGATGATTATCTCAAGAACATTTAGGTCAACATCAAACATTCCTTTTTGGATTGATGCGTTTCATATGCAAGTAATTGTGCGCGGGGGGTTGTTATGATAATAATTTCATTATGAATAATTTTTTGTTATCTGGTGTGAAAACCCGCCATGTTTGATGGCTTTATTGTTTGGGGTGTATAAATATGATCAAAACTGGTCATAAACTATTTCGAGGTTTTGCTTGCCCCTGAAGTGAGAGTGATTGCAAATAATCAGGATCTCTTGTCTGACTCTAGTCAGTCTGTTTCTGAGTCTTTCTTTCCCCTGTGTGTGTGTGTGTGTGTGTGTGTGTGTGTGTTGTGTGTGTGTGGTGTGTGTGTGTGTGTGTGTGTTTGTGTGGTGTGTGTGTGTGCGTGGTGCGTGCGTGGTGTCTGTGTGTCGTGTGTGTGTCGTTCTCTCTCTCTCTCTCTCTCTCTCTTCTCTCTCTCTCTCTCTCTCTCTCTTCTCTCTCTCTCTCTCTCTCTCTCTCTCTCTCTCTCTCTCTCCTCTCTCTCCTCCTCTCTCTCTCTCTCTCCTTCTGATGTCATTCCAGACAGATGGACCAGAAACAGAGAAAGACCAAACAGCCATCAAATGCTTGTGGTTTGTTTGAATCTTGTGATGTTTGACGTTCTAACAGTGAGAAAAAACTGGAGAAATAAACAAAGGTGCCGACTGTTAAAATGAAACCAATCAGCTTGAAACCAGTGTTGGCCAAGTTGAGCCGATGTAAGCAAAGGCGATTACGATAAGGTCTGATCCGTTTTAATGAACTTTCTCAGCAACCGTTGTTTGCGCTCTGTCTGTGCTCTGTCGTTGCTTGATATTGATTGATTGATTGACTTGTTTGCTGATTAGAAAATGCTGTTGCTTGTTATGGATTGCTAGGGAGTGGGAGTTGGGGGTTCTTGTCTCTTTTTTTTTTATTTTCTTCTTTCTTTTCTTTCTTATTGTTATAATTTATTTTTGTCTTTTTTGTTACTGTTTCTTGTTCTTGTTGTTATTGTTGTTGTTGTTGCTGTTGTTGTTGTTGTTGTTGTTCTTCTTCTTCTTCTTCTTCTTCTTCTTCTTCTTCTTCTTCTTCTTCTTCTTCTTCTTCTCTTCTTCTTCGCAATTCTTCTTCGCAATTCTTCTTCGCAATTCTTCTTCTTCTTCGCAATTCTTCTTCTTTGCAATTTTTCTTCTTCTTCACAATTCTTCTTCTTCGCAATCCATCTTCTTCTTCTTCTTCTTCTTCTTCTTCTTCTTCTTCTTCTTCTTCTTCTTCTTCTTCTTCTTCGCAATTCTTCTTCTTCGCAATTCTTCTTCTTCGCAATTCTTCTTCTTCTTGGAAATTCTTCTTCTCTTCTTCTTCTTCTTCTTCTTCTTCTTCTTCTTCTTCTTCTTCTTCTTCTTCTTCTTCTTCTTCTTCTTCGCACTTCTTCGCAGTTCTTCCCAATTCTTCTTCTTCTTCGCAATTTTTTGCAATTCTTCTTCTTCGCAGTTCTTCTCTTTCTTCTTCTTCTTCTTCTTCTTCTTCTTCTTCTTCTTCTTCTTCTTCTTCTTCTTCTTTTTCTCTTCTTCCTCTTCTTCTTCTTCGCAATTCTTTTTCCTCTTCTTCTTCACTGCAATTCTTCTTCTTCGCACTTCTTCGCAGTTCTTCCCAATTCTTTGCAATTCTTCTTCGTAATTCTGCCTCTTTTTTGCAATTCTTTTTTGTAATTCTTCATCGCAATTATTTCTCTTCTTTGCAATTTTCTTCTTCTTCTTCTTCTTCTTCTTCTTCTTCTTCTTCTTCTTCTTTCTTCTTCTTCTTCTTCTTCTTCTTCTCCTTCTTCGCAATTTGTCTTCTTCTTCTTCACAATTTGTCTTCTTCTTCTTTTTAAGTCTATGCAATTCTTCTGCTTCTTCTTCGCGATACTTCTTCTTCTCCGCAATTCTCCTTCTTCCTCGCAATTCTTCTTCGCAATTCTTCTTCGAAATTCTTCTTCTTCTCACAATTTTTTGTTCACAATTCTTCTTCTTCTTCTTTGCAATTCTTCTTTGCAATTTTTCATCTTCTTCTTTGCAATTCTTCTTCTTCTTCTTCTTCTTCTTCTTCTTCTTCTTCTTCTTCTTTTTCTTCTTCTTCTTCTTCTTCTTCTTCTTCTTCTTCTTCTTCTTCTTCTTCTTCTTCTTTTTCCTCCTCCTCTTCTTCTTCTCCTTCGAAATTCTTCTTCTTCTTCGAAATTCTTCTTTACAATTCTTCTTCTTCAGTGGGGTTCTTTCTTTTGTCTTTTTCCACTCTGATGCAGTACTGTCTCTGAGTATATAGTTTCAGGGGGGGGGGGGGGTCTTACCATGCAAATAAAAACAGTTTCTTCCATTAGATAAATAAAGTACTTACATCTACCTTTTTCTTACAATGCAAATAAAAACTACTTCATCTACTAAACAGATATAATGCTTACATTTACCTTTTTCGATTC
>CM060324.1:18720098-18722598 GCA_030674155.1 Stramonita haemastoma | reverse complement strand
GTCTGTTTCTGTGAATGTGCCTATGTCTGCATGTATGTGTGTGTGTGTGTACAAATACACATGTGTGCATGCATGTATAAGAAACGAAGACCACTAACAACCAGACAACTATTTATATTAACCACAGACTCTCACAACAACAACCAAAGGCAACAACCTGCAAATCAACAAACACCTCTACAGTGGAGCCCATGAATGATAACACCAAACAGACTCCATAAAAGATGTCATCACTGTTTCCTTCTCCTCTCTCTCTCCTCATGGGGACCAGTAGAGCTCACTGAAGTCCCTGACTGTTGCTTTGAAGACAGGGTCCGGAAAGACGTGTACCAGTATCCAACATCACGTGCTGAAAATTACGCAAAAGTGTGCAGTAAACGTTTTCCATACCTAACGTGCGCAGTGTATCAAAAAAAAGAAAGAATGACGATGTCATGAAAAAGGTTTTATTTCTGTTCTCTCTCTTTCCTCGGTGGGATTAGTCTTGCCCCAGAAATTCCCTTGATGTTTGGTTTGATGGTTATGTAAAACAAAAGAAAGGAAAAAAAAAAAGCTTTGATCAGCATCAGCCAGTTCTTTTATATGAAAAAAAATGTGCTGTTTGAGGTCACTGACCATAGTTAGTTTGTGAGTTTTGAAGGGAAAGTTGTGTTTGTTTTTCATGGTCTGGATCCTTAGTTTAATGTGCGAAAAAAATTGATATCAGCTGACAAAGTGTTTAAAAAAAAAGTGTGTGTGTTGTGTGTGTGTGTGTGTGTGTGTGTGTGTGTGTGTGTGTTTGTGTGTGTGTGTGTGTGTGTGTGTGTGTGTGTGTGGGCGCACGTGCATTTGTGTGTGTGTGTGTGTGTGTGTGTGTGTGTGTGTGTGTGTGTGTGTGTGTTGTGTGTGTGTGTGTGTGTGTGGCAGGTGTGAATACTTTATTATCTCAAATAAAGAAGTGGTTTGTGTAAGTCTGTGTTTGCATACATGTGCTTTTCAGAAATACTAGTTCTGTAAAGACATAGTTTATAATAGCAGCTCTTTTCTTTGAAACCTTTGATTTATAGGCTTACCCCAGACCTAGACTGGCCAGTCTGTTTTCCATCATCTCGCAGATATGACAGAAAGATAGTTGTGTCTCTGTAGAATACGCCATCTCCCTGCTTCATCTCACACAGAAATTCACGGATAGTAGTGAAAAGTGCACAAAGGTGTGAATGGTGTGGATATAAATAAGACTGCGAGGTAGATATTTGTGACAGATCTATCTACTTATCTATTTATCCCGTCGTCTGGCGACCATGAGGGCATCCCTGAAGACTTGACAACCAGTTCCCTCCATTCCTCTCTTGACAGTTAAAGAGTTTATATGTGAGTTAGGTTTTATATGAATAAGACTTTACTGTAAAAACTGTACATATGACTACCAGTCTTTTATCCTTATGTGGTATATGCTGCAAGAAAAAAAAACAAAGAAGGAAAAACAATAAACAAGTCTTGACATATGTAGGGGTGATGGGGTCCAGGTGGATTTTCATCTGTGTTTCTGGGATAAGTTAAACAAAAAACATCAGATTCTCCCCGTTCCTCTCTCTCTCTCTCTCTCTCTCTCTCTCCTCTCCTCTCTCTCTCTCTCTCTCTCCTCTCTCTCCTCTCCCTCTCTCTCTCTCTCTCTCTTCTCTCTCCTCTCTCTCTCTCTCTTCTCTCTCTGTGCACATGCTAGACTAGAATACACAGTTATACATTTACATTAATCAGAAAGTGGTAGTGGAGGAAAACTAGTGAAGATGATAAGTTACAATTTCTCTATCCTCTTGAAAACAATTACCAATAATTCATACACAAAAACAGAAAGAAAATGATGTCTCTCAATGACAGCCAGCATCTTAAGCAAATTTACATGAGTACTGTCTTTGGTCAGGCCAGACTCAAAGTTTTGGCTGCTGAATGAGCCCTCATCAGAAGTTCTGACAGTGATGAAATTGTTACCATCTGTATTGTACCTCACAGTGAGACACATTTCACAATTTATAAGTATCAGTCACATAGACAAGAAGATTTAGATAACCTTGTGGCATAATAGAGCTGCCATTGAAAGATGATGTTAAGAAGAGAAAGAAAATAGGCTTAAAATATGTATTGCACAAAAGCAAGTGTATATATTCACCTTCACCTTCACCTGTCCCGTAGTCCCGTGGACCGTGGGGGCACAACTGAAGATTTTGAAACCAGCCTCCAGTGTATATATAGAATATCATAAATACTCAGTAAATCTTTTTGCCTTGCATTTGAGGGTCCTATTGAAAGGATGCAAGGGGTGGGCGGTCAAAGGGTTTGTATCCAGCCAAGCCATCAGTCTTAGCAAAATAGGAACACAAACATTGCCATACACTTATAGTGCTAGCATTATATTAGCAAGAGAAGCTGAAAAAAAGACTCTGTGTGTTGTGTGTGTGTGTGTGTGTGTGTGTGTGTGTGTGTGTGTGTGTGTGTGTGTGTGTGTGTGTGTGTGTGTGTGTGT
>CM060324.1:18712598-18715098 GCA_030674155.1 Stramonita haemastoma | reverse complement strand
TGTATGTCTGTATCTGTGTATGTCTCTGAATGTGTGTCCATACCTCTGTGATAATGCTCTCATCAACATCAGTGATGCAAGCAATACTATACCAGCCATACACAAAATGTTTTAAACCATCACAAAACACCTCTAGCAAGATTTCAACAGCATTCCACTGTCACCCTCAAATTTTCCAAGAGATTGAGGAGAGAGAGAGAGAGAGAGAGAGAGAGAGAGGAGAGAGAGAGAGAGAGAGAGAGAGAGAGAGGAGAGGAGAGACAGACAGACAGACAGACAGACAGACACACACAGCACACACACACACACCACACACACACACACACACACACACACACACACACACACCCACACACACACCACATACATACACACATAGAGACAGAGACAGAAACAGATAGACAAGCAGACAGCTTAACAGAACAGAAACACCCACCTACCCACCCACGCACCCACACAACAAACACACACACACACAACACACACACAACGCACGCACACACACACACACACCACACACACACACACACACACACACACACACACACACACACACACACACACACACACAGAAGAAGAGACAGACAGAAAAGCATTGCACGCAAAACACTCACATCACACCTGTCACTGCAGGGAAGGACAGACAGGACAGGAAAGGAAGGAACATTCCTCTGGGAGGAACAACAAAAACCCTGTAGCAATATTCTTAAAAGTCCCACGATTGTCGTGTCTTAAAGCACACTTGGAAAAAAAAAAAAGCCAAAAAACCCCACGGTTTCCAAAACCCTAAAAACAACCTCCACTGACACTCTATTGTCGATGATATGACGTTAAGCATAGGCTACAAGCTGTAGTTAAAGGCCATAGAGTCTGTCCACTGTGACAGAATCGCAGCGGTGAAGTAGGGGGTTGTTCGGGTCCATGTCCATTTATTTTTTGGTTTTGTTCTCTCTCATCTGATGTCCAGTGGGTGCAAGTGGCTACCACATGCATGACAGCTATGACAGGAGCAGAGAGATGGGTGTTTTGGGTGGGAGGGGCTTCCAGGAAATTAAGTGGCAATGGAAATTAAAGCAATAGCAGCAGCAGTTGCGGGAGAACAAGCAGATAGAGAAGTAGCGGTGGCATTAGCATCAACAGTAGTTTTTTAAAAAAAGGAAAAAAAACAGCAGCATCGGCAGCGGTAATATAATAGAATTCTTATATACATACATAATATTATATATATATATATATATATATATATATATATATATATATATATATATATATATATATATATATATGATAATTCTTTTCCACAATTCGCCTGGTCAATTTTTTTTATATAGCTAACAGGAATGATTTTGAATCAACACAACATAGAATGTTATGAAACAAAAAATAGTAGTAGTAGTAGAAGAAGTAGCAGCAGCAGGAGTGGTAGTAGTAGTAGTAGTAGCAGTAGCAGCAGCAGCAGCAGCAGCAGTAGTAGTAGTAGTAGTAGTAGTAGTAGTAGTAGTAGTAGTAGTAGTAGTAGTAGTAGTAGTAGTAGTAGCAGCAGCAGCAGCAGCAGCAGTAGTAGTAGTAGTAGTAGTAGTAGTAGTAGTAGTAGTAGTAGTAGTAGTAGTAGTAGTAGTAGCATAGTAGCAGCAGCAGCAGCAGCAGCAGCAGTAGTAGTAGTAGTAGTAGTAGTAGTAGTAGTAGTAGTAAGTAGTAGTAGTAGTAGTAGTAGTTAGTAGTTTTGCGTATGTGGATGCTTTCGTGCTATTTAGGCAGCCATACTCCGACTTCAGAGGATTGTTCTGCTTCATGAAGAGTTCAGAGAGTTAAAAGCTTGTCATGCCTGAAGGCAATCTCAACACAACATTTTACAACATAACAACATTTTGATATGGGCCTTGGCACTTAGCTAACATAAAGAACTGACACAGCTCATGGCCTGGGCCAGAAGACTTCATGACAAACGTCATATTGTGAATACTGAGTTGAGTTTTACATCATTTGGAAGAATGGGGTCAATCCCTTGGGGGGGGGGGGGGGAGGAGAAGACTTCGTAGGAAATTCCAGCAAATTGACTAAACCCAAACAGACAAGCGAAAGCGGGACAGAGAGATAGATATCCTTCACATAAACTGTTTACCGTTTACTGTTTTGAGGGGCAGTTTTTGTTTCTTTATAAAATGCGATTTCATATCCCCCACCCCCATCCCCCACCACCACCACCCTGCGTAATCTGGCTAACATTGTATTGTCGTCCACGTAATCTAGCTAACATTGGATCGTGGCCCCCTCGTAATCTGGCTAACATTGTATTGTGGCCCCTCGTAATCTGGCTAACATTGTATTGTGGCCCCTCGTAATCTGGCTAACATTGTATTGTGGCCCTCGTAATCTGACTAACATTGTATTGTGGCCAAAGAAGCCCAACTTTGTCAAGGATTTGCTAAGCTGTAAAGAGACAGGACTATATAAGTTCTAGCTGGCTGCTTTCTGTCTGTCTGTCTGTCTGCCTATCTGT
>CM060324.1:18697598-18707598 GCA_030674155.1 Stramonita haemastoma | reverse complement strand
AAAGCCGCCGCTGTAGTCTAGTGGTTAGGGCGTTGGACTCGTAATCTAAAGGTTGCGGGTTCGATCCCAGCTTTCTGCTATGGCGTTGTGCCCTTGGAAAAGGCACTTTACGGCTATTTTCTCACCCTACCCAGGGGTAAAAGGGGTACCAACCTTGTGTTGGGGGTTAACCCTGCGATAGACTGGCGTCCTATCCAGGGGGGAGTCTATGACTCTAGGTTGCTTAACGCCACAGAAACCGGGATAAGCACCGGCCTGATGAGCCTTATGGCTCGGGACAGACTTTAACTAACAAATGCATAACATTAAAAATCAGGATAAAATTAATATTTATTTGTTATTACTAGGTGCAAATGTGCAAAATGAAAGTCTGGACAAGAACGAGTATATCATGACGATTAAGACGTTCGCCTGCCAACAAATAAACCGTAAGGTTCTGGGTTTGATTCCTAGACTTGCCCTTTTTTTCCAAGTTTGACGAAAACAAAATCGAACTGAATTTCAAAGTCCTTCCGATGAGACTGTAATCCGAGGCCCCGTATACGAACGCACGCAGAACATCTTGCGCACACGTTTAAAAACTCGTTCATCCTTTCGGAAGAGTAGGCCTTTGTGTGCCAGTAGGAACTGATGACAGAAAAAAAAAACTGCATATACACAGGTGTCGTGTTCAGACACCATCCCCGAAGTCGGAATGCAGCTACCTAAATGGGGGGTAGGTCGTATAGGCATAAATCTCCTCATTGGTGAACCTCGGAACTCTAGCCGAGGAAAGAAAAGAAAATTAGGATGAAAACGTTTCCTTGGTCCTGCTTCTCCTTAAAACTGAGCTGTTATTACTGGGAGACAAACTCAAGAAACTACAAGAAAATTGTTTTTAAAACAATTTTTTTTTAAAAACCGGATGAAAATTTTTGTTTCTATGTCCTCTTAAGAACTGACTTATTTGTAATGGGAGCAAAACCCCCAAAAACAAAAACATAAACTAAAGTATAAACAATACAAAATACAACGGGGATGACAACATTTATTTGTTTCTGTGTCTTATTGAGAATTGACTCGTTTTCACTGGGAACAAAACTGCACGCTAAAAACTAAACCAGAAACAAAAACAAAAAGTCAGAATAGATACTTTTCTTGTTATAATGAATTCTTTTATTTCTGAGCGGTAGACGTACTAAACTATACCTCAGGATCTGGGTAAAGAATTCTGCTAAGTTTGTTTGATTTTTGTTTATTAGGTTGTGTGTGTGTGTGTGTGTGTGTGTGTGTGTGTGTGTGTGTGTGTGTGTGTGTGTGTGTGTGTGTGTGTGTGTGTGTGTGTGTGTGTGTGTGTGTGTGTCTGTGTGTGTCTGTGTGTGTCTGTGTGTGTCAGTGTGTGTCTGTGTGTGTGTCTGTGTGTGTGTCTGTGTGTGTGTCTGTGGTGTGTGTGTGTTTTGCTTTTGTTGGACTTTTTCTGTTGTTGTTATTGCTTTTGTTTTGAATGAAAAATGATATTTACCCCACAAAAATAACTGGGAAAGGCTTTACTGTTGTTTGTTTTTTTTCTTTTATTTCATGTGTATATCACATGTGGCTTCAGGGTCAAAACATGTCCAGAATAAATGTTAATCCTCATATTGCCAAAGCCGTTGCCTTGACATGGTTTGCCTCTGTTTACGATTCAAACTTATTGCTTCTATCCAATAATTTGGAATACTACCAGCAGGGGGCGATGAGAGCCTAGTGGTTAGAACGTTGCGCTTGCATTTGACGCCCCGGGGATCGAACCACCACCGAAGAAGCTGTTCAAGGGGATTTTTTTTTTTTACCCTTGGAGTTAACATCAGTGCTGACTCCGCCTGCCCCTCTCCTTCCCGCCCCCCCCCCCCCCCCCCCCCCCCCCTACCACAGATAGTCATTCGAATGGGTCTATAAACTGATATCTCGTGTGCAAACGCACGCAGAGCATCTTGCGCACACGATAAAACCCGTTCTGTCTTTCGGAAGAGTAGGCCATTGTGTTCTGGTTGAGGTGGATGACAAAAATAACACATGCACCCTGGTGTTGCGTTTAGACACCATCCCCGAAGTCAGAAAGCAGCTATAGTAAGGGCGGACACACACACACACACACACACACACACACACACACACACACACACACACACACACACACACACACACACACACACACACACACACACACACACACACACACACACACAAAACGGTCGCATACAGAAAATCTCATCATTGATGAACTACGCAGCTTTAACGGAGGAACAGGGGGAGAAAAAAAAACACCGACAAAATCACTTCACCACAAGATCTAAGAAGCATTGAAAGCCAGAACAAGGACATCACATATTCCCTTACACCTCAAGATGTCATCGGAGCACTGCGGTGAATTCGGATACCTCCGCTGGGACCATAATATGATATTCAACAGCAACAACAACACTGCACAGGAGTTTTCAGGCCCTATGCCTGTGTGCAAGTTTTGACCTGACAGAGTTCACTCCTCTTCATGTGTATTCTTCTCTAATCAGCTTCAGCGAGGAAACGAAATGTTGAATTAGTGAATAAAGAAAAAATTAGATAAATAAATGAATGAATTAGCAGCAAGGGAAAATGCCAACAGCAAAATGAAAGAGATTTGATGAGGTAAATAAAAAACAAAAACCGGTTTATCTATCAATGAATATGTATGCCATTCAACAAATAGATTACGTGGGGAGGGAGGTGTCAAAATATAATGATAGTTAAGCAATTAAATGGATAAAGAAACCGGTTTTCTATGTAGCAATATGATATGGCTTAAAACAAATAAATTAATGGAGGAATTAATTGTCTGTTGATGTCTTTGTATGCGATTACACAAATTAGATAATTTTTTTGTTTTTAACAAAAATGATAAATAAACTGTTAAACGAATGAAGAAATCAATCTTCTATGCATTTATAAGCACGTGCTTAAAATAAGTAAATGAGTGCAGGAATTCATTTTCTACGAATGATTAAATACATCATTAACGAGCAGATTGATTGTTAAACAATAAACAAGTAAATACGTGAAGGAATGAATCGCTGATTTTTAATGAATAAATGCACAAGTAATTAAGGAACCATGTAAAAAATTTAAAAAATAAAATAAAAAACGCAGTCTTAAAATTAGTTTTGAAATGTGACAAACATTACATGTAAAAATGTAAATCTGCGGTGGTGGTGGTGGTTGTTGCTGTTGCTGTGCGTTCCTCAGCTTAACACCCTGGAGGTCACTCAGAATGTACACTCTGTACTCATCCTACCTGGGAATCACTGAGATTGAAAGTACAGGCTGGATGAAAGTAATGTGTATAACTTTTCGAGTACCTCGCCACAAAGGCAGCTATACACCGTCTTCAGAAAATTACTTTTATTTTTATTTTTAAAAACTATTTTTCGAGGATAATGGAACAAGCGCTCATGTGCTTTTATTTTTACATCCAATCCACGCGTGTATGCGGTT
The DNA here is from genome assembly GCA_030674155.1 of Stramonita haemastoma. NCBI lineage: Eukaryota > Metazoa > Mollusca > Gastropoda > Neogastropoda > Muricidae > Stramonita > Stramonita haemastoma. The sequence goes on along the minus strand of CM060324.1, from coordinate 18,704,109 downwards.
TTGTAAATTTTGTCATCCGTTCCTACCAGCACACAGTGGCCTACTCTTCCGAAAAGTTAAACAGGTTTCAAGGTGTGCAGAAGATGTTGTGTTGCTCTTCTTTAAAGGAGTGTGCAGGTTATATGCTAAGAGCTGGTCATGCTTAAGACAACTTCAAGACAACTTCACACTATAACCACAATTTGATATAGGCTCAGTGGTGTGTGTGTGTGTGTGTGTGTGTGTGTGTGTGTGTGTGTGTGTGTGTGTGTGGTGTGTGTGTGTGTTGTGTGTGTGTGTGTGTGTGTGTGTGTTGTGTGTGTGTGTGTGTGTGTGTGTTGTGTACCCGAGCTCACTTGCATAAACACTCGTGGAAACATGTGTGTCTGTTTGTGAAGAATTTATCTAGACAAATAACCCCCCCCCCCCAAAAAAAAAAAAAAAAAAAAAAAAAACCAGGACAAGGCACAAAACGTTCATTTAAACTTGGAAAGAAACAGCATAAGATTTTAATAATATTTTATGCGATCAAAACTGAATGAAAAGCAGATAAAAATCCCTTGAAAAAGAAACATAGAAAAATACAACAGCACACAGTGACTGGCTTTTTGCTTAACAAACCCTATTCTCTAGTGAACTATCGCATAACATATTTGTTCTGACACCTGAATATTTTTTTTTGGTTTCCGTGTAATGATTTTGTTTCTTTGTTTGTTTGATAGTTTTCTAAGTTGTTGTTGTTCGTTTCTATCTTCCTTCTATTTTTCTTTCTCTTTACCTGTCTTTTTTTCTTTCTTTTCACCTGTCTTTCTTTCTTTCTATTCTTCTTTGTTTTGTTCTATATTGATGTATGTACTTACTTACTTATTTAGTTATTCATTTATCTATAGCTTTGCATGGAATGTGACCTACATAAGGTAAAGTTTTGTAGTGTTCTTAGCTTGTGGATTGGTTGTTTCATTCCTTCTTTCATTTCTTCTCTCTTTCTTTCTTGTTGTGCTTTTGTGTTTCTTTTTTTTAGCCGTAATTTTAAACGTGATCTACATTCTTATTTTTCTTTGAGTGTTCTTAGTTAATACTTCGTTTGCTTGTTTGTTGGTTGGTTGGTTGGTGTGTTTGTTTGTTTGTTTGTTTGTTTGTTCGCTCGTTTATGCTTTACATTTAACTGTGGCTACTTATATTTTTTTGTGAATCTTCTCAGTTTGTGCTTTGTTGTGTGTGTGTGTGTGTGTGTGTGTGTGTGTGTGTGTGTGTGTGTGTGTGTGTGTGTGTGTGTGTGTGTGTGTGTGTGTGTGTGTGTGTGTGTGTGTGTGTGTGTTTGCTTGTGTGTTTGCTTGTGTGTTTGCTTGTTTTTTCGTGTTTGTTTGTCACGTGTTGACTCTTTTACTTGAATTTTATTTTGTTTGTTGGTTTGTTTGTTTGAGGGTATTTTGCCTTTTATTACTGAGGTACTTCTTTTTCCTTTTAGTTTTTGTAGTCAGTTATCTATTATTGTGTTCATCTATATGAGCAAACGCTTAGTTTTTCTTTCCTTCCTTCCTTTCTTCTCTTTCCTTCTTCCTTCCTTCCTTCCTTCCTTCCTTCCTTCTTCCTTCCTTCCTTTCTTTCATTTCTTTCTTATTTTCTTTGTTATTTATTCATTTGTTTTTTCTTACATTGGTCTTTTATTTTCTTTTTTTTTATCTTTCTCCTCTTCCTTTTTTCTGTCCGTTTGCCTTTTGTTTTGTCTGTCTTTCTTTCTGTCTTGTAGTCTTTCCCTCCTTCTGTTTTCTTTCTTTTTTCCCTGCCTGTCTTTCTGTCTCTCTGTCTTTTTTCTTCGTTTCTTTCTTCCTCCGTCACTTCTTTTTTTTCCCTCCTTCTTCCTTCTTTGTTTATTTCTTTTCTTTATTACCTGTTGTTGTTGTTGTTGAAATTGTTGTCTAATGCTGTTTTTGCATTGTTTTAGTCCCTTCCCCCGAGCTCATCCTGTTTGTTTTTTATGGTGACATTTGTTTAATGCGTAAATCGATTGCTTGGAGGAGAGGGGAAGGGAAGGGTTGTTTTTTGCTTTTGTTTTGACTGGGAGATGGGTGGGGGGAGATGGAAGACATTTTGGAGGTGAGAACAGCGTTGAAGCAATGTTTTACAAGTAGGTCTTCTAACACAAATCGGTAATCATCATGCAATTTTGGATTTTTTTTTCTCCAAAAGCATTTAATCTTTCTATATCTTGACAGAAGAAAAGTGGTTTACTTTTACAGGTAGGGTGTGTGTGTGTGTGTGTGTGTGTGTGTGTGTGTGTGTGTGTGTGTGTGGTGTGTGTGTGTGTGTGTCTGTCTGTGTCTGTGTGTTCTTGTGTTTGTTGTCTGTGTGTCTGTGTGTGTGTGTGTGTGTGTGTGTGGTTGTTACTTTCTCAAAGCATCTTTGAACTGTACAACAACGTGCTGATAATATACTGAAGTCACGACACGGAACAGAACTGTGTCACGTCATAAAGAGTATTAGTGACGGAAATGACATGACAGTGACTGCTTTAGAAGTCTTCCCCTGTCTCCAGCCATTGTCTCACTGACATTTAGCTGAAGAACCAAAAGTTCAGCACAGCAAAATCAAATGAGAAAAGGAAAAACGATCAGAGATTAGCTGTGCAAGGTTGAAGTGAACAACTAATTTTGGATGCAAAACAAAAGTGTAGGCAAAACAATTAAAAGGAATAATAACAAGGAAGAAGAGAAGAGAAGAAGAAGAAGAAGAAGAAGAAGAAGAAGAAGAAGAAGAAGAAGAAGAAGAAGAAGAAGAAGAGAGAAGAAGAAGAAGAAGAAAAGAAGAAAAGAGAGAAAAGAAGAAGAAGGAGAGAAAAGGAAGAAGAGAGAGGAGAGAAAAGAGAAGGAAAAGAAGAAGAAGAAGAAGAAGAAGAAGAAGAAGAAGAAAAGAAGAAGAAGAAGAAGAAGAAAGAAGAAGAAGAAGAAGAAGAAGAAGAAGAAGAAGAAGAAGAAAGTGGAGGAGAGAAGAAGATGAAGGAAAAGAAGAAGAGAGGAGGAGAAAAAGAGGAGGAGGAAGAAGAAGAAGAAGAAGAAAGAAGAAGAAGAAGAAGAAGAAGAAGAAGAAGAAGAAGAAGAAGAAAGAAAGAAGAAAGAAGAAGAAAGAAGAAAAAGAAGAAGAAGAAGAAAGAAGAAGAAGAAGAAGAAGAAGAAGAAGAAGAAGAAGAAGAAGAAGAAGAAAAGAAAAGAAAAGAAAAGAGAAAGAAAGAAAAAGAAAAGAAAGAAGAAGAAGAAAAGAAAAGAAAAGAAAGAAAGAAAGAAAGAAAGAAAGAAAGAAAGAAGAAAGAAAGAAAAAGAAAAGAAAGAAGAAGAAGAAGAAGAGAAGAAGAAGGAAGAAGAAGAAAGAAAGAAAAGAAGAAAAGAAGAAGAAAGAAAGAAAGAAAAAAGAAAGAAAGAAAGAAAGAAAGAAAAGAAAGAAAAGAAAGAAAGAAAGAAAGAAAGAAAGAAAGAAAGAAAGAAAGAAAGAAAGAAAAAGAAAGAAAGAAAGAAAGAAAGAAAGAAAGAACAAGAAGAAGCACCAAAGTTATTACAAAGAAAAGTTCAGGAGCAAATCCGGGTACACAATACTAAACATGAGATATCCATTAGTTTCACTTTCAAAAGTCTTCTCATTTGTTTGATGGCTTACTGGTTTGTTTGCTTGCTTTTGTATTTGTGTGCTGGCTTGGTAGCTTGGTACATGATTTTTCTCCTGTTTTTTCTTGTTTAATTTGTATATGTTGTTGTATGTTTGTATTGTCCATTTGTTTTATCTTAGCAAAGGTTTTTTTTTCTTTTTTGTTTACATTATTTGTTTGTGTAATTCATTTGTTTGTTAGGCTTTTTAACCTTTTTTTGTTTCTTTCAACCTTATTTTCTTCTGTTACTTCAAAGTTTTTCGGTTTTTTGTCTTAAAAAAGAACAGAATACAGGATAGACCTATTTAATCAGTATGGCGACTAGTGTATAAAAGAAATGCTTTTGCTTACATTTTGCAATCATGCATAGAACTGCTAGTGCCCTGGTTGATATTATAATATAATCCCAGCGGAGATGTCCGATTTAGGGACTGTGTAACCATAAGTCACCCCCACTTTGGCATCGAAGGCCACCCTAAAAATAGTACAATCTTTAACTACAGTGCTATGCAAGCCTAGGCAACATACAGCTGCTAGTGCCTTAGCATTGGTAGGGGGTTTTTTGTTTTGTTTTTGTTTTTTTAGCTTGGTAGGTTTGAGTTTTTCACATTCATTAGCAACAACGCCCACGCAGCTTTGGTCTTGTGGGCTCTATCACAGTTCGTGATTAAACCATTGATGCTGAGGGCAACAGCAACGTGAGAGGCTGTATGATCAGTGGCTTTTACAGCTTAGTCTTCAGTGATCGACTATGGCTCTCTGACTAGGAGGCTTGACTTGCACAGTCCTTATGTGCTGCAGCCCTGGGGCTAGTTGGCCTTTGGAGAACATCTCCAACGCTGACTGTCCTTATGCCCTCTTGGCCGGGAGAGTAGGGATGTACTGTGGGCAAGGCATCTCCACTATAATCAAATTTCTGCCCAGTAATTTTATTTCTGAAACAGCAGCTGCCTCCTCTACTGCTTTGGGGGGTTACTGTCGAACATGACTGACAAACATAATTATCAATTTGTGGACCCAATTTTGTGGGTAGTGTGTCAAAGTATTCATCAATATAAAAAAAAAAAAACCCACAATATTTCAAAATGCTGTTCATATTTTTTTTTAAAGTGACTATAACATTATTTCTGAAATGTGTCCACCAATCATCGGAGTACTGAAAATGAAGGGGAAAGAATTGAATATCAAGGGAAAGAATAGAATATCTAAGGGGATGAATTATAAAATCAAGGGAAAGTAATAATTTTAAAAAAGGGGGAAAACTAGCAGGATTTAATCCTCTGTTGTGTGTGTATGTGTAATGTGTGTGTGTGTGTGTGTGTTAGTGTGTGTGTGTGTGATGTTGTATGTGTGTGTGTGTGTGTGTGTGTGTGTGTGTGTGTGTGTGTGTGTGTGTGTGTGGTGTGTGTGTGTGTGTGTGTGGTGTGTGTTTTCAGCAGCTTTTTGTATGTTACCTGGCAAGAGCTCAGGAGTTCATCAATGGTGAGATTTTGGGTATGCAACCGGTTTGATTTATTTTGGGTGTGGGGGGGGGGGCAGAATAAAGGTAGCTGCATTCTGACTTCGGGGTTGGATGCTGTGTATGTTCATGTTTCCCGAACCCACCAAACGCTGGCATCAATTACGGGATAGTTGTCGTGCAAAATTATTCGATCTTCTGCATGTAGATATACACGAAAGTAATTAAGGTAGGCCTACTTGTAGTTGACCTGGGAGATCGTAAAAATCCCCACCCTTAATTTACAAGACGCCGTCAAGATTCAAACCCACGACTTCATGAACTTATGGGGTTTAAGTCAAACGGTCCTTACCACTCGGCTATAGCGTGTTTCGTCCGTCACAACAGCTTCAAATTTCATGCTTTTCCTCAAAGCATCGTATCAGATTTTGTGTGATTCGTCAAAATACGGTTAGCATGCAATGTCGGTCGTAAATTTTGGTTAAAACTGTTACGTCTTTGACAGATGGACAGCACGCACAATGAGGATTTTTTTTTCCAGATGGGTAACAGTGCTATATGATCAACTAGTAATCTGCAAGACTTTCAAAAAAAAATATATAGAAACAAAAGTATAAGCTTTTCAGTCCTGTTTTGTGGTGCTCAAAGCTCTCTCTCTCTCTCTCTCTCTCTCTCTCTCTTCTCTCTCTCTCTCTCTCTCTCTCTCTCTCTCTCTCTCTCTCCTCTCTCTCTCTCTCTCCTCTCTCTCTCTCTCTCTCTCTCTCTCTCAGTATGTGGATTCTTCTCCCTCCCCCAAAACTCTGTGTTTTGTGGTCTAAGGTTAATGTACACAAATATTAAACCCAATCTGAATTCAGTCTCTCCTCCTCTGTTCTCTCTCTCTCTCTCTCTCTTTTCTCCTCTCCTCTCTCGTCTCTCTCTCTCTCTCTCTCTCCTCCTTTCTCTCTCCTCTCTCTCTCTCTCTCTCTCTCTCTCTTTTCTCTTTGTCTCTTCTCTCTCTGTCTCTGTCTCTGTCTCTCTCTGTCTCTTCTCTCTCTCTCTCTCTCTCTCTCTCTCTCTCTCTCTCTCTCTCTCTCTCCTCTCTCTCCTCTCTCTCTCTCTCCGTGGCCTGTTGACTCTGTGACATTTAGCTAACTAGCCAAAGATCAGCACACGAATGTAAGACCGAAATAAACAGCGACACGTGCGTTGAAGTGAAGAGAAAATCTGAAGACAATGAAATGCAGGAAAAAAATTAATAAAGTAAAAAAAAAAAAAATTTTTTAACTGAAACTAGAAAAGCAAAAAGCTAACACAGTAGCCACGAACAGGTCAGGGAAAAGTGGGGCATAAACTGTAATATGTATTTCAGATTTTCATAGTTTTTTGTTTGAAGTGTTGTGATATGGGTTTTTTTGTTTGTTTAGCTGTTTGTATCATCGTTGTTTGTTTTATTT
>CM060324.1:18682598-18687598 GCA_030674155.1 Stramonita haemastoma | reverse complement strand
ATTGTTTTCTGTCATATGAGCGAAAACGTGTTGTGCTGCCGCTAGCTGCCTGACAAGTTTGGCCCAGCACTTCCAACTTCGGTGTGCGAGCAGAGAGAATTGGTACCTTTAAGTCGTTTTTAAAATTTAAAAAAAAAAGGAAGGATAATGGGTCAAGACGGCAGAAAATAGACAAGAAGGGAGCGACAGGCAGAAAAGGAACAAGACAGAAACAAACAGAGGGATAGAAAAAAGGGAATTCCTGGCACAGAATTTCCAGAAGGGTGGTGATGCTATTTATATTGACAGACCCACCCACCCACCCCTCTGCGGCATTTTCACAGGGAAGAAAGGCGATGCCAAAAACGGTAGTTGTACACCCAACTTTCTATGGTCATACAATTAATTTGATAGTTGGGTTTTTTTCAGTAGGGTTCCAAGTTTGGAAGATTACTGCGAAGTAGATGCTAAAAATATCGCATTGTTTTCAGAACCGCAGCAGCTGGGTTTGATGTTACCATAGTCCGCCCACTTTTTGAAAAGTTTTTTTTTTTTTTATTAAGATTCTCTTATACGTTTGTATTAGATATTTTGCCTTCGAGCACTTACGTAAACACGCACGCGTGCACGCGCGTGCAAACACAGACAGACAGATAGATGGACAGGAATACAGACAGACAGACAGACAGACAGACAGACAGACAGACAGACAGATAGATAGATAGATAGATAGATAGATAGATAGATAGATAGATAGATAGATAGATAGATAGATAGATAGATAGATAGATAGATAGATAGACAGCCAGGCAGTCAGACAGACAGGCAAACAGACAGACAGACAGACAGACAAACACATAGATACACAGATACATGGACACCCCTCTTGAACGAGGTCAAGGCATCAGCTCAGAGGAGAAATAGGCTTCAATAAGAAAAATAAAATAAATAAATAAATAAATAAATAGATAAATTTTAAAACGCTTTCTTAATAAGTTTTGACACGAACCCAACAAGAGTAGACCTACATAGAATACGCAAAGCTGCCACTGTAGTCAAATATAAACCTGTCTCCTAGAATAGCGATTGCAGTTACATCGTTTACAAGAGGAAGCAAAGAAAATGTGACTACTCACACAAGCAAAGGAGGTAAGTTTCCTTACTGCACAACGACAGGAGGAGGTGGGGGTGGGGGTCAACCGTTTATTGAATTTGTGTATTATGTGGATCCACCTTGATAAAGGCTCTAATCTCGTCATTGCTCCAATCATGTATTGTGCAACTATGAAACCCCCCATTTAGTAAGAATAGGTTTGGTTTTGGTTTGGTTTTTGTCTGTCGTTCGTTCGTCTGTATTTTTTTTTGTTTTTTATCTTTTTCTTCTGTGACGTACCTGTCCTGCTGTTCCCACGCTATTCAATTCAATCTACCCGCCACAGCCATACCCAGATTCGTCATGTCTCAACCTCAGGGTCGGAAGTCCATAGGTGAACCCATCAATATTAGGCCGCGGTGGGGCCACCAGCCAGAGGGGCCCTGCACTTCTGCTGAGTCACTTTGGTGGTGTTCAATGGTGCCGGTTCTGAGCTAACACGCAGGACACCACCAACTAAGCCCCCTAGTTAAGTTAAAGTCTGTCCCGAGCCTAAGGCTCATCAGGCCGGTGCTTATCCCGGTTTCTGTGGCGTTAAGCGACTGAGAGTCATAGACTACCCCCTGGATAGGACGCCAGTCTATCGCAGGGTTAACCCCCAACACAAGGTTGGTACCCCCCTTTTACACCTGGGTGGGGTGAGAAAATAGCCGTAAAGTGCCTTTTCCGGGGCGCAACGCCATAGCCAAAAGCTGGGATCGAACCCGCAACCTTTAGATTACGAGTCCAACGCCCTAAACCACTAGACTACAGCAGCGGCTCAAGCCCCCTGCCCGCCTCCCCCGCCCCCCCCCCCCCCCCCCCCTACTAATGACAATATTAGCTTAGTCGCGGAGCCAGACTGAGTGAGTCACCCACCCGAGGTGGCAACCGCCACAACGTCCTTCCAATGACCATCACCCGCGAACCGCCAATCCCAAAGGTTTTCACACAAACTCATCACAGGCACAGAAGTGTATGGGGAAACTGAATCTGAGATCACCATGAGACCAGAGCAAAGGGTGCCACCGAATCAGAGGCAATTTTTTTTTATTGCATGGTGATGAATTAAAATTAGGACGACGTAATGATGCTACTGTGGAAGTGCATGTGCTTTGAGACTACTTGACAGGGCTGTACTCTACGCTTACTATCATGATATATCCCGACGTCAACCGGAAAGATAAAAGAATAAATAAGATAAATACGTCAATAGATAAATACCTTAACAAGTCTTCTAAAAGTTCCTTTCAGGGGGTGGGTAAAAACTGACACTATAAATCACCTGAGAAGAAACAACAACAATAACAACGAGGCTGGTAGGCCTATTCAGTGTCACGAAGCCCTAAGTTACTAGCAGCCTACAAGACGGGGACTGACCAAGCCCAGAGAGGCTAGGCCTAGAGCTGACACTGGATAGTGATGCTGACTGCGGCAGCTAAGTAGACAGCTATGTGGCGCTGTAAGACAAAAGACAGCGGCCTGATGAATGAGGCCTTGGCATGGCAGTCCCTCAGGACCAATGACCCTCCGTCTTCCTTCTAGGGGAGAATCTTCCAGTCTATAAATCAACATGACAGTTTTTTTTATCAGGATTTTTGTCTTTGGGGTTTTTTGAGTGTTTTTGTTGTTGGGTTTTTTGGTTGGGTTTTTGGGGGGGCAAGGTTGCTGGGTTTGTTTTGTTGTTGTTGTTTTTTGGGGGAGTTGGGGTTTTTTGTTTTGTTTTGTTTATTTTTTTGGCAAGGTTGTTGTTGAAAAGGAAAACTTCCTTTCAGCTTTCTGTTTCTTTGCGTATCCAGTAACCTGAGTCAATCTCCTAGGTTTAACTCTTTTCATACTTTTTTTTGTTCGTTCTTCGGCTAGAGTTCCAAGGTTCCCAAATGGTGAGATCTTTTGCGTATTGACTATGTTTACCCCACCATTAAGAAAGCCGAATTCCGACCTCAGGGATGGTGTCTATACAGACACCTGTGTGCATGCCGTGCTTTTTATATGTTTTTCATCTGCTCATACTGGCAGGAGTAGCCTTATCTTCCGAAAGGCAGAACGGATTTTGTATATGTGTGCAAAATGTTCCGCATTTGTTCGCTCATGGGGCCTTGGTTAGTATAACCTTTGAGTCTATAAATCTGTATTGTAGCTTTGTATCCGTATGTTTGTGCTGTTTAAAAGGACACTTTACACTCACCTTTCTGTTTCATTATGTATCGAGAAAGCTGAGTCAAACCTGTAGGTTGAGCTTTTTGATGATTTGAACCTATAATTATCAATAATAGATTCCTATAGCCAGGAGGTCAACGGTAGGCTGTCAGATGCATCGTTCCATAAGATCGTCAGTCGTGGCCTGCGTGCATTTTCTCACTACGATAATGACCCAATTAAATTGTCCCTGGCAAAGTTTTACACAAAAACCAATTTTCATGCTGACATACACACATATACATGAAAAACAGTTGACAAAATGGCACAGTGAAATGGAATACTTTTCTGTGGCAAGAACAGCAAAAATGTTCACAGAGATTATAATGCTATGAATACTGTACCATACAACACAACACAAAATTATACAATACAACGCAATACGATTCCAAACCACATACGCAATTCAATACAGCAAAATGTAACTTGCACAGCACATCACAGAACAACACATTTTGATGCAATTCAATATAACACAGTGCAAAGCAAAACAAAACAATAAAATACAACACAATGCAACACAATAAAACACGATATAATTCAATGCAACAAAATATAGCTGGCACAGCACATCACAGAATAACACAATACCATGCAATTTAATATAGCACAGTGCAAAGCAAAACAAAACAATACAATACAATACAATACAATACAACACAATAAAACACGATACAATTCAATGCAACAAAATATAGCTGGCACAGCACATCACAGAATAACACAATACCATGCAATTTAATATAACACAGAACGAAGCAAATCAAAACAATGCAATACAATAAATTGCAATAAAACACAATATATTTCAATACAACAAAAATCTTCAACTTTAGACACCGACATTGTTCCATACCGTAGCCAGCACCTTGGCTGCCCAGAGACCTGTCGGTAGGACTGGACACTGGAGATTCCTTCCCTCTCTCTGTTTACTGAGTCAGTGACTGATTTGGGTGATTAGTGAGACAGAGAGAGAGACAGAGACAGAGAGAGACAGAGAGAGAGAGAGAGAGAGAGAGAGAGACAGACAGAGAGAGAGACAGAGAGAGAGAGACAGAGAGAGAGAGAGACACACACACACACACACACACACACACACACATACACACACACACACACACACACACACACACACACACACAACACACACACACACACACACACACACACACACACACACACACACAACACAGAGGCACAGAGACAGACAGAGACAGACAAAATGAATGAATGAATGAATGAATGAATGAATGAATGAATGAATGAATGAATAATCTTTGTCTCCAAGGGTAACAGAGTAGGCATTCACATACTTTTTTTCATCCGGAGAGAGAGAGAGAGAGAGAGAGAGAGAGAGAGAGAGAGAGAGAGAGAGAGAGAGAGAGAGAGAGAGAGAGAGAGAGAGAGAGAGAGAGACAGACAGACAGACAGACAGACAGACAGACAGGACAGACAGACAAGACAGACAGAACAGACAGACAGACAGACAGACAGACAGACAGACAACAGACAACAGAACGGGGGGGGGGGGCAGTAAGAAGGAGTTATGCTGTCATCAGAACTGGTAAGCTTACTATTACAAAAAGTCCCGGAATGATGAATCAGTACAGGCACCAGGGGACCAGGCTATGACAGCGCTAGATAATACCCTAATGGCTACACTTCATCACACACACCGCCCACAGGCTCA
>CM060324.1:18667598-18677598 GCA_030674155.1 Stramonita haemastoma | reverse complement strand
CCAGTTGACAATAGCTGGATACAAAGCATCAGCGTTCAGTGAATAAACGACCTTTTTCGCTCCTCGGCTACACCTCCCAGTGGTGAGAAGTTGGCGTATATGCGATCGGTTTTAGTTGTTGTTTTTTTTAAACCACCTATAAGGCTGCCGCATTCCAACTTAGGGAATAATAAACGAATAACACTCCAATAATAGGATGACTCATACCTGTCCTCTATGTTTGAGCACACTGCAAGCAAGAGAGAGAAAGGATGGGAAAGAGAGACAGACAGACAGACTGGATGCATTACAGACAAAAAGACAACTTTACAACTGCCCTCAATCTTACTTTGAAAACTATTGGTCATTAGACTTGTCTGTGTGTTTCTGTTTGGATGTGGGGTATATGAACAATATGATTGGATTAGGACTGTTTCCTTCATAAAGTGAACATAGCTGAGCCGCATGCATTGATTTGCTGATACATGGTATATGTACATGTAATGTTTACATCTTACAAATTGCTCAGACAAGAATAACTATGAAAAGCCTAAAGTAAAAATGTTCATGCATTTTCCATCACGCACAGTGCTATAGTATCACTAAAGATAATAGCTGCTCGCCTCTTTTCTTGCAAGTTTGACACTAGTGGTATTCCTGGTAGGCCTACCCTGCCCCTACCAGCTTTTTTCTGTAGTGTGCATGAACGAAGATGACCTGCAGCATGGAAGATTGAAAGTGCTTTCCATTTATTTTCTCTGGAAATAGGGTTGGTAAGGCACACACAGCTGAGGTCTGAATCAGTGCTGAAGATAACCCTCTTCTCTCTCTCTCTCTCCCTTGTTCTTTTTCTGTAAAAAAATTATGTTTTTTCTTTGAAAAAGTTTTTTTTTGAAAGGAACTAATCTCTCTCTCTCTCTCTCTCTCTCTCTCTCTCTCTCTCTCTCTCTCTCTCTCTCTCTCTCTCTCTCTCTGTAATACTATTTTCCCTGTGGGACTACTATTTTTCACATGCTGTTAGCCTAAAAGTGATGGATTTCATCGCATGCCCACACGCACACACCATCACTCATACACATGCTCTCGACGCATATTCACTCCCCTATCCCCCCCCCCTCTCTCTCTCTTTGTGCCACCCATTTCCTCTCCTTTGTTTTAACTTTCTACTTTTACATCATATCATTATCTTACAAATGAATGATGAAAAGTGTTGTTGTTTTTATCCCTTGAGATGACTTTGGCTTTTTACATACAATTGTGTTTTCAAATTTATCTTTGTATCGCTAAATGTGGTTGTTTTCTAGTATGTTGTTTAAACTTGAAATAAGTTGGGAGGGGGGGGGGTGTAAGAATTTACATTCTTTTATTTCAAGAATAATGAATGAAGCACTCAGAGTGCTTTTGTTTTGCTTTTTTTTGTTTAAATCTAGTCGCCTGTTCATAATTTTGCTATTTATGTCATCTGTTCCACCGGCACACAGTTTCTATCCTTTGAAAAGCAGAACATGTTTTAACATGTGCGTAAGATGTTCTGCATGCGATCGCACACGGGACCCTGGTTTATAATTATAGTCTCAACTAAAGAACTCAAAGGGGAGTATGGAGTGGATGTTAACTCACACTCACTCACTCACTCAGTCCCATGTCCCAAAGGACGTAGGGGGGACATGAGAGAAGACGCAACAGAGATCTTTTTCCATGCTTCACGATCCTGTGTGGCTAGTAGGAGGTGTTGTAGGGGTTTGGGCGGTCCAGTCTTTGATGTTGTCAACCCATGATTTCTTTTGGCGGCCTCTTCTTCTCTTGCCCTCGACTGTTCCTTGCAGGATGGTTTTTGCTAGGGTGTTTGTGTCTTGTGGTGTGACCAAACCACATCAGCTTTCTCTTTTATGGTGAGAGAATGTCTCTTGGGTCGCCATACGGTTTTTGATTTCTTCTTTCCAAAGTTATTGGTTTGTGGATGTTAACTCCAAGGGGGAAAATCCCCATGAATGGATGTCCCTGGGGTGACTCGAACCTAGGCCATCAGATCACAAGTGCAACGCTCTGACCTTACCACCAGGCTTCTAATATCCCAGAAAGAAGTACAGAAGAAGAATCAATGCAATAAAAGAAGATCAATGCTGATCTGTCACTCTTAAAGTTAATACTTTGCTAGGACCAAAATGCCTTGGTTGCCTACAGGTAAAGTCTTTGACAGGTTACAGATAACCTTTTTTATGCTTGAGCTGTCTGAGCATAACTGGGACCAAAGATTGAATGATCTTTAATACTGCAGCTGAAGATCTTTTAAGGTCAAGCCTAGTCTTGCTGAAAATATACATGATTATGTAAACAACCATATGAGTAGATGGCTAGTTTTTGGTTTAGGGAGATTCTTTTACTGTCTTGATTATACTATCTAGCGATATGTATTTCTCTCTCCCTCTCTCTCTCTACCTGTATGTACAATAAATCAAACAGTGATGTGCATGTGTTACACACAACACACACACACACAACACACACACACAGGACCTCAGTTTATCCTCTCATCAAAAAGACTAGCACCCAGACCAGCATTCAAGGTCTAGTAGTGGATGGGGGAAAATTTTCAGGACCAAACTGGGGTCAACCACTGCACACTTCAAACCCAGAGTTTTCGCTTCTGTAGGCAGGTGTGTTACCTCTAGACCACCGATCCACTGTATGTCTGTCTACCCTTGTCATTTTAGTTGGCGTTGACAAGTTGAAGCTGAGAAGATTAAATGCCATTGTGTTGTACGCAAATCATTTCCCTGTCTATGTGGGTTTTTTTAAAATGTATTTCTTCATTCATTCATTGTTGTAGATGGTGTTTATGAGTTGAAGCTGAGAAGTCTGAAAACCACTGTGCTGTTTAAGTTTTGTTCTTAAGTTTTGTTCTTAAGTATTTCATGATTCCCTTATAATGGTAAATTTTCTCTCTCTCTCTTCTCTCTCTCTCTCTCTCTCTCACACACACACACACACACACACACACACACACACACACACACACAACATACCACACACACACACACACACACACACACAATACAACATACACACAACACACACACACACACACACACACACAACACACACACACACACACACAAAATACCATTTAAAATATTTATTACACACATAAGAAAAGTAATGAATAGATGTAAAACTTTCAATTGCAATACATAAATATTGGTGTTTGAATTCAACTGGTCATATGATACGTTTCCATTCTGTGCATTCAGCTTGTACCAGTTTCCTCAAATGAAAAAAAAAAAATAAGAATTTATGACATGGAGAAAAATACCCTCAATAATAATGATGGTGATGATCCTCTTGAATATCCAATATCAAAAAATAATTTTAGAAAAAGGAGCAAAGAAGAATGAGTTGGGTTGTTTGGGGTTTTTTTTGTCGTTTTTAACACAACTGAAAACATGACGTTGAAAATAGTTATGTGCAGGCACTGAATTTAATGCCACAGGTGGGATTTTTTGGTGCTGGACTTTCTTTTGGGGGATTATTTTTTTAAGCATCACACACAAACAAATGTTCTTTTCCCTGACTGTTGCACAAAAATGAAGCCTGACTAGTGGCTGAACAAAACAAAGAAAGGAAAATACCTTTCTAAAGCCCTACAAACCATAGAGTTAAAGGTAGTTGTGTATGATTTCAAACAAAACAAAGAAACAAAATACTCCCGAGTTTCAAAATGGATTCTTTCAGATGAAGCAGTGGAGAGAAACGAAAAGCGTGATGAAAAACCTTATAATCAAAGATGAAACAATCAGATAAGATCTTTATAATCGAAGATGAAATCATTAAATAAAGAAGAAAAGATACATCAAGAAAACATCAGCTTCAAATAAAACCCTTCAATGTCCGTTTGCAGCAGGATATAGCATGTTAAAACCTCACAGACCCAAACACACGTACAAACACACATATACACAACAACAAAACCATACATTTTTCCACAATCATGTTCAAAACAGTTTATGAATTACTGGACTCCCATAAAGTGTGTAAAAAAAAACCCAACTGATTAAAAGCAGGATAAGATCAAATTGGTTACACTTTAGAACATAAAAACCAAAGATTGCACCTTTACTGAGCAAGTAAAAGGGCACAACTTTCCCTGTCGGTACAAGAAAAAAAAAGAAAAAGATAAAAAATTCGGAATGTGAATAAACCAGCCCTGGCAAGCTCCCACACTATACAAGCTATAAACACAATGTGAGAATGTGGAGTGGGGTTCTTGTTCTTCACACAACAACAAAAAAATGCATAGAAATACCACCACCTGAACACAACTGAAGGGAGCATCAGAAACAATGTTTCACACAACTACCTGAAAACTTACAAGACACAGAATTACACTTTAAGGATAGACTTCTTCTTAAATTCTACTCCTAACTGCTCATCACACATGCTGACACAGTACATTTCCTAGTAACATTTTGGAGCAAGGGAACATAATCTATTATTTTCAGACACAGCTAAAAAAAAAAAGATTTTTTAATCATCTGCTGTTGTATGCCACTTGAATGCTGTGGACGTATAGGTGGAGCAGCCATGACAAGAATTTGCAAAAGAAAAAAGTGCTGATGACACATGTATCATATCAAACTTGTGAATTGTGAAAATGATTCTCTATGAATTTCCATTTTGGGGGGGTTGGGGGATGGTACAGAACAATGACATACAATTTAACTGAACAGAATGCACCAAATATGAAAGGTTGGAAGCCCTTTAAGTACTTAAAACCATAAACCACTGCACCCCCCCCAAAAAAAAAACACACACACACACACAAAAAAAAGTTGATATATTAATGATGGTAGGGAGATGGGTACGTAAAACAGTCTCACTCTTTACTTAAAAGCATGGTAAATGTTTAAAATGGATACGTACCAACTAAAATTTCCACCTTGCTAATAAAATGCTCATCTCTCACAAAAATTCTCAAGAGTTGATTTAAATATCTTTTATATAAAATTCTAAACCAGCCCACATGGAAATCACTTCTACCTATACAACAAACAATCACAGCACTATTAACCTGCATACTTTCCTCTGCTGCAGCTCTCAACACTAATAAAATAAAAAAATTTAAATAAAAAAGGCTTCATCTCTAACCTGTCATGTTCATCAACAACCCACATCCATAACAAATAAACAAAATCATAAAAATTGATAGTTTTTAAATGTTTCAGAAAATACAAATAGTGACTTTCATGTGTGGCAGCTTGGTTTCAACAATGCTCCTTGTAGCAACTTGAGTTACGTAGGATTCAAGTACACTACCTGAATGATAAAAATTGTATTTTAAAAACAAATCCCTAATACTGATTAATGACACAGGCATTTTATCAATAAAACACTCCATCTTACTCTTACACAAGGGAAATACATGAGCAAAAAAAATGCTAATAACACCAGTGAGTTGAATCAAAATCAACATATCAACCTACCATGTTGAACACACAAAAAAAACACTTACCATATACAAATCATTACTTGGTTGCTTTACCTCTTATTTTTCCCAATAACATGCAGTACATCAACCTACCATACTGAACCTAAAACAACACACTTACCATAAACAAACCATTACCTGATTGCTTTACCTCTATCTTTCCAGATAACATGCAATACATAACACCACCATCGCAGTAATATCACAATTCATCAGCTGACTGCTCTCTCTGTCTCTCTCTCTACTCTACACCCCATTGATAGAAAATATGCGGTAACCCTTCGACTTCTTCACAGGCTCAAAGCGATCCTTCTCTCTGGCCGGTTCAGGGACCTGGGACTCTTTCTGTCCGTAGGGGCCATGTTTGTCTTTCTTGATCCAAATGCGGTCGATGATCTTTCCATCCTGGAAATAAAAGCAATAAAAGATGGATAAAGGTAAGCAGATGGAAACAAATATGGGCTGTAAACTACAAGGAATTTCCATGAAAACTGAAAATTCCTAAGCATGCCATCATTTCAAACAGTATTCAGTGTTTCAGTTTCAAATAATCTACAGTGTGTATACACTAAGTGTTACTTTTTTTTTGGGGGGGTACAAGCAGTCCTCTTTAATGAAGTACTTTTCTTTCAACTTTTACAGCTGACAAAAGCGAAACTACCATATATATACAAAATGAATACCAACATTTGCATTTCAAAAGATGAGTGCATTGAAAAACTCTTCTTAAGGCTGTCCAAAGTCCATCAAATATAAGAAGAAATCTTTGGGTCATGGATCACTCATGCCTATGCAGAATTTCTCCTCCTTCCAAAGCAAGCTCTACTGACATTCCAATATATACTTAAGAACTGGAATAGTCTGGATAATCTATGGGTACACTATCAGACATGTTGACTTTTTTGGTTGTAGGGGGTAAAATAAAGAAGAAAAAACAAAAAGAAAATGAGTGCGAGTGTAAGCACTGTGTGCATAGTAGTAGTAGCAGTAGTAGCAGTAGTAGCAGTAGTAGTAGTAGTCGTCTTCAAGTTTACATCCTTCCACATACAGTGATACTGGAAGGGGAGGGGAGGGGAAAGAATATTTTTTAAAATAATTTTAAAAAATAATGATAAAATAGATCTACAGATGAAAATGAAAACAAATCAATACACATTTATACATAAAAAACCCATTATGATAAAAATATAATAATAATGCTATCAGTTGAACTCTGTGTGTGTGTGGTGTGTGTGTGTGTGTGTGTGTGTGTGTGTGTGTGTGTGTGTGTGTGTGTGTGTGTGTGTGTGTGTGTGTGCGCATGTGTGTGTGAAAAGATAAAACACATTTTACAATAAAATATCCACATTATATCAAGTTGTGTTATGTCAAATTCTATCATGTTGTAATCTTGTGTTGTGTTATAGTTTATTATATCAAAGATCATTCAAAACGAATTCATGATTACTGTCAATGCACTATTCAAACCTTCTTATACTTCCGACACTCAAATGCATCAAAGTATGTACACATCCACCACACACTAGACCAACAAAAAGGCACAAAATATACAGTCTTCATGTCTTAAAGGATATTTTGGAAGATCTACAAGACAAAGACCTCCTCTGTCCAACCACTCCAGGTGCCATTGATTTCCATACACACCTTGTCATCGGAGACCTGCTCCATGTAGAGGTGAGTGCTGTTGTGGATGGTCATTCTGGTGAAGCCATAGTCGTCTGAGCGGAACGCTGACCATGCTGCCGTGTTCTTGGTGAAGTTGTCGTGGTCCTCCTGGCAGCCCTGTATAGTCCAGGGATGGAAAATATTCATTTTAGATAGTGTGTTGCTTATATCAGCAATATTTCATAAAAATTTCGCGAAGCAGTGTTCCAGCAATGGTAAGTCCTGTAAGGTGCTTACCACCTTCGGATGAGACGATAGACAGAGGCCCCGTGTGTGAACGCATGCAGAACATCTTGCGCACATGTTAAATCCTGTTCTGCTTTTCGTAAGAGTAGGCTATTGTGTGCTTGTGGGAACAAATGACAAGATTTATAAAAGTACATACACACAGGGACTGGATGTAAAAAAACACATGAGTCCTTATTCCATTATCCTCAATATAAAAGAATAAATGAATAAATAAATGAATAAATTGTGACTGTGAAGACATGACAACAAACTTGTGAACACCTATGCTTTTACAGATATCAAGACTTGAAACACTGACACGTTTACGAAAAAAAACCCATTGCCCTTGCCATGAAAGAGCTGAAAACAATATTCTGCATATGTGATCGATTCTGTTTTACCAAGATTCAAACCAGTAATATCTGATACACTTTGAAGCAAAAATCAAACCTTGCCTTTAGTTTTCCTTCTATGTAGAAGAGAAGATAGAGACAATTTTATGGTGATTATAGTAACTCAGCCAGCTAGATCTGGTTAAGAATTAACTGGTTCCACCTAACTCAACCTTGGTGACAAAGAAAGCAGGGCATTTCTGGAATGCCCCATGAGCCGCCGCTGTAGCCTAGTGGTTAGGGCGTTGGACTCGTAATCTAAAGGTTGCGGGTTCGATCCCAGCTTTCGGCTATGGCGTTGTGCCCTTCGAAAAGGCACTTTACAGCTATTTTCTCACCCCACCCAGGTGTAAAAGGGGTACCAACCTTGTGTTGGGGGTTAACCGTGCGATAGACTGGCGTCCTATCCAGGGGGGAGTCTATGACTCTCAGTCGCTTAACGCCACAGAAACCGGGATAAGCACCGGCCTGATGAGCCTTAGGCTCAGGACAGACTTTAACTTTTTTTAACTCTGGAATGCCCCAAATGCAATCAAGCAACAGTTCTGGGTACCTGTCTAAAATGATTCCCCTCCACCCTACCCTCCCTCCCTTCTTTGTTTTTTATGACGGTTGTTGGTTTCTACTCGCCTATAAACACTATTGGCTATTCTGGCCAAAATCCAAACGAAAACCAAGAAGACAAATTCAGTTTCTTAAAGTAACACCACATGGTGAATAATTCATTTATTACCTTGTATTGCATTAGCTGCGTCACAGAATATGGATACAGAGAATAAGAAAAAAAGACAGAAAGAAGACCAACACATGTGCTGGAATCGACTTGACAGATCTATGCCTAGTCTATACACATTCTAAGTGCAGTTCTGGGGTATCTATCTGTGATACAGCAATCAGTTGCAAGTGTGTGACCACATGCATGTATATATATGTATGTGTCTATCAATGCCCATGTAAGTGCATAACTGCTTGGGCAAGTATGTGTCTGTGAGTATACAGGTGTGCGTGCGTGCGTGCGTGCGTATGAGCATGCATGTATGCGCGCGCGTGCGTGTGTGTGTGTGTGTGTGTGATGTGTTTGTATGAGCATACATGTGTGTGTGTGTGTGTGTGTGTGTGTGTGTGTGTGTGTGTGTGTGTGTGTGTGTGTGTGTGTGTGTGTGTGTGTGTGTGTGTGTGTGTGAGTGTGTTATATGTATGCAAGTGCTCTTTTAATTTTGGTATCCAAGTGGCTATGTACACAATGATAAAAACAAAAAAACCTAACAAAAATATAAAACAGGAAAAGGATGTCATCAAAAACCCAAACTGGAAACCCAAGAGGACTATAAACAACACACAGCAACAGTAAACAAGAACACACAAAAGAAAGAAAAACCAAGCCAAAGCCTTACAGCAGATCCCGTGATGATGTGGACAGGGGCACCAGGGTTGGTGTAGGGCTCCTGCTTACTGCCGTTATACACCTGCAACACACACACACACACACCCAAAAACACTGAAAGATTCATTCACCAGCAAACCACAGAAACAGCATTTCTCACCTTTTCTCTCAAGCCTTGAGGACTGACTTTTTCCAGCGATGTGTCTTTGGGCAAGCATGGTCTAGTGGAGCCCATAACTATGCATGTCTTCCTTTTAATGTCTATCCACTAGAAAGTGATTTTTGGCAGATCCTTTACCAATGCATGTCATAGAGTGCACGGTGGGCGTGATTGCATTAACCACACCGATGGCAAAAGTTGGTTTACAATTTACCAACAAAAGTAGCTTGATCTTTAACGTGTGAGCAATTCATTTTGGGTCATCTGCACATGAAACCTTGGTTTACAGTCTCATCTAAAGGGCTTAAGGGGTCATAAGAGTGAAATTTTAAGTGTTCCCTTCAAGGGAAAAACATTTCCCTGAACTTCATATTTCACTGAAGAGTTGAACACCTGCCTTCAATTACTGTTGGATCATTCATGCTGTAACTAAAATGCTATTACCACCCCCCCCCCCACCCCCACTTCTTTACTTTAAAAACCAAAGAGAACAAAAACAAACTACTTAGAATTCATCAACTAATGAATCAAGATTCCCTACAGCACTGACTTTTATTTTCAAAATGTATTCTGTGACATCTACAGTCAATCTAGAAAGAAAAGTAAACAAGAAAATCCCCTCACTACTGTCAGTTTCCCCCAACTTCAGCTACTCTCAGCTGCTATCCTTTCCATCCCATCCCAGCCCAGCTGGTGCTAATCATAGC
>CM060324.1:18657598-18665098 GCA_030674155.1 Stramonita haemastoma | reverse complement strand
TAAAAAGGAACACGGCAGAAACAAAAGAGAGCGATAGAAAAAGAGGAAATTGCTAGCACAGATTTTCCGGGAAGGTGGGAATGCTATTTATACTGACAGGCTCCCTGCATCCCTACAGGGGCAAAATGGATGGAGCAAAACAGTCAAGAGAGGGCAGGGGGCGGAATCAACAATGGTGGATTACCATGAGATCTTCTTCCAGCCAGCGGAACTGCTCAATGGGCTGCGTGATGCCGTAGTAGAGGTAGAAGTAGTACTCTGTGTTCAGAGAGATGATGTGAGCCGGCCCCATATTGAAACTGTCCAAACACACACACACACACAGGCACAATAAATCGATGTAGAGATAAAATCCATTTTTTAAAAAGTGTGTTTACAGAAATGACGGATTCGATTCTTGAAGAAATTGGTGTTTGGTTTCTTTCAGTGCCATAGAAATGGAAAAAAAAAGAGAATGCAATCCCCCCCTTCCCTCCCCCACTGGCCAAACAAAAACATATTAGATACAACAGTACAGATGGCCATTAAAAATCTCAGTACGGATTCAAAAACAAAAACAAAACATACGTAAAAAATCTTTTTAAAATAAACCCCTCATTCAGGAAGGAAGGCTAGAAAGTTGGACACAAAATCACCTTGTAAAAAGAAAATTAGAAGCAGTAATGAAAAAATAAAAACAGAACTTGGAAAAGAAAGCTGGAAAATACAGAAAAGTATACTAATCCATGCACTGCTCAAAGAAAGCTAGAATAATTCAGAGCTCCCATTGAAAAAAAAAAAAAACACCGAAACAAACTACTAACTCCTACAATTCCATGGAGTGCTCAGGCTATGCATCTTTCCAAAAATGTTTTGAAACCAACATTCAGAATGAGACAATGGTCACATACACAGAATCTCACCACTGATAAACCTCAGAATTCTAGACAAGGAACTAGAAAAAAAAAAAAAGAGAATGGTACAATCAGATACAACTCTCGGCTCATTTAGAGTACACTTCTGTCATAATCACAACCCTTACAATTTAAACACCCATGATCCCAATCTTGCATCAATTAGGAAAACCAAATATAGAAATTTACTTGGGACCTCTCAGTTTTCCCTTTTGCAACTTCAACAGTGCGCATATTGGTACCCTACAACTTTTAAAGCCAAGCTCTGAGAGGCACATAACCATTTTCTGGGTCCACCGGCACCATAGAAAAAGACTACTGCCTTCTCTCCTAAAGAAGACATTTCATGACATCTTGTGACAACAGGACTGTCAGTGAGCATTAAAACATTGAACAAACAAGCAAGCAAACAAAAACAAAAAATCCACAAATGATCAGTGCTACCTATATCCTACTGCCATTCCATCTTCCACCTCCCTCCAAAACACAGGGGGAAAAAAACAACACCCCCCCCCCCCCCCCCACAGGAACTGCTAAAATGGTTAAAAAAAAAAAAAAAAAAAAAGAAAGAAAGAAAGAAAGAAAGAAAGAAAGAAAGAAAGAAAGAAAGAAAGAAAGAAAGAAAGAAAGAAAGAAAGAAAGAAAGAAAGAAAGAAAGAAAGAAAGAAAGAAAGGAAAAAGCCTCCCACAAAACATGAGTAACAAATATTACCTGTAGAACATCCTGTCTCCCAGCTCATCCCCTGGCATGACAAAGCGGTGCCTGTAGTTGGAAAAATTGCTGCAAAAACAAACACACACACACACACACACACACACACACACACACACACACACACACACACACACACAGAGTTATATCTCTGCCTGTCATTCTGAAGGCATGTATGCATTGGACAAACAAGCAAATGAATAAACAAACAAAGCAATTCTGCCTGTCATTCTGAAGGCATGTATGCATTGGACAAACAAGCAAATGAATAAACAAACAAAGCAATTCTGCCTGTCATTCTGAAGGCATGTATGCATTGGACAAACAAGCAAATGAATAAACAAACAAAGCAATTCTGCCTGTCATTCTGAAGGCATGTATGCATTGGACAAACAAGCAAATGCATTTATAAACAAACAACACAAGCCAAAAAATGTAAGCAGTACTCTACAACAGCCTTACACAAGTTACTACACGTTTAGCACTTTGTTGATAAAACTTCTCCTGGTTATGTCTACAGCATTTAATTAACAAAGTTTCTGGAGAACCATGGGTCAAAAGTCACACAATACCTAAAATGGTGAGAAGACTTTCTTGCATTACAAAAGTTTCAAAACCCATCTGAGCCATGCATACATTATGCACTCACAAATATGCACACACGCGTGCGTGCATAATTGGTCATGCACACACACACACACATGCATGCGCATGCACGCACGCACACACACACACACACACACACACACAAATGCACACATACATCATGAAAACATAGGCATTTGCACTTTATGTTTAGTATGAAGTTAAGGTAGTGAAATATTTTGATAGTAAGTACTTTTATGTCTGTAAAAAAAACAAACAAACCATTCCTTAAAACTAAAAGCATGCACACTATTATCATCTCTTAAAAACACACATACTATTCTCACTACCAAGCAAAAGACACACAAACTGTTCTTTGTATCAAGTAAAAACACATAAACTATTAACACAAAAATTATTCTTATCATCACTTTAAAAACCACACAAACTACTCTGATCATCCCCTAAAAGCATACACACTATTCTGATCATCCCCTAAAAGCATACACACTATTCTGATCATCCCTAAAAGCATACAAACTATTCTGATCCCTATTCACAAGACACACACACACACACACAGAAAACTGACTATTTCATTTCGTGGTTGCCTGGGCAGGTCATGTAGGGCACATAGCCGGCAATGGGTTCGATCTGTCGCAGAAACGCATCTCCCACTCTGGCGTTATCCTGCAGCACAAACACACTCACTGTCATGATAGCAGCAAGTCACTTTTATTACACTCACACACATGAACACACACACACATGCACACAGATTTTTCTCCTGGAGTTAACATCAGTGCTGACTCCACTCTCCCCCAAAGTCCTTTGGATGAGACTATAAACCGAGACCCTGTGTGCAAACGCATGCAGAACTTCTTGTGTATACATTAAATCCTGTTCCGCTTTTCGTAAGAGTAGGCCATCGTGTGCCGGAGGGAACAGGTGACATGATTTACAAAAACTGCATACACATGGGGAATGGATGTAAAAAAGCACATGAGTGCTTATTCCATTATCCTCAATGTAAAATAGTTTTTAAAAGATGAAGATATGAACACACACAAATTGAACACACACACACATGCATATGAAGTTATGAAACACACACACACACACACATAAACACACACACACACACACACACACACACACACACACACACACACACACACACACACACACACACAGAGAAGAAATAGGTTTTGCAAGATAAGAAGTGGTGCCTACTACCGACATGACATAACCTACACTACATAAGTGACCCAACAACCTTTGCTCTTTGACCCTCACATCTGGTCATCCTGATCTCTTACTCAACATCACTACTGGCATCACAAACAGTCCACAAATGTATGTGTGTGTGAGTGTGTGTGTGTGTGTGTGTGTGTGTGTGTGTGTGTGTGTGTGTGGTGTGTGTGTGTATGTGTGTGTGTGTGTGTGTGTGTGTGTGTGTGTGTGTGTGTATGTGTGTGTGTGTGTGTTATGTGTGTGTGTGTGTGTGTGTGTGTGTGTGTGTGTGTGGTGTGTGTGTGTGTGTGTGTGTGTGTGTGTGTGTGTATTTGGTGCATGTTTGTGTGTGTGCATGTGTGGGTGTCGTTTTTTTTAAAAACATCTTTATTCTTTAATATCGAGGATAATGTGTGCATGTTTGAGTGTGTGCATATGCATGTGTGTGCATGTGTGGGTGTGTACATGTTTGAGTGTGTGCATGTACATGCATATGTGTATGTGTGTGTGTGTGTGTGTGTGTGTGTGTGTGTGTGTGTGTGTGTGTGTGTGTGTGTGTGTGTGTGTGTGTGAGTGTGTGCGTGCGTGTGTGCATGCGTGTGTGTGTGCGTGCATGCATGCGTCCACGCATGTGTGTGTGTGTGTGTGTGTGTGTGTGTGTGTGTGTGTGTGTGTGTGTGTGTGTGTGTGTGTGTGTGTGTAGGCATAACTGAAGCAGAGAAAACAGGCCAGACTGACAACTGGTTTCCTGAAGATGAGAGGGGGGACCAGAGAGGCCAGACCAGAGCCACCATACACTGGGACACCCCATACACTGACTGATCTATCTGATCATTAGGTTCTATCTGGACATTAACACTAAGTTTGGTGATAGGTCTCATGATCAGGGCTCTGATATCACTGCCTAATCAGCAGTGGAGATGAAGTCAGCAATCTGTCACAAGTTGTAAACATGTTTACGAAATACAATCTATCTCTGTAGCTGGCGACAGGTCTCGGGATCACTGCTGAAATCAGCGGCTGAGATGTAAGGAAGCCAACTATCTGTCACAAGTTGTAAACATGATTATACAGTCATTCTCTGCAGCTGAAGAACCCTTAGTCTTTTGTTGAAATAAAGACTAAGCGCTTTTCAGCTGCTACAAAATCTAGCATCAAAACAGTTTATACACAGAGAATGAAGCACCTTTAATCAAGCCGCATTCTGACTTTGGGAATTAAAAAAAAAATCTTTTATTTTTTTAATTACCTTATTCATCAGATGTAATTCATTATTACCTTAACTGCTGCAGTCTTTCACAGGCAGTAAGTATACCAATGCCACTGAGACTTTCTCAAAAATGGTGCCCTGGTCTTCCCACCCCACCCTACCCCACCCCTCTTCACAGAGTGAAGCCCTTCTGGTGTTTGTATGCACTTTTATCCACCTGTCTTGTACTATGTACTATGAAAAAGTTCTTATCTACAACTTTTATAATTAAAAAATGAATGTCAAGGTGTACACTACCTGTTAATCTGCATCATTTTTCAGTATGCCATTATAAGGATGTGCAGTAAAAACAAAAACAACAACAAAAAAACATCAAATAACAAAGAAGAAAATGAACTTACCACATTCATGTCGTATGCCATGTCGCCTGCAACAGAAATAATCACATCAGAAATTTTTACAGGACAAAGCTACCTTCCTAAGCCAACTTGAACACACACACACCACACACACACACACACACACACACACACACACACACACACACACCACACACACACACCACACACACACACATTCAAACAGCATCTTGCAGACCCCATTTCAACCACTCTCACCACTTGATTCCATCAACTCCATTAACTAAGCAATCAAAGAATCTCTCTCTCTCTCTCTCTCTCTCTCTCTCTCTATCTTTTTCTCTCTGTGTGTCTGCATTCCTTAACTAGGTGGGGTGCGTAGTGCCTAATCTTCTGTGCTTGTCATTTTGCCGGAGGTTTGCCCGCTGGCCTCAGCTGACACATTACAACTTCACAGCAGTTCATTTCATTCTACAGGTTGCATGCTGGGTATGTTCATGTTTCCATATCCCACCAAATGCTGACATGAATTACATGATCTTTGCGCATGTTTGATCTTCTGTAAGTATATATACATGAAGGCAATGAAGGCACTGGCAGGTCTGCTCTTGATGTTGGCCTGGGAGACTGTAAACATCCCCATCCTTGATTCAACAGATGACACTCGAGATTCGAACCCACGACTTCATAGATCAGTGGGATTCTAGCAAACAGTCTTTACCTTTCAGCTACAGAGTACATTGAAACTGTCAGCATGTTGTTAATCAAAGGCCATTCCCCAGCTAGCTACATATGCATCCTGAATGTGCACTCAATACACTTGTGTGTGTGTGTGTGTGTGTGTGTGTGTGTGTGTGTGTGTGTGTGTGTGTGTGTGTGTGTGTGTGTGCGTGTGTGCGTGCATGCGTGCATGTGTTTTCAGTATGTCATCATAAGGATGTGTGTGTGTGTGTGTGTGTGTGTGTGTGTGTGTGTGTGCGCGTTTTCAGTATGTCATCATAAGGATGTGTGCGTGTGTGTTGTGTGTGTGTGTGTGTGTGTGTGTGTGTGTGTGTGTGTGTGTGTGTGTGTGTGTGTGTGTGTGTGTGTGTGTGTATGTGTGTGCGCGTTTTCAGTATGTCATCATAAGGATGTGTGCGTGTGTGTGTACACACACACACGATATATGTACACACATTCCCACACACATTTTGATTTTTTTTTCTTCTTTTTTGTGTGTTATTGAGGGGGATAGCTTTTATTTATTTATTTTTTTAAATAATTATTTGTTGTCATTGTTGGTGGTGTTTCTTTCTCTTTTTTTTTTTTGTTTGGGGGGGGGGGGGGGGGGAGCTAATTACGACTTTTTTCTCAGGTGAAATTACCTCACATTTTTTCTTTGGAATTACTGTTTTTGTTAAGAATTGTTAGAACTGCATTTTCCTTTTTGTTCATTGTAGTTTATTAGGTAAGTAATGTTAAGGGTGTTTTTTTTGTTTTTTTTTATCAATCCACATGTAGGCCCTATTGATCCTCTGAAATTCCATATTCCATACATTACCAACTACGCCCTCTTCCCCTGACATTCACACACCCTTCCCCCTCTGTCTTTCTTTGTCTTTGTCTCTCTCTCTCCCACATTTCCGTCTAATATCACAATTTGTGAACAGACGTTAAAAGAAATTGAACACACACACACACACACACACACACACACACACACACACAACCATTAACAAATAACCAGGCAGAAAAAGTATATATACATTATAAATGATACTGACCCACATGAAGGATGGCATCGTACATGCCCCCATGGTTTCCCGCTGCAGGCGAGGCAAGGAGCGGGCGTTCTTGTTGCCCATGTCCCCGTACAGGGCAAGGCTGGGTGACCACTTGGAGCCACTCTTCATGGCCGTAAAGGTGAACAGGTTGCTCCAGCCCTCGTCGCTTCCACAGGAGTACACTGCCCACACAGTCATCAGTCAGCCCTGGTCTTGTCTGCTTTTGTTTTGCTATACTGTGATATCTGTCTATCTTATCTTTTAATTTTTTTTATCTGTCTATCTATCTATAGATATAGATCTATCTATCTCTCTATCTATCTCTGTGATTTACCATAAGTTAAAATAAAAGGAAAAAAAGGTAAAGGTAAAGGTCATCATCTAGGCATGATACATGTGAACAAAGGTGTCCTGTAATTGATGAATACTGTATAAATATAAAGTCGCACACACACCTATGCACATGTATACACATGCATGCACAGGCAAACACACACATCCTATCAACACAATTACCTTAAACTACACTCACACACACACACAACACACACACACACACACACACACACACACACACACACACACACACAGCATCTAAATCCAATATCGATGGAAAGAAACACTTAGCAAAAGTTTAATTCCTACCACCATCACCCAACACACACTCACACACACACACACACACACACACACACACACACACACACACACACACACACACACAGCATCTAAATCCAATATCGAT